>JZKD02S2378074.1:0-18536 GCA_000966675.3 Picea glauca
ATATAATGAAGTATATCCTGGCTATGAATCCATAACAGATCATGGCATACAATATTTTTTACTTATTTTCCCATAATATACTAAAGTAAACATGTACAGGAAATTCGACAATATGCCAACTTAAATTCATACCTACTAAAAATTTCTTGCACAAATTACGTCCAGCAAGTAAGATGACATGTAGAATATTGGAACTTATCCTTTTTTCGGTGAAACTTATCCTTTTTTCGGTGTCTGGGCCTAGAGGAGATTAAAAATCAACTTCTTGGAGATAATGGCTCCACATTTGAAACTTCAACCAAAAATCACCACAGTATATGTGAAGGGAATCCAAGCTTCTGAAAATTTTGAGAAACCCTTTTCTCCATATAACCAACAAATCAAATCCATTAAATACATGTAGGGATATCTGAGATTTACTGTGTTATACCAGCCAATGTTTTTGTTTGTGAATTTTTGTCTTGTCTGCCACCATGAGGCTAGTAACCTGCTGGTGTCATGATACTCATAAAATTTATCAACGAAATTTGTGTTTAACCTCTTCTCTAGGTCCCTAAGTTTAAAATACTTTTGTACCTCAACTAGAAGGAAAACACCAACACATTTTGCCTTCACATTGTTTATGGTTCATTTCATTGTATCTGCGTGATCAATTATCCATCCTAAAGTATTGATGTAGGGAAGAACTGGGTTCTGATAAGCCAACCTGTGTAGGTATGATCTCTTGATTTTCGACAACACTTGATCATCCAATATTTTGACGTCCGGGTTGATGTGGGATGTGAACTTCGATTAATCCTCCTGACTGATTTTGGTATACAATTCTACTCAATGCAAGAGCACCATTTTAGATCCAATGCTTGTCTCTGTGTCGCCGAATGCAAGACGTTGGAAAAATTATGTTTTGGTGGATGTGCGGATAACTAATTTTGTATTTGAAACAAAATCAAGTTCTCTTGTAGCACCTGGAAGAAATGATAGCACACTATGAGGATACAAAGAGCAATACCTTCTTTAGACAATTGATAAATCTCAAGAAAAGGGGTTCATTTGTGGATCACATTAATAAATTCCAAAGATTGAATATAAAGGTAACATATATGTCAGATGAGCACCTGATTGATGTATTCATAGGAAATTTAAAGGATAGCATTCAACATGAGGTTTGCCTTTGGGAACCCAAATCATTGGAGAATGCATTCAGGGAGGTGAGAAATGTTGAAAGTAAAAATATGGCTATGGATACTAGAAGGACCACTCCTAACATCTATCGAAAGAATAATGTTCCTTCTTCTAAAACAACTCAACCTACAAGGTTGACACCTCAACAATTGGAGGAAAAAAAAGCAAAAGGTCTATGCTTTAATTGTGACAGTGAGTGCAGTAAGGGACATAAGTGTGGTGAGAATAAATTATTCGACATAGATTGTGAATAGGAAGAAGAACAAGAACAAGAACAAGAACCATATCAATATGAAAATGTACAAGAGATTCCTTTGGAAGAGTTTACTCCCACAATATCATGTAATGCATTGGTTGGAATTATCACTCCTCAAACCCTCAATATTGAAGGATATATCAAAAATAAAAAGGTAATAGTCCTAATTGATTCTGGTAGTACTCATAATTGAATTCACTATAAATTATCCAAAGCTCTCAATTGCTTTATATATCTAGTGCCATAGTTTCAATTAATGATTGCATATGGAGGAACTATCAATTGCTCAGGAAAATGTCATAATATCAATGTTACTATGGGGGAATATGTAATGAATAGTCTAATGATTGTTATACTAGGCTTCCAATGGTTACAATCATTAGGAACAATGGATTTTAATTTTCAAGAACTTTTCATGAAATTTTCATTGGAAGGAAAGGAAATTGAGTTAAGGGGTATCACGGGGAAACCCAGTAAGATGATAAACTCTAATGGCATGACAAAATTATTGAAAAAGGGGCATCAGGGTGTAATTCTACAACTATTCTCACTATATGTTCAAACATCTAAGACATCTATTCTCGTAGATCTTCAAGGGATCATTGATAAGCATTCCAACATATTTGAAGATATTCTGAGAGGTCTTGCACCCACTAAAAATCATGATCATTTTATTCACCTAATTCTTGGGAGTGTTCCTTCTAACATCAGGTCTTACAAATACCCTTATGCCCAGAAGAGTGAAATTGAGCGTATGGTTGAAGAAATGTTAGAGGTTGGCATTATTAGACTTAGCCAAAGTTCTTACTCTGCAACAGTGGTAATGGTACTCAAGAAAGATGGATCACGATGTATGTGTCCAATTTATAGAGAGCTGAACAAGATCACTATTAAAGATAAGTTTCCCATTCTTGTCATTGATGAATTGTTAGATGAACTACATCGAGAAATCTACTTCACAAAGTTGGATCTTCATTCAGGGTATCATCATATTAGAATGAAGGAAGAAGATATCCCAAAAACAACGTTCTGAACTCATGAAAGGACATTATGAATTTATGTTCATGCCTTTTGCCCTTACAAATACACTTTCCACATTCCAAGGGTTGATGAATTCCATTTTCAATCGCATCCTTCAAAAAATTGTGTTAGTATTTTTTGATGATATACTAAGCTATAGAAAGTCTTGTGAGGATCATGTTCAACATGTTGACAAGGTGCTACAACTACTAAAGGAACAACAACTGTATGCCAAACCATACAATTTTTTCTTTGGGGTGAATGAGGTAGATTATTTGGGTAATAATGTATCTCATGAAGGTGTCAAGGTAGACCCTAACAAGATTAAGACCATGATGGATTGATCGATTCCCAAAACATTGAAGAATCTTAGAGGATTTTTGGGTTTGACAAGTTACTAACGCAAGTTTGTTCGAAACTATGGAAGAATAGAAACACCTTAAATGGAATTAAGTAAGAAAGATGAATTTTCATGGACTCTAGAGGAAACTCAATATTTTGAATTACTGAAAGAGGCGATGTGCAAAGATCATGTCTTGACCACACCAGACTTCAAAAAAACCTTCATTGTGGAATGTGATGCCTCAGGAAATGGCATTGGTGTTGTTCTAATACAAGAAGGAAGGCCCCTTTCTTTTGAAAGTTGGCCACTGAAGGTAAAGGACTTACATAAACCCATTTATGAGAAGGAAATGATGGAAATACTATAGGCATTGAAGCAATGGAACCCTTACCTAATAGGTAGGAACTTCAAGGTCAAAACAGATCATGATAGTCTTAATACTTCTTGGAACAAATATTATCTTCATAAGAACAACAAAAATGGGTAACCAAGATATTGGGTTATGATTTTGAAATCGTCTATAAAAAGAGGAAGCAAAATGTTGTGGAAGATGCACTCTCAAGAAAGGATGAATATGGTGAGGCCTTTCTCTGTGCTATCTCAATCATCCAACTCGATTAGATAATAGAAGCAAGGGATGAATTGAAGAATGACGAAAACATGTGGACTCTCATGCAAAGGTTGCAACAAGATTCTAGTGCATCATATACATTTACATGGAAAAATGATCTAATATGGTACAAATATCGCTTATATTTATGTAAGAAATCCGAACTCAAACAAAAGATACTCTTGGAATTGCACACCTCTCTAGTAGGAGGGCACTCATGATTTTTTAAAACCTACCATAGGGTCAAGAAGGGATTTTTTTGGCATGGAATTAAAACTAATGTTCAAAGGTTTGTGGAAGAATTTTTGGTTTCCAAACAAAATAAGGTCGAAACAATTAAGACCCCAGGTCTTCTACAACCATTAGCCATCCCAGTTCAGTGATGGGAGGAGGTTTCCATGGATTTCATCACAGGGTTACCGAAGTCTGAATGAAAGAGTGTCATCATGGTGATTGTTGATATATTCACCAAGTACACACACTTTTGTGAACTCTCCCAACCTTTCAAATCCAGTACAGTTTCCAATGCATTCATAGAGACAGTTTAAAAGATAAATGGAAGCCCAAAGATTATTGTAAGTGACATAGATCCCATATTCACTGGACATTTTTGGAAAGAATTATTTTCTTGTCTGGGTACTCAATTGGCTCATAGCTCATCTTATCATCCTCAGTCTGATGGAAAAACCGAGATACTGAACGAATGTCTGTAAGGATACCTTTTTTACTTTGTCTTTGATAAACTAACATAATGGTTCAAGTGGTTACCCTTGGTAGAATGGTGGTATAACACTTCCTTTCATATTACAACAAAAATGACACCATTTATGGCACTCTACAGATATCACCCACCTTCCATCAGTTCTTCTTTAAAAGAAAAATCTAAGGTTCAGGTAGTGGAAGATCACATCGAGCATCAACAACAAGTTCTCTAACTCTTAAGGAAAACCTAACCATGGCACCGAATCGCATGAAACAACAAGAAGATCAACATCATAGTGAAAGAAGTTTTGAAGTAGGGGATTGGGTATTTTTAAGACTACAACCATGAAGGATCAGATCCTGTCACTTGGAGGGGGGGGGGGGGGCATGAATCAATAAAACAATAATTTTATCAAATTTTTACTTTTGTCAATGAAAACAAAATTTGAACACAATGTTTTATTGTGGAACCCAATTGGGAAAACCACAAACACTTTTCTATTAACTACAAAATTATGTTTTACAAGTTACAATAGAAGGAATAGGTTCTTCCTCTTTAGATCAACACTCACTGACAAGTATGCACCCACACCCCTTATTCACCAGATCCAACTGGTAGGAGGGTACACACCCCTATTTAGTCAGCTACAACTGACAATGAAGCACCTACTCCCCTGCAGGCTCCAACCTGCCCTACCACCTCCGAGATACCCTTTGTTCATCAATCTGGAAATATGATATGCAGTCCAACAATGGTCTTCTATATCAAAAATTTGATTACATAACTATTGCTCTGTCTCCTTTTGTTCTTGATCTTCAATAATTCTTTGACAAACACACGTTCTTCTTCACATTTCAGAATACTTATAAGTCTTTAATATTTTCAACGAAACTCTTCATAAACATCATACTTATTCATTTAATAGATTATAAATTTAATTAACATTGATTATTACTAACACAATTATCATTCTTCTTTGATTTAATTCCATATTTTAATGCATGAATGATTTAAAAAATATTCAATCTAACAATTTTTTTGTGCAGGTTACTATGTTTGTGTTATTGTATGGTTTTACTACTTTTGGCAAACATCCACAATTGGTAGTATGCCAAAAAATACGACAGGAATAACGCTCTCAACATTCAAAAGTTTATTCACAAGGTAGCGAACTTGGTGACCCTCTAGACTTGGCATCATGCCATAGACTTTGATAAAATTGGCAGTCTTACCACCAACTGAAATATCAAATGCACCTAAGCCCACAATCACCTATATGACCATTGTGCCAAAAAATTATAAAAAAATATTAAATCGATGGTTGTAGTCACTTCTTCTAGAAGGTAGGGGGGCAGACAGGTCATCCCGAGCTCCAGGCTAGTGATATTCTAGTGAACTCCAAGCACCTAGAGCCCCCTCCATACCTTTTCACTATGCATCGAATAATCATAGAGAGGGATGTCAATATAAAACCAGTTAAACTTTGTCGCACTTCCAATGTGGAATAAATCCCAATTGGAAAGTTAATCGCCATCGTCGATCGTTTGATCAGACGGTTGTTGAGACTTCGCCTTATTCATCACTTCGTCGAAGGTAACATAGTTGAGACAGTCAAATATGTAGGTGAGTTCAATGGAATCCTGGCTCACACTCACACAATGATCATCCAAATTGCAAACAAAGTCTCCATCAAGATTATATATCCGCATTGTTTCTCAGATATTGAAGGTGAAGAACTCATGGGTTTTGGAAAGAAATCTGGGGACAATGTTGGATTTGATTTCTGTTCTAACAAATCTCTAATTGTGAATTTCATATGTTTTTCTCTTATCAAATCGTGGAGCCAGAGGAGGATCACGACAACCTTTAACATAGATTAAAATTTTAGATGAAGCTGTGCATGGTCTAGTTTCTAAGTCCAAGTCCCCATGTTGTCCAATTATCTGATGTTGAGGAGTACCTAGTTTCTCTTCTTCGATCATTGATTCATCATATTCACTAACATATTATTCAGAGAACAATGTCATTAGCTCATCATCATTATCAATGTTGCTCATATCACTGTTTTCATCGACCTAGTCTTATTATTTCCATCACAGTTCTGAAATGTGCATAGTCTATTTCCAGACATGCTTGAGTTGTGAAGAAACAATGTTGTCATCATAGAAAACGCGAAGCGACCCCAAAATTTCAGATCACTACCATGGAGAAGAGTCCACTATAGAGAAATGTCCAAGTGATATAATCCACAACATCTTTCTTACTATCAATGGTTCCTACGACCACTTTAGCATTCACATGGTCATGGAGAAAGTGATCAAGATGAGTCTCCAATGGGAATGACTCATATAATAATTTCTTGTAGTATTCTTTGTGAGGTGCATGGCAGAAAATCACACATTTTCCATCATTATCAAGCAGAGGTATACTGGCAAAAGCCTCTGCTATAAGGTCAATAACAGGATACTCAATATGAGCACTAGGATATGCAAACACCAACATTGACAAGCAAAGGTATACTTTAAAAGATCAGTAATAGGATAGTTAGTATGAGCACCATGATAAGAAAACACCAACATTGGCAAGAAGAGGTCTACTATTAAAGATCAGTAATAGGATAGTTAGTATGAGCACAAGGATAGGAAAATACCAGCATTGGCAAGCAGAGGTCTACTGCAAAATATCAGTAATAGGATAGTTAGTATGAACATTCTCACAAATACAACCCATTTCTTCCAAGCACATCACAAAGATTGTAATAAAAGAGTGCCTCNTAAATGGAAGCCCAAAGATTATTGTAAGTGACATAGATCCCATATTCACTGGACATTTTTGGAAAGAATTATTTTCTTGTCTGGGTACTCAATTGGCTCATAGCTCATCTTATCATCCTCAGTCTGATGGAAAAACCGAGATACTGAACGAATGTCTGTAAGGATACCTTTTTTACTTTGTCTTTGATAAACTAACATAATGGTTCAAGTGGTTACCCTTGGTAGAATGGTGGTATAACACTTCCTTTCATATTACAACAAAAATGACACCATTTATGGCACTCTACAGATATCACCCACCTTCCATCAGTTCTTCTTTAAAAGAAAAATCTAAGGTTCAGGTAGTGGAAGATCACATCGAGCATCAACAACAAGTTCTCTAACTCTTAAGGAAAACCTAACCATGGCACCGAATCGCATGAAACAACAAGAAGATCAACATCATAGTGAAAGAAGTTTTGAAGTAGGGGATTGGGTATTTTTAAGACTACAACCATGAAGGATCAGATCCTGTCACTTGGAGGGGGGGGGGGGGGCATGAATCAATAAAACAATAATTTTATCAAATTTTTACTTTTGTCAATGAAAACAAAATTTGAACACAATGTTTTATTGTGGAACCCAATTGGGAAAACCACAAACACTTTTCTATTAACTACAAAATTATGTTTTACAAGTTACAATAGAAGGAATAGGTTCTTCCTCTTTAGATCAACACTCACTGACAAGTATGCACCCACACCCCTTATTCACCAGATCCAACTGGTAGGAGGGTACACACCCCTATTTAGTCAGCTACAACTGACAATGAAGCACCTACTCCCCTGCAGGCTCCAACCTGCCCTACCACCTCCGAGATACCCTTTGTTCATCAATCTGGAAATATGATATGCAGTCCAACAATGGTCTTCTATATCAAAAATTTGATTACATAACTATTGCTCTGTCTCCTTTTGTTCTTGATCTTCAATAATTCTTTGACAAACACACGTTCTTCTTCACATTTCAGAATACTTATAAGTCTTTAATATTTTCAACGAAACTCTTCATAAACATCATACTTATTCATTTAATAGATTATAAATTTAATTAACATTGATTATTACTAACACAATTATCATTCTTCTTTGATTTAATTCCATATTTTAATGCATGAATGATTTAAAAAATATTCAATCTAACAATTTTTTTGTGCAGGTTACTATGTTTGTGTTATTGTATGGTTTTACTACTTTTGGCAAACATCCACAATTGGTAGTATGCCAAAAAATACGACAGGAATAACGCTCTCAACATTCAAAAGTTTATTCACAAGGTAGCGAACTTGGTGACCCTCTAGACTTGGCATCATGCCATAGACTTTGATAAAATTGGCAGTCTTACCACCAACTGAAATATCAAATGCACCTAAGCCCACAATCACCTATATGACCATTGTGCCAAAAAATTATAAAAAAATATTAAATCGATGGTTGTAGTCACTTCTTCTAGAAGGTAGGGGGGCAGACAGGTCATCCCGAGCTCCAGGCTAGTGATATTCTAGTGAACTCCAAGCACCTAGAGCCCCCTCCATACCTTTTCACTATGCATCGAATAATCATAGAGAGGGATGTCAATATAAAACCAGTTAAACTTTGTCGCACTTCCAATGTGGAATAAATCCCAATTGGAAAGTTAATCGCCATCGTCGATCGTTTGATCAGACGGTTGTTGAGACTTCGCCTTATTCATCACTTCGTCGAAGGTAACATAGTTGAGACAGTCAAATATGTAGGTGAGTTCAATGGAATCCTGGCTCACACTCACACAATGATCATCCAAATTGCAAACAAAGTCTCCATCAAGATTATATATCCGCATTGTTTCTCAGATATTGAAGGTGAAGAACTCATGGGTTTTGGAAAGAAATCTGGGGACAATGTTGGATTTGATTTCTGTTCTAACAAATCTCTAATTGTGAATTTCATATGTTTTTCTCTTATCAAATCGTGGAGCCAGAGGAGGATCACGACAACCTTTAACATAGATTAAAATTTTAGATGAAGCTGTGCATGGTCTAGTTTCTAAGTCCAAGTCCCCATGTTGTCCAATTATCTGATGTTGAGGAGTACCTAGTTTCTCTTCTTCGATCATTGATTCATCATATTCACTAACATATTATTCAGAGAACAATGTCATTAGCTCATCATCATTATCAATGTTGCTCATATCACTGTTTTCATCGACCCAGTCTTATTATTTCCATCACAGTTCTGAAATGTGCATAGTCTATTTCCAGACATGCTTGAGTTGTGAAGAAACAATGTTGTCATCATAGAAAAGGCGAAGCGACCCCAAAATTTCAGATCACTACCATGGATAAGAGTCCACTATAGAGAAATGTCCAAGTGATATAATCCACAACATCTTGCTTACTATCAATGGTTCCTACGACCACTTTAGCATTCAGATGGTCATGGAGAAAGTGATCAAGATGAGTCTCCAATGGGAATGACTCATATAATAATTTCTAGTAGTATTCTTTGTGAGGTGCATGGCAGAAAATCACACATTTTCCATCATTATCAAGTAGAGGTATACTGGAAAAAAACTCTGCTATAAGGTCAATAACAGGATACTCAATATGAGCACTAGGATATGCAAACACCAACATTTACAAGCAAAGGTATACTTTAAAAGATCAGTAATAGGATAGTTAGTATGAGCACCATGATAAGAAAACACCAACGTTGGCAAGCAGAGGTATACTATAAAAGATCAGTAATAGGATAGTTAGTATGAGCACAAGGATAGGAAAATACCAACATTGGCAAGCAGAGGTCTACTGCAAAATATCAGTAATAGGATAGTTAGTATGAACATTCTCACAAATACAACCCATTTCTTCCAAGCACATCACAAAGATTGTAATAAAAGGGTGCCTCATAACCATCATAGTTAGTAGGTCAACATACATGACTTCTTATGTCATTTTACATTCCCCATCAATGGCTCTGTCAAAATAGACATGTCATCATAGGCAACATAATGTCAACATGTTCGTCTCTGTTTTAGATATATATATATGTAACACTGTCAATGTCAATGCCATCAATGCCAACCTGTATTTCCATATTTCCAACAAAACATACAAACATAAGTCCCTCAAGCAAGCTAAGAAGGATAATAAATTATCACCAAACTACTATGGCCCTTATAAGGTGTTGCAAAGGATTGGTACTATGGAATACAAATTGGAGATCCCTGCATCTTCACAAGTACATCCAGTTTTCCATGTTTCATGTTTAAAGAAGGTTATAGGTGACAAGATCCCAATTAAAACTATATTTCAATAACTTTAAGAGGAAGGAAAAATCATATTGGATCTTGAAGCTATCATTGACACAAGAATTCACCAGCTAAGGAATAGATACATTTCAGAGTATCTTATTAAGTGGAGGAAACTACCCACTGAAGATTCCACTTGGGAAGGTGAGCCTTTTATACATAAGCATCCATAATTACTCAAGAATTGTGGACAACGCTTGTAAGAAGGGGAGGGGCATGTTAATTCCTAAATAGTGTCACATTACCCCTTAATTGGGTCATATTACATTAATGTTTTTAATTTATTTATGTCGTCTTGGGTCCATTAGTTGTAATTGTACCTCCTAGTCTCCTATATATACCAATGAGACCTTTTCATTTGGAATCATTATGTATTTGTAAATTTGTGTGGTGTATAAGGAGGTTTCCCCCTCGAAGAGGCTTATTATTTGAAATTCTCTCTTTTTCAAGGCGTTGAGTATTTATACTGAGATTTTTTATGCTATTTTAATATTTGGTTCTTAACAGGTCAGGATTTTCCCAACCTACAACCTGTGTGGTAACAAGTTGAAAGAAATTAATCCAACCATTAAAACTAACCATATGAATAGAAACACAAAAAATGAAAGGAACGAGTATCACTACTATTATGTTTGAGTGGGCCCTACTTCAATAGAATAGAGGTGTTGAAAAACTAGGTACAAAGTGCTTAGATAATCATATAGAATTTACTTGCTACATAGCATGATGAAGACAAACTTTTGGTTTGTACTAGATCACAATAGTGATTTGGATAAGGTAATAATTATGTCATTCTATCTAATATCCCCCTAACTAAGAATAACAAGGACCATTTATACTAAGAATTTACACATTAATTATTAAATAATGACAAGGAGAGATGTGACATTCTAAGAAAAAGGTAATTGAATTGAATCAAATTGTAATATACCATATATAAAATGTATGCAAAACATAAATAAAATGCTAGTAATGGCAGAATAACAACAATATAACCAGAACATTCACCACAATAACACTGAAATGATATAAGAATAACAACCAAAATAGCACTTTGAATCTGAAAGCAATGTTCACGGGCCTCTTCGGGGGGGGAAACCTCCAGTTGAGCAGAGATCTATTACAATAATATCCAAGCTAGGGTTCTCATACCCTTGACTCCTATTTATACTAAAAATAAGCATCTAGAGGAAGATCCTTCTAGAAGCGAAAGCTTCTATTAGGTCTTCTTACATCCGCATTATTCTATTTTATTGAAAGGTCTTATTAATATTCAACTTTATTACATCCGAATATATTGTTCTACCTATGTGCAGGTTAGGACCCTAACATGTCCGCCCCCTTAAAAATAGCCTTGTCCTCAAGACTTGAGATGAGGAAATTGCTGCAGAATGGTAGCTGGTTCCCAAGTGGCATCTGCTGGAGTTGTATCTTTCCACTGAACTATCACTTCCTTGATGGTTCTCTGATGTAGGTGACGCTCACGCTGATCAAAAATTGCTTATGGCTGTAGCCAAATGGATCCTTCTTCAGCTGACTCTGGAAGGTTGGTTTGAATTTGACACTTAGCCCCAATCACCTTCTTTAAGCATGAAACATGAAAAACAAGATGTAGCTTTGAATGACTGGGCAAAGTTAACTGATAGGAGACTTGTCCCACACGCTTGAGCACGGTATAAGGACCATAAAACTTGGACGCTAGCTTCTGACAATGCTCGACCTTGAGGGAAGTTTGCTTGTAAGGTTGCAGTCGAAGAAACACCTAATCCCCTTTTGCAAATTGACGTTCAGATCGACCTTGATCTGCTTGTTGATTCATGCGATTCTGTGCCATGACCAAATTTTCTTTGAGGGTATGGAGAATAGCCTCTCAAGATGTAAGTGTTAGGTCAACAACCTGGACCTTCGAGGCACCCGGTAAGTATGAGATAACTGAAGGTGGTTTATGTCCATTTACTGCTTCAAAAGGAGTCATGCGTGTAGCTGTATGGTATGAAGTGTTGTACCACCATTCAACTATGGGTAACCATTGAGCCCACTGATTTTTCTTTTCCAAGGAAAAACACCTCAAATATGTTTCCAAACACTTGTTGACAACTTTCGTTTGGCCATCAGTCTGGGGATGAGAAGTTGTGCTGAGATGCAATTCAATGTCTTGTATATTGAACAGTTCTTGCAAAAATTGCTTGTGAAAGTTAGGTCACGATCATAAACAATAGAGTGTGGCATGCCATGAATCTTGAAGACTTGATCCATGAATATTTGAGCCACTGTGGATGTTGTAAACGAGTGTTGAAGGGCGCATAAATGAGCATTCTTGGAAAGGCGATCAACAACTACCATGATGATGGATTTATTTCCCGATTTGGGTAAGCCAGTAATAAAATCCATAGAGATATCCTTCCAAATAGTAGGTGGAATCAGGAGTGGTTGTAGTGTGCCTGGTGATTTGACCATTTCTCCCTTTTTGCGTTGACACACATCACATTCAACTACAAAATTATGAATTTCTTGTTTCATACCATCCCAGAAAAATGAGCGTTTGATCCTGTCATAGGTTTTGGTGAACCCTGAGTGCCCTGCCGTGGGTGCATCATGAAGCTCAGAAAGTACCATGGATTTAATCTTTGATTGTTTACTTAAATACAAATGGCCTTTGTATCAAAGTTCCTCATGGAGCCAAGAGTACTCTGGGGAAGCTAGAGCATTGGACTACAATTGGTGGATCAACTACAAANAATAATATCCAAGCTAGGGTTCTCATACCCTTGACTCCTATTTATACTAAAAAGAAGCATCTAGAGGAAGATCCTTCTAGAAGCGGAAGCTTCTATTAGGTCTTTTTACATCCGCATTATTCTATTTTATTGAAAGGTCTTATTAATATTCAAATTTATTACATCCGAATATATTGTTCTACCTATGTGCAGGTTAGGACCCTAACATGTCCGCCCCCTTAAAAATAGCCTTGTCCTCAAGACTTGAGATGAGGAAATTGCTGCAGAATGGTAGCTGGTTCCCAAGTGGCATCTGCTGGAGTTGTATCTTTCCACTGAACTAGCACTTCCTTGATGGTTCTCTGATGTAGGTGACGCTCACGCTGATCCAAAATTTCTTATGGCTGTAGCCAAATGGATCCTTCTTCAGCTGACTCTGGAAGGTTGGTTTGAATTTGACACTTAGCTCCAATCACCTTCTTTAAGCATGAAACATGAAAAACAAGATGTAGCTTTGAATGACTGGGCAAAGTTAACTGATAGGAGACTTGTCCCACACGCTTGAGCATGGTATAAGGACCATAAAATTTGGACGCTAGCTTCTGACAATGCTCGACCTTGAGGGAAGTTTGCTTGTAAGGTTGCAGTCGAAGAAACACCTAATCCCCTTTTGCAAATTGACGTTCAGAGCGACCTTGATTTGCTTGTTGCTTCATGCGATTCTGTGCCATGACCAAATTTTATTTGAGGGTATGGAGAATAGCCTCTCAAGATGTAAGTGTTAGGTCAACAGCCTGGACCTTCGAGGCACCCGGTAAGTATGAGATAACTGAAGGTGGTTTATGTCCATTTACTGCTTCAAAAGGAGTCATGCGTGTAGTTGTATGGTATGAAGTGTTGTACCACCATTCAACTATGGGTAACCATTGAGCCCATTGATTTTTCTTTTCCAAGGAAAAACACCTCAAATATGTTTCCAAACACTTGTTGACAACTTTCTTTTGGCCATCAGTCTGGGGATGAGAAGTTGTGCTGAGATGCAATTCAATGTCTTGTATATTGAACAGTTCTTGCAAAAATTGCTTGTGAAAGTTAGGTCACGATCATAAACAATAGAGTGTGGCATGCCATGAATCTTGAAGACTTGATCCATGAATATTTGAGCCACTGTGGATGTTGTAAACGAGTGTTGAAGGGCGCATAAATGAGCATTCTTGGAAAGGCGATCAACAACTACCATGATGATGGATTTATTTCCCGATTTGGGTAAGCCAGTAATAAAATCCATAGAGATATCCTTCCAAATAGTAGGTGGAATCAGGAGTGGTTGTAGTGTGCCTGGTGATTTGACCATTTCTCCCTTTTTGCGTTGACACACATCACATTCAACTACAAAATTATGAATTTCTTGTTTCATACCATCCCAGAAAAATGAGCGTTTGATCCTGTCATAGGTTTTGGTGAACCCTGAGTGCCCTGCCGTGGGTGCATCATGAAGCTCAGAAAGTACCATGGATTTAATCTTTGATTGTTTACTTAAATACAAATGGCCTTTGTATCAAAGTTCCTCATGGAGCCAAGAGTACTCTGGGGAAGCTAGAGCATTGGACTACAATTGGTGGATCAACTACAAAATTTTGGGATCTTGTAGCCATTCCTGGCGAACGGCTTGGAGCCAATCTAATACAATGAATTAAAGAGAAAAAATGTATCCTTCATCTTCATATTTTTGGGAAAGTACATCCGCAACCACATTGTCTTTGCCTTTATTGTAAATGATCTCATAATCATATCCAAAGAGTTTAGTCACCCATTTTTGTTGTCTGGGGAGGAAATGTGTTTTTTCAGAAAATACTTGAGGCTTTGATCCATGGCATGCAGAATAGCTAACATTTCATTTTCATAGATGGATTTGCCCAAATTTCTTTTAGATAGTTGCTTTCTGGTAAAGGCCAAAGGTCGACCCTCTTGCATAAGGACATCACCAATTCCTTTCCTTGAGGCATCACATTCCAACACAAAGGTCTTTGTGAAATCAGGAAGGGAGAGGACTGGAGTGGTGCACATGACCATCTTCAAGGTTTGAAAATCTTGAGCAAGGACTGGAGTCCAAGTGAAAGAGTTCTTTTTGAGGAAAGCAGTGAGAGGTGTTGCAATCGTCCCATAATTCTTAAAAAACTTATGATAATACCCTATTAAGCCTAGAAATTCACACAAACTCTTAAGAGTCTTTGGGTGAGGCCAGTCTTTCATAGATTCAAACTTTTTAGGATCCACCTTGACGCCATCTTTGCCAACCAGATGACCCAAGTATTCTACTTCTTAGGCACCAAAAGCACATTTAGACTGTTTCAGGAAAAGTTGGTGCTGAGAGAGTAGATGGAGAACTAGATCCACATGAGCAAGATAATATATCTAGGTTTTTCTATAGATGAGGATATAATCAAAGAAAACTAAGACAAAATGGTAGAGAAAAGGACGAAAGACATGATTCATGAGGCTTTGGAAGGTGGAGGGGGCATTACACAAGCCGAAGGGAACGACCAAAAACTCATAGTGGCCCTCATGAGTTCTAAAGGAAGTCTTGGGAAAGTCTACCTCTTTCATATGCATCTGGTGGTAGCCCAAACGAAGATCTAGTTTAGTGAAGAATTGGGCACCACTCAATTCATCCAGGAGGTCATCAATGGCAAGAATGGGGAATTCGTATTTGATGGTAAGTTTGTTGAGGGAACAAAAGTCAGGACACATTCACCAAGAACATTCTTTCTTCGGGACCATGACCATAGGAGAAGAGTAGAGGATCGTACTAGGGAAGATAATGCCTGTATTAAGGAGTTCCTAGACCATTTTCTCAATTTCATTTTTTTGGGAAAAGGGGTGACGATACAGACTGATATTGGGAGGAAGGCTTCCAGGTACAAGGGGAATGGAATCATCATGAACACCATGAGAAGGAGTGAGTCCTTGGGGAGTGGAAAAGACCAATTGATGTTTAGAAAGGATGTCTTGGAGGTCTTGCGGTACCGAGGGTGTCTATGTTCCTTGTACGGCATGGAGTTGGGAAATAACACCATAATGACCCTTGTTTAGCAACTTTTCCATACGATGGGAACTAATGATCTGAGGTGAACCAACGATGATGCCTTGGAACATATATTGGTGTCCCTCCTGGTCAAATTGCATGGTTAAGTCTTTAAAATCCATGAGAATGGGACCCAAAGTCCTTATCCAGTCTGCACCCAACACAATGTCACAACCTCCCATGTTAATAGAAAACATATGGGATTTTAGGTGGTAGTCACCAATTTGGAGACACACATTTTCACAATGCTCTCCACATTTCATGGAACCACCATTGGCAATCATGATTTGGAAATTATTGATGACATGGATCTAGTAGTGAGTTTCTTAGGCAATGCGGCGATGAATAAAATTATGGGTGTTGCCACTATCAACCAGAATCATGACCTTCTGATGCTTGATGTAACTGATTAGCTTGAGGGTTTGGGGAGCGGAGAAGCCAGTGAGAGCATTGAGGGAAATGACCGGTTCTACTTCNAATCTTTGATTGTTTACTTAAATACAAATGGCCTTTGTATCAAAGTTCCTCATGGAGCCAAGAGTACTCTGGGGAAGCTAGAGCATTGGACTACAATTGGTGGATCAACTACAAACTTTTGGGATCTTGTAGCCATTCCTGGCGAATGGCTTGGAGCCAATCTGGTACAATGAATGAAAGAGAAAAAATGTATCCTTCATCTTCATATTTTCGGGAAAGTGCATCCGCAACCACATTGTCTTTGCCTTTATTGTAAATGATCTCATAATCATATCCAAAGAGTTTAGTCACCCATTTTTGTTGTTCTGGGGAGGAAATGTGTTTTTTCAGAAAATACTTGAGGCTTTGATCCATGGCATGCAGAATAGCCAACATTTCATTTTCATAGATGGATTTGCCCAGATTTCTTTTAGATAGTTTCTTGCTGGTAAAGGCCAAAGGTCGACCCTCTTGCATAAGGACATCACCAATTCCTTTCCTTGAGGCATCACATTCCAACACAAAGGTCTTTGTGAAATCAGGAAGGGAGAGGACTGGAGTGGTGCACATGACCATCTTCAAGGTTGAAAATCTTGAGCAAGGACTGGAGTCCAAGTGAAAGAGTTCTTTTTTAGGAAAGCAGTGAGAGGTGTTGCAATCGTCCCATAATTCTTAAAAAACTTATGATAATACCCTGTTAAGCCTAGAAATCCACACAAACTCTTAAGAGTCTTTGGGTGAGGCCAGTATTTCATAGATTCAAACTTTTTAGGATCCACCTTGACGCCATCTTTGCCAACCAGATGACCCAAGTATTCTACTTCTTAGGCGCCAAAAGCACATTTAGACTGTTTCAGGAAAAGTTGGTGCCGAGAGAGTAGATGGAGAACTAGATCCACATGAGCAAGATAATATATCTAGGTTTTGCTATAGATGAGGATATCATCAAAGAAAACTAAGACAAAATGGCAGAGAAAAGGACGAAAGACATGATTCATGAGGCTTTGGAAGGTGGAGGGGGCATTACACAAGCCGAATGGAACGACCAAAAACTCATAGTGGCCCTCATGAGTTCTAAAGGCAGTCTTGGGAAGGTCTGCCTCTTTCATATGCATCTGGTGGTAGCCCAAACGAAGATCTAGTTTAGTGAAGAATTGGGCACCACTCAATTCATCCAGGAGGTCATCAATGACAAGAATGAGGAATTTGTCTTTGATGGTAAGTTTGTTGAGGGAACAAAAGTCAGGACACATTCACCAAGAACATTATTTCTTCAGGACCATGACCATAGGAGAAGAGTAGAGGATCGTACTAGGGAATATAATGCCTGTATTAAGGAGTTCCTAGACCATTTTCTCAATTTCATTTTTTTGGGAAAAGGGGTGACGATACAGACTGATATTGGGAGGAAGGATTCTGGGTACAAGGGGAATGGAATCATCATGAACACCATGAGAAGGAGGGAGTCCTTAGGGAGTGGAAAAGACCAATTGATGTTTAGAAAGGATGTCTTGGAGGTCTTGCGGTACCGAGGGTGTCTATGTTCCTTGTACAGCATGGAGTTGGGAAATAACACCAGAATGACCCTTGTTTAGCAACTTTTCCATACGATGGGAACTAATGATCTGAGGTGAACCAACGATGATGCCTTGGAACATATATTGGTGTCCCTCCTGGTCAAATTGCATGGTTAAGTCTTTAAAATCCATGAGAATGGGACCCAAAGTCCTTATCCAGTCTGCACCCAACACAATGTCACAACCTCCCATGTTAATAGAAAACATATGGGATTTTAGGTGGTAGTCACCAATTTGGAGACACACATTTTCACAATGCTCTCCACATTTCATGGAACCACCATTGGCAATCATGATTTGGAAATTATTGATGACATGGATCTAGTAGTGAGTTTCTTAGGCAATGCGGCGATGAATAAAATTATGGGTGTTGCCACTATCAACCAGAATCATGACCTTCTGATGCTTGATGTAACTGATTAGCTTGAGGGTTTGGGGAGCGGAGAAGCCAGTGAGAGCATTGAGGGAAATGACCGGTTCTACTTC
>JZKD02S2378107.1:0-13123 GCA_000966675.3 Picea glauca
GGTGAATCAATATTACATATTAATCATTTATTTCTTTTTCCACAAGTTCTTTTTAATCAAAATATATTTTTTACCAACAATTAATTATGCAATTCAAAATACACATAGATTTAACATGGAAACCCAAATGGTAGAAAACCACAAAACTTTCTTAATAAAATTTGTAAGCACCAACTTACATCAAACACCAATCTGCAATAATATTCACAGGAAAAAACCTGTAGGGGCATCAACCCCTTTGTTGAGCACCAACTTAATCAATGGTCACCAACCCACATAATTTATGTTCACACAAACCAACATGTATGAGACACCAATATCCTTCATTACTACACCCTGCCACCCTTAAAACAAATTGATTCATAGTTTGCTTCAGAAAACCTCTCCAACATGCTTCATCCTCTATGTCATCAAACCTTAGATCATATTCATCGCATACACACTTTCGTACAAACCTCAGAGCCTCACTTCTTCACACCACCTTCATCATGCTCACACTCTTTAGCTCGATTAATCCATCATTACTTATAGAGTCTCCTTCCTCCATTTATTTTTCACATACACAAAATGTACTTTTGAGATTGGCTCTAAATTTCCATTAAAATCGGGCTTAAAGGAAAATCCTTCCAACTGGTTCCAAATTTCTTCCTTGTTTCGCACATGGGTTTTCTTACCATTTATGGAAAAAATATCATCACTTAGTAGCCTTTGAAGCTTTCTCCATATTGAGTCTCAACCATTGATCCTCTCACTTCCCATTGAATCAACACAACCTCATGCAATGCTCCCTCGACGCTCAACAGTCGTTGGATTTTGGATCCCAGATTGATCTCATCCATTGATCTCAAATCAATCTCTTCCATCGATTTGTTATTTCTTTCATCAGGACCACTGGGATATCGGACCCTTGGGACCTCATCACTCATCCACCGATATATTTACATCTCCATTCAATCTCCATCGTCAATCTAGGATAATTTTCATCGGGACCACAGGGAGTCTGAAACACTCAACACTACTTCAACCATCGGATCGTTGATCAATTTTTGTCATTAATTATCGAAGTCCTTCGTCGGTGAAGTATCAACTCTACTTCGATGAAAATTACTATGACGAATCCAACAACCCTTGTAGTATGAAATCAATGGCTCCCATTATGTTTTCCCCTCAATATGCACGATGGTTATCTTTTGTCCCTTTGTCCTTTCATAAGCTAGTTTTGTGGGACCCACATAGATCCATGGTTGTCATTGTTTATCATTGTTTATTGTTATCCCACCAACCAACGATGCATATTTATCCTCAAATATCCTTCATCGGAGTACCTCCACTATATTCAATCAATCTACTTTGACCAATGCTTCTCTTATGGACGATTCAGATCCCTTGAGATCTCCTCCAATGAATGGTTAGATTTTTTTGTTACTCCCACTTTGGTGGATGATCCATATCTCCTTTCTATAGCTCTGATAGATCAACGAATGTCATTAACTCAGATTTTACTTCATCATTGGACTCCATGTCACCTTGCACTACGCATGTTTTAACATGTGGTTCTATACAATGCATTACACATGGCTACTCTTGTGGCTTTCTTACATCATCCTGACATGTCCTCAACATGGAATCCTTCCACATGATGTGGCACCTCCAAGCCTATGACCTCATCCCTTCCTCTTGCTCTACTATGTTGCTTTGTTGAATTGGCATTGGACACATGTATTTTTCCTATATTCTTACGTGTCCTTCCAGGAGTCGGTGATCTGACTTATCCAGAGTCAATTTTTGTCATCGATTACTCTGTCACCGATAACAGTGTATTCATCGAAAACTTACTCACAAGCCTCAATTTTCTCGACTCGATGATACTTGAACCCACTTTGAAACTTTTTCTCTGATAGAATGATGCCACGTGCCATAATCCAAATCCATTGATCTGGTTTTATTTAAGAAAATCCTTGCCATCAATTTGTTTGTTTATAGATGTCATCAATTTCAAAAAGGATGTTGCCATCGGTGATAAAGAGACTTCCCACATCAATGATAACTCATTGGATATCGACCCTTTAATGAATTATTGTGCCCTAATATAGAAGCCCCGACAATATGATTGTGGTTATTGGATATAAAGGGGATAACATCGAATATATCTCCAATGTCCGTTCACGTTAGCCTATATAATGGATTCTAAAATCTAAATTCTACACACCTGACACAACAAGGGTTAATTCGTCATTTTTGTGACCTCGATGACCTATGTTCCTTCTTGGTTTTTCATAATTCTTCACATAATTACACCATACTATCAGAATCTCCCCTTGTCGGGTTGTTTCATTCCTTGTATTTGTGTATGGTTCAACTTCAATCCTTGGAATTTGCATCACAGTCTTCTGGCCTTCATCATTGAAAATGGTCAGTCTCCCCTTACTTGTGACATCAATGAAATCCAAGAAATTCGACATCATTGACAACACAATTTAAAACACAAACACCACAACAATTTGAGAACACATACAAAAGTAAAACCTCAGAGTCTACCTCAAAGGATTTAGAGACATAGGAAGAAGGATCAACCAAAAAACAAAAATTGGAAGCTTTTGAAGAAGAAGGAGATCTAGAGTTACCAGAAAAAGGGCCTTGTTGTGACTGTAGAAATAACATCATCAGAAAAAATCAAAATTATAGGGAATAAAAGTGAAACAGAGTCAGGGACTATTGGTCAATCAAAGTTGATAGACTAGGTCCATCAATTCATGGAAATCAGAAAAGAAGGTGCAAGGATTCAAAAGAGTATGATTCTTAAATTATATGACTATGATGCATATCAGACCAAATTGATCTCAGTTGTAGATTATGAGAAAGGATGGTTGAATATAGTAGTCATGGAGCCAAAGGAGGAGAAGAAAGTAACAAACATCTCCATTGATCTAAATGTTGTTCATCCATTGGATAAATTTGAATTGCATAGACAAACTACATAAATGATAAACATAGATGTCATAATAGATAATCTTGGAATCAAAAAACTTCACACCATAAATGATAAGCTCAGGACTCTGTAAAATAATGAAAAATTGGCTACCAAAACCAGACAAATAAGAGTGGAGGAGATATAAAAATGAATAATAGAAGTAGGATTTAATCCAAATGATGAGGCATATGTGCATGATCTATTAAACAAAAAAGACAAAGAGATCCAAGTATTGAAGAAAAATATTAACATCCCAAGAATTGACCATGTAAAGACTCCTGAACTACAAGCAGTCCAGGAAGAAAAAGATCAACTTATGAAGAAAAAGGTGGATATGGAAGAGAAAATTGAAATGTATGAAAAACATATCGAAATCCTAAAAGGAGGATCATCTTCTTTTCAAACAGTAGAGACAGTAGATTCAATAGATGAACTATCAAAGGCATTAGTAGATTTGAACCTAAAAGGTGTTGAAATTTAAAGCTTAAAGAAAAAAATGTCAGAGCAAACAGAAGAAATCAAGGACAAAGACAAAGTTATTGCAAAATATCAAAAGTTGAAGACAAATATGGAAACAAACATAGATCAAATGAAGGATAAGTTGTCTGGAAAGCCATATCTGATAGGGGCCAGACATATCATTTGGGATGACATAATATAATGAAGTTAGTAAAATATGGGATTATTTCAAGATTATTGATAATGCGATTATATTGATTGATGAAGTTGATGATACCTTAAAGAAAGCATTTAAAGAATTAGGAACAAGGCCTCGAGTTGCTACTTGAGTCATTAAGTTCCTAAATTATAATTTCAATGAAGTACTTCTAAGGAAAGGTATAAAAGACAGGACTTTAATGGTAATGGAAGATGAAAATATCTTTACAAAAGGAAATTTGTTGTATATAGCTCAGAATAAATGCATCAGTGTGAAAGAGACATCGACTTATTCACCAACAAGTTTTAAAAGATAGTAAAAATAGGACTTCCTTCAACTTGGAGTGACAAAGGGAAATTCTTGTCATTTGAAGAATATAGAAAACGTTTGTTTTTATCCAAATAAAGTGAGTCAAAATTTAGGGGCATGAGTGACAAATTAAGAGGTCATATTATTGTAGATTTACTTATGGATGAATTTCATCTCCTTTCAAAAATACATTTTTTTTCTCAAATCCTCCTACATATGAGAAGTACACCAAGGTGTACATAGCATACAAGCATATGAGATCATTCAATTACCCATTCAACGAAACTTGGGAAATATTCCTTTGAATCTTGGCATGATGACACAACAATATTGTTGAAGAAATTCAGTGATTGCAACAACTATCATTTGATATTTCTATTTTAGAAATTCAAATATATTTGTAAATCAAATGACTAGAAAATAGGATCAAATAACCATTTTTGGATTCGACCTAACTTGTATAAATGTTCATGAGAACTCAATGTAAAGAGAGCATTTTTCGTCCGAGCTTAAGTTTTTAATAAGATCATACAGCTTTGAAGATTCAATTTTCTATGTTCAATCTATGTGATCCCTTTCCTTATGTTATTCCCATGTTCTTATATTCTTCTTGAATGTATCTACTACTATGATTGTGGTGATTTAGTAGAATAACTACCATCATAAGGCTGCAAAGGTATAATTAAAAGTTACAGATTTCTTCAAATATACTATGAGTATAAACAAGACCTCTGCTTGCATTTTATCATTCCTTTTGAAACAAAAATAAGTATTTGTTTTGTTCAAACTATATGGTCTAGATATATAATAAATTATCATTTCTTTTAGTTGAAAGTTAAGTAATATTTATCACAAGATAAATTATTTCAATTTTCAGTTTTTTTTCTACTATTTCTTCTTCCATCCTCTAAAAGTTTAATTGTCTCGAACATAGAAAGATTTTCTTTCCAATATTAAATATTTAAATATTTAAATACTAATGATATAGGCCCAACTAAGAAACATAAATACTTTGTTTTAGGATAGATCAACTTAAAAACAAATCAATCGATCTTATGGATGCCTTGGCATAGTTTCATAGCCAGAAACATCTCAAAGGTTACAACATTATTTTTTCACCATTGTTGGGGACTGAATTAAAGAAAATCTCATTTCCCTCTGAAAAATGATAGTAAAACCTACTCATTGTTGGTGAACAAAGAGATAGGAAGTATAAAATACTTCCTGGAGACTACACATTTTCGATCCTGACATCAAGAAAGAAAAACACTAGGGCTCACCTAGATCCTAAGAAAACAACCCCAATAGCCAATCCTAAAAGACTATTGTCAAAGAAACATCCTAAACGTAAACCCACAANAAACAGAAGAAATCAAGGACAAAGACAAAGTTATTGCAAAATATCAAAAGTTGAAGACAAATATGGAAACAAACATAGATCAAATGAAGGATAAGTTGTCTGGAAAGCCATATCTGATAGGGGCCAGACATATCATTTGGGATGACATAATATAATGAAGTTAGTAAAATATGGGATTATTTCAAGATTATTGATAATGCGATTATATTGATTGATGAAGTTGATGATACCTTAAAGAAAGCATTTAAAGAATTAGGAACAAGGCCTCGAGTTGCTACTTGAGTCATTAAGTTCCTAAATTATAATTTCAATGAAGTACTTCTAAGGAAAGGTATAAAAGACAGGACTTTAATGGTAATGGAAGATGAAAATATCTTTACAAAAGGAAATTTGTTGTATATAGCTCAGAATAAATGCATCAGTGTGAAAGAGACATCGACTTATTCACCAACAAGTTTTAAAAGATAGTAAAAATAGGACTTCCTTCAACTTGGAGTGACAAAGGGAAATTCTTGTCATTTGAAGAATATAGAAAACGTTTGTTTTTATCCAAATAAAGTGAGTCAAAATTTAGGGGCATGAGTGACAAATTAAGAGGTCATATTATTGTAGATTTACTTATGGATGAATTTCATCTCCTTTCAAAAATACATTTTTTTTCTCAAATCCTCCTACATATGAGAAGTACACCAAGGTGTACATAGCATACAAGCATATGAGATCATTCAATTACCCATTCAACGAAACTTGGGAAATATTCCTTTGAATCTTGGCATGATGACACAACAATATTGTTGAAGAAATTCAGTGATTGCAACAACTATCATTTGATATTTCTATTTTAGAAATTCAAATATATTTGTAAATCAAATGACTAGAAAATAGGATCGAATAACCATTTTTGGATTTGACCTAACTTGTATAAATGTTCATGAGAACTCAATGTAAAGAGATCATTTTTCGTCCGAGCTTAAGTTTTTAATAAGATCATACAACTTTGAAGATTCAATTTTCTATGTTTCAATCTATGTGATCCCTTTCCTTATGTTATTCCTATGTTCTTATATTCTTCTTGAATGTATCTACTACCATGATTGTGGTGATTTAGTACAACAACTACCATCATAAAGCTGCAAAGGTATAATTAAAAGTTACAGATTTCTTCAAATATACTATGAGTATAAACAAGACCTCTGCTTGCATTTTATCATTCCTTTTGAAACAAAAAAAAGTATTTGTTTTGTTCAAACTATATGATCTAGATATATAATAAATTATCATTTATTTTAGTTGAAAGTTAAGTAATATTTATCACAAGATAAATTATTTCAATTTTCAGTTTTTTTTCTACTATTTCTTCTTCCATCCTCTAAAAGTTTAATTGTCTCGAACATAGAAATATTTTCCTTCCAATCTTAAATATTTAAATATTTAAATACTAATGATATAGGCCCAACTAAGAAACATAAATACTTTGTTTTAGGATAGATCAACTTAAAAACAAATCAATCGATCTTATGGATGCCTTGGCATAGTTTCATAGCCAGAAACATCTCAAAGGTTACAACATTATTTTTTCACCATTGTTGGGGACTGAATTAAAGAAAATCTCATTTCCCTCTGAAAAATGATAGTAAAACCTACTCATTGTTGGTGAACAAAGAGATAGGAAGTATAAAATACTTCCTGGAGACTACACATTTTCGATCCTGACATCAAGAAAGAAAAACACTAGGGCTCACCTAGATCCTAAGAAAACAACCCCAATAGCCAATCCTAAAAGACTATTGTCAAAGAAACATCCTAAACGTAAACCCACAANTTTTAGTTGAAAGTTAAGTAATATTTATCACAAGATAAATTATTTCAATTTTCAGTTTTTTTTCTACTATTTCTTCTTCCATCCTCTAAAAGTTTAATTGTCTCGAACATAGAAAGATTTTCTTTCCAATATTAAATATTTAAATATTTAAATACTAATGATATAGGCCCAACTAAGAAACATAAATACTTTGTTTTAGGATAGATCAACTTAAAAACAAATCAATCGATCTTATGGATGCCTTGGCATAGTTTCATAGCCAGAAACATCTCAAAGGTTACAACATTATTTTTTCACCATTGTTGGGGACTGAATTAAAGAAAATCTCATTTCCCTCTGAAAAATGATAGTAAAACCTACTCATTGTTGGTGAACAAAGAGATAGGAAGTATAAAATACTTCCTGGAGACTACACATTTTCGATCCTGACATCAAGAAAGAAAAACACTAGGGCTCACCTAGATCCTAAGAAAACAACCCCAATAGCCAATCCTAAAAGACTATTGTCAAAGAAACATCCTAAACGTAAACCCACAAGTCTTCCTACCATAGACTCTGTTTCTAATCCTTCATCTTCCATTTCTCCTAAATTAAAAGGAAAATATCCTATTGATCCAAAAAGTTCCTCAATAAAGTCTCCCACAAGCCCTTCTAATTTTTCTTTGATTTCATCTCCCAAAGGATCCCCTTCAAGTCCTCCAAAACCACTTTTAATAGTCTCTACAACATAATCCATTCAATTTTTCCATGAAATTCATATTGAACTTTCTCTCAAAGAATCTACTGTGATCTATCAAATACACTCTTTTGAATATTCTCCATATATTTATCTGAACTAATCACTCTAGAATTCTCCAAACATTTCCCAAAAGGAATCTTATGAAAGTTCCCCTGTTACATCCCCTAAGTTTCCCTTCCTTAAAAAGGAACTTTTAGATATCCCTCAAACTTATTTTCCAAAAATTCCTTTTGAAGAAGAAGAGTCTTTCAAGAGTTATATAAATCCCCTTACTCGTGAGAATTCTCAGCTAATACTTGATTGCCTAGCTATGGCACGAAAAATCCCACAACATCCACCACCACCTTCTCCTCCACCAAGAGTTTTCAAAAAATATGCTACTAGATATTATCCTTTGAATCTCCCTGGTAATCTCCATGATTTTCCTGATAATTATCTGAAGCCATTGCCTATATTTAATGGGGAGGATAAGACCACAACCCTATAAAATTTATTAGCCTTCGATCATTTTACTGATAATCAACATTTGGAACATGAAGATGTATACATGAGGATATTTGTTCAACCATTTGAAGGTGAATTGAGAACATGGTTTAAGAGATTACCCGCTAATTCCATCGATTCTTGGGATGCACTAGAATATACTTTCCTCATACAATGAGGTGAAAAGAAAGACCATTTATATTTTTTGACCGAGTTTGGGAATATTAAGAAGAAACAAAACAAATTTGTCTCAGATTTCATCAAGAGATTTAATAAACTTTATAATAAAATCCCTGCAAATGTCAAACCATCACAACCAACAACAAAATCTACTTTCAATGGCTCTTTTGATCTCGACTTTGCCTTATTACTTAGAGAAAGAATATCAACCTCCTTAATTGGTATGCAAGATGATGTAATAGAAATGGAATCCAATATGATTACGCCAGGAAAATCTAGAATTAGAAATGAATTAGGAGAAAGAGAAAGAAGAAAACAAAAAGAACAAGTTGGTACATCTGGTACTAACAAAAACCAGGAGAATAAAATTGAAGAAATGTCTAGAATTATTAAATATCTATCAAATAAACTAGATAGGATGGAAACAGGGAGGAGAAGGCCTGACATTAGAAACCAAAATCATTTTAGAGGACCTTTTAACCCTCCCCGAGTTTTGCATAGAGAAAGAAGAAATGAATATTAACCAATACAAACACTTATAAAATATGAAAATATGGTTGAAATTTTTGAAGAAGATGAAATTGAGGATATTGATGAGGAAATTAATATGATGGAAGGCGATCCAAGTTCCGAAGTGTATGTGACTCACAATTACTATGAAAAATATTTAATATTTAACTAATATTTCAATGAAGATGATAATAATAATCATTCTGACTCATAATCATCTCAATATAGAAATTTCTTAGATGCATTACAAGAAAAATTAGATAGAAAATATGACCTTAGACAAGAACCAATGTAAATACAACCAAAACAAATAATCAAGGTCAATAAAAAATGTTGATACTGAGAAGGGGGGTGAATCAATATCAAGTACAATTTAATGCTTTTATAACTTTACTTTCCAATCAAATAATATATCCCATAAAGAGTAGAAGAAGAGATACACAATGCACAATAGATATAAGTGAAAGTCCATTGAATGTTTTCTTATGTAATAAAATATTTCATTCAAAGGTAGTTACAACTTCCAAGTTCTCCATCTCCAACTGGAAGGAGGATCCAACCTCCTAATTTATACGCTGCAAATTGAAGGAACCTCCAACTCCCTATATTATCTGACACCAACCGGAAGGAGGCTGCAACCCCCTTTCCTTTCCCCTTCCTTCCACCCTTGAATATAAATGATAGAATCAAGCTTGCATTATCACTATCATTTTTACATCATCATCATCAAACTAGGTCCACTTAGAAAATGGGTCCACATTGAAACTTGGTCCACATAGAGATCCTAGGTCCACATGGGTCCACACATAAACCCCAACAACCACACGAAACCTTGTGTAAAGAATCGACCTTCCATACTATAGAGAACCCATAACAATGATCAAAACATCGTCATAAGGCTACCAAATATCCTTCATAAGAGATCCTTATCCTCCCAGTTTCTTCACTCCAAACTTTTCATAAGAGATCACTAGCTTGGATGCTCTAAAAATGAAAAAACACATCACAAATTTATAGTATTTATGTCCCTATTTTTAATTTTTGGGTCGACCTGGCTGAATTATCCTTAATTTTATGGCTAGGTTGTCGGACAAAAAAAATTCATATCTCCTCATTCCATGGGCGTTAGAGGGACTTCCATATACCATTGGAATGGTATCAAAATAAGCTTTCCAACCATATAACTTGTGATTCCATTTGATTTATTTATGTAGGGTAAAAATTCCCTCAAAGATAGGGTATCCAAATTTACCACAAATAATGATTTCAACAATCTCCATATTGCAATCTTGATCTTGGACATTTGTAGGATTCTTCACTTGATTGTAGGGGTTTCTAGACCACACCTCTATAGCTTCTTGTGGGATTATTCAAAAAATATTTTGTTCTCTTTTTCTTCAACCAACTATGGGCTTATTAACTTCTTCTAGGGTTGACATCAGTGACAACCAATTTTCCAGCAATATCCCTGTTTGTCATTGATGACAATACTCATGCTCCCTTTGTCATCCTTCTCTCCCCTTGTCGACATGCTCCTTATTTTTCTCTCCCCCTTTGACATCAATGGAAAAGGGTGACTCTTTTCTTTGGGTTTCTTCCCCTGAACATGTGACACTTAATAGTACTTCTTCTTTCTTTTATGTTTTCTTTTCCTTTCTTTCATTGTTATGGTCCTTGGATATTTTTCATGTGACTTCAATTTTCTTTCTCTTCTCTTTTCCTAGGATGTATATGTTATTTGGTCTTCTTGTTGTTGTTGCAACCAATTTTCTTGAGTCCTTTTCTCTGATTTCACATTTTAGAGAATCAAACTTGAGAGTGTATCCGTGATCACATATTTTACTGACACTGAGGAGATTATGCTTCACATATTCAACCAATATGACATTTTATACTTTTACATTTTCACTTCCAAGTTTTACGACACTTTTTCCCAGTATTTTGACAGAGGATTCATCTCCAAATGAAACACTTCCACCCTTTTTATTTAAGCTAATGAATTTGTTTTGGTCCCCAGTCATGTGTTTTGATCACCCATTGTATATGTACCATTCATCTTCTTCTTCTTCTTTATCTTCAACGATCAGTGTTATTTGACAATTTTCTTGGCTTGGATTCTCTTTCCTTTTCCATATTGTAGATGGTTTTATGATAGGGGCATATTCTTTCATATATGTGCAATCTCGTTCTTTGTGACCAATATTATTGCATTTGTAGCATATGATATTTTGATCCATTAGTGTATCAAATGGATTGTAATTTCTGTTGACATATCCATAAGCATTTCCAAATGTATTGTTTACATGATTGTTCCTTGGATATCCATAATCATTTATGTTTTTCACATAGTTGTTTCTTGTATTGATTTTGCAGTGAATTTCTTTGTGTCCAATGTTTCTGCAAGTATAACAATGAACAATAAAAATATTCTCATACTTGATAGGGAGTGATCTTCTTGGTGTTTCACACCTCCTGAATTTTGATCTTTTGTTCCAGCTGAAGGTGTTATGTTCTTGTTGTTCTTCAAATTCTTCTTAAGTACCGATTCCACTTGTTAAGGAATTTGCACAGCTTCTGGAATTTCTTTCATCTTTATTGTCCTCTTTAACTGTATTTTTCATCTCTGAACTATTATCATATCCAATTCCTTTATTATTGGTAGGTGATATCTGATTTCAAATGATTTCATCTAAATTTTCAGTACTTCTTCCAAAATTTTCCAACTTTTACGTTGTCAACATTAGATCTTTATTTGTGTGATCCAATTCTGCTTTTAATTTATCATAATCTTCTAATTGTTCCTTCAAGTTTTTAATTTTATTTTCAAGATCATGATTCTCTTCTTCATATCTTTCCAATTCATTTCTTAGTTCTCTATTTATGTTTCTGAGCTTAGCATTTTCTTCTTCAGCATACTTCAATTTTTCAAGATTCTCATCATCTTTTTGTTCACTTTCTGTGATGTCCTTGGCTCCATAGAAAGATTCAAGGTTTTTTCATTTATTTTCTTCATCAAAATTATCTTCATATATTTTAGAATATTTGTGGTCATTGTATTGCGTCTCTTGATTTATGAAGATAACTTCCCTTGTATCCATTTCTTCTCCACCACTTTCATCTGAATAATCGTTGTCCTCCTTTTCATAGAGAACTTTTTTCTTATGGAAGCTTTTATTTTCTTCAAAACGACACTTCTTAGCATAGTGTCCTACTCTTCCACAATTGAATCATTTAAAAGGTAACTTACCTTTGTATTTTTTGGTTCCCCTCTTGAGATTTCTTACAAAATGTGCTTCTTCTTCATCTTAATCATAGCCCGATTTTTCTTCTACCTTATGTTCCTTGTACTTTGTTTTCTTCATAGCTTTAAAGGTTGTTTCTCTATTTGAATGTTCATTTTATATACCTTCTCTCATTTCATATTCTATGAGGGACCCATGTAGCTCATTCATTGTCATCTTAGTCAAGTCCCTATTTTCTTCAATGGCAGATACCTTGGCCTCATATCTCACAGGAAGCGATATCAACACTTTATGTACAACCAAGGATTCATTGAGTTCTTCTCCTAGTCCTATGATATCATTGACAACTTCATCTTCTCTGAGTAAGTAGGTTGCAATATCTTCCTTTTCATCCATTTTCAAATTTTCAAAATGTGCTCTGTGTCGTTAAAGTTTGACCTACTTGAATTTAGGATCACCTTCATAGATGTTTTTAAATTTGTCCCATAACTCTTTAGTTGTGTTTTAACTCATCACCTTGTTATAAATAGTTGGTTTCAATCTGCCTAGAATAACATGTCTGGCCTTTGCATTGAATCTCATTTATTTCTTCTCATCTGGATCGATGGTAGTATTTTTTGGAACTTTAAATCCATTGACAACTAAAAGCCAAATATTCACTCCTAAATATGCCAAGTAAGTTAGTGTTATGTTTCTGTAGTATGCATAATTGTTTCTATCAAATGGTGGAATGCCATTTGGAATGTGGCCTTGGCCTTCCATATTTGTTCACGATCTTCCTTCCAGTGATTAAACTGTGCTGAATATAGCCTTATATGATACCAATTGTTGATACTGAGAGGGGGGATG
>JZKD02S2378118.1:13012-29922 GCA_000966675.3 Picea glauca
GTTTGATTTTGTGAAAACCCAAAATTAATATTTTTCTCCTCTCCATCAACTTGAAGCTTATAGAATTTTAAGATCATATTTGAAAGGAAAATATAAAAAATGTTTGTTTAGAACTCATAGTTAGTTTAAATTCATTTTAATTTTATTGTTCTAGATTTTGTTTTATTCACAATTTTTAGGTTATTACTTTGGTTTCTTTTTTGTTTCACAGGTTTCTATTATGAGTTATTTGGTATGGATCTGGTCATGGCTTGATTTTATTATCTAAATACGTTCAAGATAATTGATCCAAAATAATATTGGATTGCTGCAAATAATTTTTGAACAACAAAAGATACGATTTGGAAATGCGTTCAAGAACAAACAAACGATTTTGTGGGACTTGTTTCAGGCAAACCGTAAGGAATATGAAGAAACGGTTGAAAACCCATCTGCAGAATGGCCCCATTTAGCTTCCATGCAAGAATTTTCCCAAACAAATGGACGATTTGAGAGATATTTGTGTCTCTTTAGGAGACAAATTTTAGGTGGCAGAAATTATTAGTGACGACCAGACTGTTCATTCATTGTATAAATATATGAGAAAGTTCAGAGCCAAATGATCCAGGAAATTGAGAGGAGGATTTTTATCCTTTATTTTTTGTATATTATTTATTTTGTAAACTTTTTTTCTTTTCAAATGGAGTGATGGTTGGAATCTATGGGAGAATGGACCAGTATTTTCGAAGAAGAATATGGAATTCCAGGTTGCTTAATGGCTTTGGTCCTGTGAGTAAAATGGTTTTGTTTTCATTATAATATCTTCATATTCTTTGAGTAATTGATTATGCATTGATTTAAATTAACTTTAGTCTGTTTGATCAATACATGGTTAATTGCTATCATTTATATATTATTTTTTTTCAATCTTTAAGAGTCTATTTTCCCAAAATTCCTTTTGGACCTTATGATGAACTTATTATACTGAAACTATATGGGATACAATTTACTCTTTGGCTTTTGTCCTTTTGTAGATTGTGCAATGTTAATATTGTTTCTTATATAATTTCTGAATATGAAACTTTATTTTTATTGAACTAGCTTTAGACTATTTTGCATATAATTTTTCATGTTATGTTTTCATTTATATGGTTCATTATTGGTTCCTTTAATATCTGTGGTTGATCATCTATTCAAGTATTTTGAGTTTACATCTGATACTAGATAGCCAGTAACACCATTTACCGAGGATTGGGATTTCTTTTATTTTCAGTTATTTGGACATTCTGAAGTCACATGATATATAATTATTTGTCTTTATGTCATCATAAACTCGCTCCAGAATATGAAACACTTCGTTGAATTTCTTCAGGAAGTATTATGCGGGCTTTTGTCATAGGTTTACACTTGACATAGGTTAAGAGGAGTTCATACAAATACAGAGAGATGAATTTAGCTTAGTACTGCTGACCAGTGAGAGGTTAGTTAGTTTATTATTTATTTAATTTGTTGATTTATGAACGAATAATGATTACATCATTTAAACGTTAATTTTCTTTGTCTGTTTTCGTTATATCATTCTTACAATCTTATTTATTCATTCTTTATTAGTTTGGTATTTGGAGTAATAGAATAATTTTATTTGTTTTTAAACTTTTTTATATCCATTATCCTAAAACAACCACTTTCGCAAAGCTTTGTTTAAACTTTGCAAATTGTATGTCATCATTGTATATTAACGCTTTTGCTATACATTTGTAATTAGTGTATTGATTGTTAGAGTTATAGTTCTAGATTAGTTTATTTCCTTTCATTGTTTTAGGACCCTAGTTGGCTAACAAAGCCATTAAACCCGTCAAGTTAGATCATACCAAACGACTTGGGTTAATTATACAACCCTGGACCGGATCTAACCTTCCAGTTGACGGTGTGTCACTTACGCCCGTCAACATGGAGTCACACTCGAAGGCCAAGTGGACCCAATAATCAACAACATAGAGCTACTGATCGACCCAACCATCGTGGCTTGAGTCACAAATTAGTCATCTGGGCAGAAAGGTGAGGGGCTGTGATCCCTCCCCCAACTATAGTTGAAGCAGGGGTTGAAGGGACCCCCATCCTTGATACGGGGTCTTCACTTAGTGAACCTATGACATAACGCCTTTGTTTGTGGGATATTAAAGAATACCCCTAATTTCACTAGATATTGATAAATACCTCCAAAAATCCTTTTGTTGAACCCCCTTCCCAATACATGCTTCCTATAAAACAAACCCCTATTTTTACTAGATACCTCTTTTTATATTCCCCAATACCTATAAATCCCCTAAGATCCCACATCCCCCTCCCAATACCTACAATATACTGACTTTATTTTTCACAATTTATAAACCCCCTTTATGAATGAACATGATAAGATAATGGTTAATAAGGTGAAGCCCCCGTGATCCCTAACACATCCGAGGTGCCATCCATAATAGACCACCAAAGAGGATGGTTTCCAGTGTTACTCGACTCAAAGGTTGTGGGATGCACTAAAACTGGATTGTCCAACCCAGTTAATGGAGGGTTTTGAGGTCTAACGAAACCTTCGACTTCGAGATCCAAGAGATGTGTATCCTCTGGTGTATAAGTGTCTGATTCTGCAATCTCAGTCTCCAAAAGATCAACAGGACCAGTCAATACAAAAACACCAGATTGGTCTAGTCGACGCCTCATAGGAGGTGATGGAGAATTAACTCTTATTAGAGAAAGGCCTTGGACCCTTCAATACTGACATAGCAGTTGGTCAACCAATTTAAATCAAGGATTCAAGGTAGCCACCAACTAACTTTGTTGAGGCCAACTACCCACACACAACACACCACTACAAAAATTCCCTAAGGAAGTAACACACACAAACCATTTCTTCAATACTCCAACTTAGGTGGATTAGGTCATGAGACTAAAGCAACAAAGAAGTCAGGAAAAGGCCATTTCAGATGACAACATAGGTTGATTAAGTCTCATGATTAAAGAATGAAGGAGTGAGAAGTAGTTACCTTAACCTCAACGTAGCAACCCTACATGGTGCAAGCAACCCTCGCTTCGCAGGGAACCCTCTAGTGGTACTCATAATGTGATATGACTTATGCCTTAGGTACTACGAGAAATCCCCCATAGTCACCTCTGTGGTACCTAGGAAAGGATACTAAAGCTACTAACTTGCAGTCTGCGTCCGGGGGGTATAATCGACAATCATGACAGAATGTATGGGAAGGGTAGCTACATGAAACGCCCGTGTATGATCAATCCACTATGCTTGGTTTAGTCTCAGAGGAGTGATCTCCTCAACTCTTCCTTATGCGACATCCTCTTTAACTCCTATGTTAGAGGAAACTCCTGACTATACCTATTGAAAAATAGATTTTTCTCTCTCTAAGTTAGACTCCTATGTTTGGTCGTCAACCTTGAAGAGTTATCTTTCCAATCCTAATCCAAGGCCCTAAACCTGAACTAGTTTGTGAACCCTACAAACAAAATTTTAGTCAATTTTAGATTACGTGTTAATTTTTATAGGTGTTGTTACTCAAAGGTTCAAGGATGTGAATCTAGTGATGTTTTTGAGACTTTGCAAAAATTGAAACACTTAAGAACATTGTTGTTAAGAAACAAAACTTATTCTTCAATGGAAAAAAAGGTGCTAAGGAATGCTTCTAAATACAATGTAATATTTTTCAATGCAAATGAGTAATGCAAGTTTTTACTCTAGATGCAATGCAAAAATCAATGGAATCTTTCTTTGAATGCAATGCAATTGATCAAAAACAAGCAAAATTGTTTTTTTCTTCCCAAAATGAAACTATGACCAAAACTCACGAAAATTCAAAGATTTTCATGAATACAAGTAGGATTTTTAAAATTAATGCATGAAGGAGAAGAAAGAATGCTAAGAAATAACTTTTCTTTTCAGCGATAAACTGGATAAATATTGAAAGAAAAAAGAACAAGGAAAACTTCTTATATTATTTTCTCGTTATTAAAGCAAAACAAAAATGAAAAACTAGTGCAATTTTTCTTTTTCTATGCAAAACAAGTAAGATTGGGGTAGAGAGACATACAAGACTAAAAAAAAATCTTTTAGACCATAAGGAGGGTTACTTGAACAACCCAAGACATAAAAAAGTCAAGAAAAGAACCTTCACACCACCCAATTAGGCTTGAAGGAAAAAGTAACGAAACTAACTATTTTTTGCTTTTCCTTATGAAATTAACTAACTTAAATGATTTCTAAAACTGACAGTAGGCTAGGGAGAGCTAAAGGACCCTTAAAGATCTAGCAGAACCAAGCAAAACCCCCAGAAAGGCAAAAAAGAGTTAAAAACTCTCTTTAGGAGATGTATGCGACTATGCATAAGGAAGGACGTGTATGTATGTGTCTGTCTCAAAGGAAAGGTGCATATGTACGCACATATCTACACAGTGGGACACATACTGGAAATAAAAGGACTGAAGGTTTGTAAAGGCACAAACAAGACTCTGAAGCATTAAACTACTCATTTAAAGACAAAAACAACAAGACAAATAGGAAAAACAAATGCAATCACCAATAACTAACCCACAAAGGAGACAATCACTAGTATGGTCGCTGGTTCTGTTACGGAGAAATTCCCCTATGGCTATGGGTTAAAGCCACAATAGAGAGAGGACGTTTAAAGAGTGAACTCAATCCTATAATTGTAAACAAAAGATCTTGTAATTAATTTGATTAACTAACTACTAGTAGTAAGGAAGAAATAAACATACCAGGTTCACTACGTTCGATGATGATCCCATAGTCAAAAGCATTTCGCTTTAGCATTCCTTCCAAACTATCCCTTTGATCACCTGCAAAACAATCAAGTTGATGACTACAAAGGGGGTAGTTATATGATAACTAATTCTCATAAAAATGATTGAAAGTAAAATAATTGTATTAATTAGTGTTCTAAGAATTTAGACGTTTAAACATAAACATCATGCATTGAAACACAAGTAACTAATGTGAAAGAGGTCTCTTTATTGATGAATGACAAGACAAAGGTTCTTACCAATTGTATCTATTGTGACACTACTTTGGAACTAGACTTAAAGTCCCTCCACCCATGCCACTAACTATAGATAGTACCTCTGACTCCAATGCTCATGCAAGTCCAAAGAAGATGAACATGATTCTTCTTGACCAGATATAAAGAGCAAGGAAGGATAGAAACAAGGGTTTCTAGGTCTGAGAAAATAATCAACAACAAGGGAACATTGGCTTGCAGTCGGGTCAAGAAAATGTCAACATTAAGATGCTTCAAGTATGATTGTTCTTCTCCTCTAGCCTTAGGCTCATTTATACCCTCTCCAAGTGGTTGGAGTGGTTACAAATAATTGTGTACAAGCAATAGGGGGTCAGGAACCGAGGGAACCCGTGAACCCCACCAAAAATACACAAAATATTATTCTTTTGAGAAAAATTAAGGTATACGTGCCTTGCAATGGGGTAACACGCATATATACGTGCCTTTCATAGCTGGTAGGGCACATATATGTCAAAAAATAGTGTTTTTTGAAGAATCCAAATGAGGAAAAGGGGATTATTGTCTACAAGTAGGAAAGGAAAAGGCCAATCATGTCATCAATGAATATGTGGTGGCAATTGATGCTATAAAAAAATTATTAGATGAATCCAGAGGTGACAAAGGTATGGGTGATTAGGGAGGTGCATATAAACAAAAAACATGGCCTGGGGGTTTTTTGACGAAGCTTGTCAGGGGTTGGATGCGATATGTGGCCTTGGTTTCTCACTCCACTTCTCATACCATCATTATGTTATCGACAAGACAATCTGGGAGTTGGAACCAACAACCAAGGAGATTTTCATGTCCTACTTTCTCTTCTCAAATGTGATGCGAGTAAAGATGTCCTTGAACTTCAAGTCTTCGAGAACTCTAAATTAACTGTAGCTTTGTAACATACCCAATTTTAATCCTTGTAAATTATAATGTAATTGTGCAAAAGAAATTTAGGCTGGTGAGCTAGTATGCCTTAGGCCAAAGAGCATGTATTGATCAATATGGTCGAGGTCCGAGTTATGTAAATTGTACATTGAAATGATTAATAAAATTAATAAGATCTGACTGCGATACGAGGGGTATGGTAACGATGGGGGGCTATCATTCTACAAGAGAGGGGGCTAAAGGGGTGTTAAAGGGAAAACCCATGCCATTTGCTTGAGTTAATGTGTCATTACCATCTATTCCTTCTTTGACTTATCAGAGTCTCAATCATTGAATTCATGTAAGAGGTTGGGTGAAGGAGTCAACTCACCTCGTTATGAAAACATGGGATGAATACAAGCAATCACGGGGGAAGTGTGAGAGTAAATAAATTCTTATGGGGAAGAGTGAGAGTCAATAAAGCAAGGGAGAAGAAGGAAATTCAAGTATGAAGATGAAACAATTTTTATATGTTGATTTTTTGGGCAACAAGAGAGAGTTGAGTGTTGAGAAAGAGTGGCTAGCCATAGTGGGTATGGAAGATAGCTTGATGGAGCTAGTAATTGTGTGGAGAATGAGGCTGGTATGCCTGTGAGTGATTCATGTTGAGGAAATTACCCAAGAGCATGTGTAAATTTTGTGTGATCACTCTTGTTGTAGCTAGATTTCCTGGAGCAACCAATAGAGAGATTCTTGGCCGATATGTGATAGAGCCCTAGAGGGGATGAGATTTTCAGAGTGACTGTGGTGCATAGAATGAATAGAATGAAATATCATCCCTTGGGTTGTGCACATTGATGGAGAAGAGAGTTCGACAGTTGGAATTGTTGTAGGAGTTGCATCACTATGTTTTAGTGGGTATTTGAGTTGTTACAATGGACTGTAGACACTCGTAGGATATTTTCTATCCTTGTGGACTCATAGCCTTAGCTTGGGGGTGGCTTGTTATTGAGAGAAAAGGAACAACAAGCCTATAGCTAGGAGGAATGTCCCTTATATTTATCTAATAGGTTATTCATAAACATATAAGCATAATGTTCTATTTTGTTATATTAATTCCACTGTGTAAAGATGAATACTGGAATGTTGTGTTTTATTGATTAAATGCATTCACATATTTTTCTTATGTTGTTACATGCATGAGTAATTTAGCATGTTGCTTGCTGTTAATTTTATTTGCATAGAGCATTTAAATCCATTTTTAGCAGGCGGGTATTTTATAGTTAGTATTAGAGAAAATTTCATTTTTGTGGGTAATGGGTATGTTACAATGTGGTATCAAATATTTTGGTTCAACACTAGACTCACACGGGCCAAAGACCAGTGTGGATTTGATAAATTCACCATTGCAAAATTTTAGTCGATGCCAAATTTAAGAAAAATGGTGAATTTAGAATGAAAATTCCCAAATCCTGGGTGAAATATGCATGTAATTTGGCAAAGGGATGTCAAATTGACAGTCATAAGAGAAATTTTTTCCATGGGAAGCTATGTATAGAGCTCCCATGGAGGCTGAAAAGAAAATAACATTTCGACCAAAAAAGAAAATTTTGGAAAAATTATAATTTTTCGGAATTTTTGAAAAATATTTTGTATAGATGATGGCATGAACCATACGAGTGATGTGGATTGAGAGGGTCCACGTTGGCAGCACCATGGTGGAAGAAGGAAGAGGTCATGGCATAGAGCTTGATGAATCAATGACCAAGATTGCATTTGATTTTGAGATTAATGACCTAGATTCATCCTAGATTTGGACAAAAAATATGTAAGTTAAATGTATTTGGCAATGTGAAAGGATTTTTGAATTCACTGAAGAAGAAAATCGTTGATCTCCAATGGAGATTTTCAGAGTTCGACAGAATTCTGTGAAGTGGGGACAATTTCATAGTTCACAAAAGAAGGAAATCATCAATGGCCGATGGATCTTTTCGTAGTTCGGTGAAATTCGATGAAGTGGGAACAAAACGTGGTTCATCGAAAAATAAAATTGTTGATTGTCGATGGAGTTTTTTGGAGGTCACCGAAAAAGTGTAGTTTTCCCTGATCTCTGATAAAAAAATTTCGTCGATCGCCGATGGAGTTTTTTGGAGGTCGCTAAAAAAGTATAGTTTTTGCTTGATCTTCGATAGTCTATAGAAGTTGTTTGCTGATCACTGATGGAGTTTTTTGGAGGTCTCCAAAAAAGTGTAGTTTTTCCCTAATGGAAATCACCAATATTTGATACAAAGAAAATTGCCAAACATCGATACAAAGGATATCACCAATTTTCAATACAAAGAATTTTTTTGACCGTTGATAGAAAACAAAATCACCAATTGTTGATGGAGTTTTTCGGGGGTCGCGGAAAAAGTGGATTTTTCCCATGATTGTCGATAATCGATAGATACTTTCTTGTCGATCATTGATAGAAGGTTTTTGATGATTTTCGAGACAAGGATTTCACCGATCACCGATGAAAGGTTTTTAGTGATCATTGAGGAAGGGAAAAGGGAAAGAGAATAAGAGAAAAGGGGTGAAGAGAAAATAAAATAAGAGAAAAGGAAAGAGAAGAGAGGAGGAAAGGAAAGGAGAAAGATGGAATTTTTTTTATAAAAGAAATCCAAGTTTGGAGCCAAAAACTTGTTTTGGCCATAACAAGAGCAAAAAATATGGAAACCAGATGAAATTTAAAGGGTACATGCGCATAGTTGAAGCCTATGAAAGTGTGAGTGAGGGTATTGGCCAATTCTGCTTCAATTTTATGAAAAATGCAAATTAGTGGTTTTTAAAGATCCGAGTCATGCTCAATGACCTGGACCTAGATAAAGATGAATTTTTTATAGAGCATCCAAAAAGTAGGCATGCGTATATTTAGTTGGGATTTTGGCAAAATTCAAAAGGGTGTGAAGGGGAGATGTCGAAATAGGGAAAAAAACCACTATTCTTAGACAATTTTTAGGGACTTTTTAAATCTTTAGAGGAGGAAAAGGGACCCCATATCACAAATATGGAAAAAATTATTTAGTCCATGTTTTACCTCAATAATATAAAAAACGTTGTCTCGAGGGATTTTTTCCTAGTTTTTCTCCATTTGGGAGATAGCCAGTTTTGACTAAAAATTCCAAGTTTGGAGAAATTGTAAAAAATGCAAAGTCGTCAATTTCATATTTATACAGAAATTGATTGGAGCATCTGATTATGAATCTGAAAATTGCCATGTGTTCATAATCATAAATCCTAACTGTGTCTAATATAAAAAAATTTCTAATTCCTGACAGATTTTCCATTACAAATGGTAGGGAATGGTCTCTCAGCTAGATTGCACTAGTGAGAACAATGCACATTTGAGTAGGAATGGAAAAATTCAGAGAGACATAGGTTTTAGCTCGAAAATCAGAACAAGGCATGAGTATATCCCTTGGAAAGGTAATCCATAGGAAAACATGATAGAAATATTAATTTCTCCGAGGAAGCATCTAGTTGTTTCATAAAACTGCAATAAAAATGAAAATTGGAGTTCGTGGTCCATGCAATTGCTCAATATGAAAGTTTTCCAAAAAATGTCTATTTTGAAAAACATTTCTAGATGATAGAGGTATATGCCAGAGGTGATTGTTGGCTAAGGAAGAGTGCAAATGATCATGATGATGCCTATGCAGTGGTGTAGAGGCGCTTTTTGAAGTGAAATAGCCTGACAATAAAAAGGGGCTAAGTTTTAATATCAAGATATTGTTGATGAACAGAGGAACACTTAAGGAAAGAGTGTTACATCAAGGCCATATTAACAAAAAGATAAGATGTCATGAATAAATATTGTGTGGGTTGTTGCAGATTTTAATTGCATGGTCCAATGGATAGGGAAGCAATGAAGAGCTTGTAGAGTTGGTTGAGACAATAAAGTGCTTGCAGAGGGAAGTGCAAGACTACAAAGCAGGAAATGAAATGTTGATAAGGGATCAGAAGGAGTAGATCCAAATTGATATTTAATTGTTATAGAGTCTAAATGACTTGCAAAGACATATAAACATGGATTCTCACATGAAACATGAATCTAGTAGGTGAATAATGGAATTAATATGAGTAGGTAGATAAGGAAGACTCCTTCACCTTGAATGTAAAAGTGTATTGATGGCAGGAGAGCTTGCACTAAATGGGGAAAATAATCTATTGAGGTGATGTGTGACCCATTGATCCAGGATCTTTTCATCGTGACTTATAAAGAATTGTATTAAATGAGCATAAATTAAAGTGCACCATTAAAGAAGGGAAAACTTAAAAAAGAAGAGATATGTGGCATGCTGATGTCAACAATGCATACGATGATGTCACCCTACCATGTCAGTTGCTGACATCAACAATACATATGATGATGTGGCCCCTGCTGACTGGCCTTGTTTGACCACAACTTTGACCGTGAATATATTTCAAACCCTAACTTCATTTTCCGTTTACGCCATTAGAAATATTGCAACGTGCTCTTCACGATCATGTTGTTTTCACTGAGTTTTAGGAACTTTGAATTTTTTCCCTCTCTCTATCTGCTGGAGCCATTCTGAGCATTCTGAGTTGCCTCTGTGAGTTCTGAGTTATTCTTAGCCTTCTCTGGATCCATTTTGGATCACGCCTTCCCACTGAGAGATTTTTGGACCACCAAAAGCTTTCATCAATTGAATGGTAAGTGAGGGAAAAGTCCCATCACTTTGTCCTTCTTGATCCACTTTTCCTTGCTTGGATGTGTCCCTTTTAAGTCTACTTGAAGATAATCAACATCACCCTTGTGTGAAGTCCTCATCCTCCTGTATAGGATGATATATTCTTGTAGCTCATCCAAGTACTCAAGTGCAAACTCATCAACTGATGGTATTGAAACTTCCTCATCTTGATCCATGATCACGGGAGGTTAAAAAAGTTTCTTGCCTTCACCCTTCAACCTTTTCTTGCTGATGTGAATCCATACCTAATCTCCAACTTGGAACTGATGATCAACCATGTGCTTGTCATGCCGAGGTTTATACAATGCTTGAATTTTCTCCAACTGTTCCCTGAATTCCTGGTGTATCTGCTGAATCCTCTGAATGAACTTGCGGGCTCTATCCTCCCTTCATTCTTCATTTACATCAACATCACTCCCGTACATCAAGTCCAAAGGAACCTTTGGTAGGTTCCCAAAACATGTCTCAAAAGGTGAACTCTGAGTGGATGAATGTAAATCTCGGTTGTACGGATGTTGTACATAGGGTATCTGTTCATCCCATACCTTGGGATGCTTGCTGCAGTAGCCTCGAAGAAAAAGTACCACTGTTCGGTTTACCACCTCTGTCTGTTCGTCAATCTGTGGACAAAAAGCAATGATCCTCTTCAATTTGGTGTCCATCATTCTCCACAAGCTACTCCAAAAGTCGCCAAGGAATCGAGTATCTCGATCCGAGACAATAGATGTGGGTAATCCAATGTGAACCCAAACATGCTGAAAGAAGAGGTTAACAGTCTGCTCATCAATGATCTACTTTTTACAAGGCATCAAGATACATATCTTGTTAAACCTATCCACTAAAACATACAAATAATCGTGACCCCCTTTGGTCATTGGTAAACCCCCTACAAAATCCATGGATATGCTTTCCCATGGATGGGATGGAACAAGAAGTGGCGAGTATAGCCCCAGTTTTCTATTAGTGGGCTTACAAGTAGAACACATCACACACCCCTTTACATATTTAGTTACAATTGCTTTCATTTGAGGCCAGTAACAAAACCTNGTTTGATTTTGTGAAAACCCAAAATTAATATTTTTCTCCTCTCCATCAACTTGAAGCTTATAGAATTTTAAGATCATATTTGAAAGGAAAATATAAAAAATGTTTGTTTAGAACTCATAGTTAGTTTAAATTCATTTTAATTTTATTGTTCTAGATTTTGTTTTATTCACAATTTTTAGGTTATTACTTTGGTTTCTTTTTTGTTTCACAGGTTTCTATTATGAGTTATTTGGTATGGATCTGGTCATGGCTTGATTTTATTATCTAAATACGTTCAAGATAATTGATCCAAAATAATATTGGATTGCTGCAAATAATTTTTGAACAACAAAAGATACGATTTGGAAATGCGTTCAAGAACAAACAAACGATTTTGTGGGACTTGTTTCAGGCAAACCGTAAGGAATATGAAGAAACGGTTGAAAACCCATCTGCAGAATGGCCCCATTTAGCTTCCATGCAAGAATTTTCCCAAACAAATGGACGATTTGAGAGATATTTGTGTCTCTTTAGGAGACAAATTTTAGGTGGCAGAAATTATTAGTGACGACCAGACTGTTCATTCATTGTATAAATATATGAGAAAGTTCAGAGCCAAATGATCCAGGAAATTGAGAGGAGGATTTTTATCCTTTATTTTTTGTATATTATTTATTTTGTAAACTTTTTTTCTTTTCAAATGGAGTGATGGTTGGAATCTATGGGAGAATGGACCAGTATTTTCGAAGAAGAATATGGAATTCCAGGTTGCTTAATGGCTTTGGTCCTGTGAGTAAAATGGTTTTGTTTTCATTATAATATCTTCATATTCTTTGAGTAATTGATTATGCATTGATTTAAATTAACTTTAGTCTGTTTGATCAATACATGGTTAATTGCTATCATTTATATATTATTTTTTTTCAATCTTTAAGAGTCTATTTTCCCAAAATTCCTTTTGGACCTTATGATGAACTTATTATACTGAAACTATATGGGATACAATTTACTCTTTGGCTTTTGTCCTTTTGTAGATTGTGCAATGTTAATATTGTTTCTTATATAATTTCTGAATATGAAACTTTATTTTTATTGAACTAGCTTTAGACTATTTTGCATATAATTTTTCATGTTATGTTTTCATTTATATGGTTCATTATTGGTTCCTTTAATATCTGTGGTTGATCATCTATTCAAGTATTTTGAGTTTACATCTGATACTAGATAGCCAGTAACACCATTTACCGAGGATTGGGATTTCTTTTATTTTCAGTTATTTGGACATTCTGAAGTCACATGATATATAATTATTTGTCTTTATGTCATCATAAACTCGCTCCAGAATATGAAACACTTCGTTGAATTTCTTCAGGAAGTATTATGCGGGCTTTTGTCATAGGTTTACACTTGACATAGGTTAAGAGGAGTTCATACAAATACAGAGAGATGAATTTAGCTTAGTACTGCTGACCAGTGAGAGGTTAGTTAGTTTATTATTTATTTAATTTGTTGATTTATGAACGAATAATGATTACATCATTTAAACGTTAATTTTCTTTGTCTGTTTTCGTTATATCATTCTTACAATCTTATTTATTCATTCTTTATTAGTTTGGTATTTGGAGTAATAGAATAATTTTATTTGTTTTTAAACTTTTTTATATCCATTATCCTAAAACAACCACTTTCGCAAAGCTTTGTTTAAACTTTGCAAATTGTATGTCATCATTGTATATTAACGCTTTTGCTATACATTTGTAATTAGTGTATTGATTGTTAGAGTTATAGTTCTAGATTAGTTTATTTCCTTTCATTGTTTTAGGACCCTAGTTGGCTAACAAAGCCATTAAACCCGTCAAGTTAGATCATACCAAACGACTTGGGTTAATTATACAACCCTGGACCGGATCTAACCTTCCAGTTGACGGTGTGTCACTTACGCCCGTCAACATGGAGTCACACTCGAAGGCCAAGTGGACCCAATAATCAACAACATAGAGCTACTGATCGACCCAACCATCGTGGCTTGAGTCACAAATTAGTCATCTGGGCAGAAAGGTGAGGGGCTGTGATCCCTCCCCCAACTATAGTTGAAGCAGGGGTTGAAGGGACCCCCATCCTTGATACGGGGTCTTCACTTAGTGAACCTATGACATAACGCCTTTGTTTGTGGGATATTAAAGAATACCCCTAATTTCACTAGATATTGATAAATACCTCCAAAAATCCTTTTGTTGAACCCCCTTCCCAATACATGCTTCCTATAAAACAAACCCCTATTTTTACTAGATACCTCTTTTTATATTCCCCAATACCTATAAATCCCCTAAGATCCCACATCCCCCTCCCAATACCTACAATATACTGACTTTATTTTTCACAATTTATAAACCCCCTTTATGAATGAACATGATAAGATAATGGTTAATAAGGTGAAGCCCCCGTGATCCCTAACACATCCGAGGTGCCATCCATAATAGACCACCAAAGAGGATGGTTTCCAGTGTTACTCGACTCAAAGGTTGTGGGATGCACTAAAACTGGATTGTCCAACCCAGTTAATGGAGGGTTTTGAGGTCTAACGAAACCTTCGACTTCGAGATCCAAGAGATGTGTATCCTCTGGTGTATAAGTGTCTGATTCTGCAATCTCAGTCTCCAAAAGATCAACAGGACCAGTCAATACAAAAACACCAGATTGGTCTAGTCGACGCCTCATAGGAGGTGATGGAGAATTAACTCTTATTAGAGAAAGGCCTTGGACCCTTCAATACTGACATAGCAGTTGGTCAACCAATTTAAATCAAGGATTCAAGGTAGCCACCAACTAACTTTGTTGAGGCCAACTACCCACACACAACACACCATTACAAAAATTCCCTAAGGAAATAACACACACAAACCATTTCTTCAATACTCCAACTTAGGTGGATTAGGTCATGAGACTAAAGCAACAAAGAAGTCAAGCAAAGGCCATTTCAGATGACAACACAGGTTGATTAAGTCTCATGATTAAAGAATGAAGGAGTGAGAAGTAGTTACCTTAACCTCAACGTAGCAACCCTACATAGTGCAAGCAACCCTCGCTTCGGAGGGAACCCTCTAGTGGTACTCATAATGTGATATGACTTATGCCTTAGGTACTACGAGAAATCCCCCGTAGTCACCTCTGTGGTACCTAGGAAAGGATACTAAAGCTACCAACTCGCAGTCTGCGTCCGGGGGGTATAATCGACAATCATGACAGAATGTATGGGAAGGGTAGCTACATGAAACGCCCGTGTATGATCAATCCACTATGCTTGGTTTAGTCTCAGAGGAGTGATCTCCTCAACTCTTCCTTATGCGACATCCTCTTTAACTCCTATGTTAGAGGAAACTCCTGACTATACCTATTGAAAAATAGATTTTTCTCTCTCTAAGTTAGACTCCTATGTTTGGTCGTCAACCTTGAAGAGTTATCTTTCCAATCCTAATCCAAGGCCCTAAACCTGAACTAGTTTGTGAACCCTACAAACAAAATTTTAGTCAATTTTAGATTACGTGTTAATTTTTATAGGTGTTGTTACTCAAAGGTTCAAGGATGTGAATCTAGTGATGTTTTTGAGACTTTGCAAAAATTGAAACACTTAAGAACATTGTTGTTAAGAAACAAAACTTATTCTTCAATGGAAAAAAAGGTGCTAAGGAATGCTTCTAAATACAATGTAATATTTTTCAATGCAAATGAGTAATGCAAGTTTTTACTCTAGATGCAATGCAAAAATCAATGGAATCTTTCTTTGAATGCAATGCAATTGATCAAAAACAAGCAAAATTGTTTTTTTCTTCCCAAAATGAAACTATGACCAAAACTCACGAAAATTCAAAGATTTTCATGAATACAAGTAGGATTTTTAAAATTAATGCATGAAGGAGAAGAAAGAATGCTAAGAAATAACTTTTCTTTTCAGCGATAAACTGGATAAATATTGAAAGAAAAAAGAACAAGGAAAACTTCTTATATTATTTTCTCGTTATTAAAGCAAAACAAAAATGAAAAACTAGTGCAATTTTTCTTTTTCTATGCAAAACAAGTAAGATTGGGGTAGAGAGACATACAAGACTAAAAAAAAATCTTTTAGACCATAAGGAGGGTTACTTGAACAACCCAAGACATAAAAAAGTCAAGAAAAGAACCTTCACACCACCCAATTAGGCTTGAAGGAAAAAGTAACGAAACTAACTATTTTTTGCTTTTCCTTATGAAATTAACTAACTTAAATGATTTCTAAAACTGACAGTAGGCTAGGGAGAGCTAAAGGACCCTTAAAGATCTAGCAGAACCAAGCAAAACCCCCAGAAAGGCAAAAAAGAGTTAAAAACTCTCTTTAGGAGATGTATGCGACTATGCATAAGGAAGGACGTGTATGTATGTGTCTGTCTCAAAGGAAAGGTGCATATGTACGCACATATCTACACAGTGGGACACATACTGGAAATAAAAGGACTGAAGGTTTGTAAAGGCACAAACAAGACTCTGAAGCATTAAACTACTCATTTAAAGACAAAAACAACAAGACAAATAGGAAAAACAAATGCAATCACCAATAACTAACCCACAAAGGAGACAATCACTAGTATGGTCGCTGGTTCTGTTACGGAGAAATTCCCCTATGGCTATGGGTTAAAGCCACAATAGAGAGAGGACGTTTAAAGAGTGAACTCAATCCTATAATTGTAAACAAAAGATCTTGTAATTAATTTGATTAACTAACTACTAGTAGTAAGGAAGAAATAAACATACCAGGTTCACTACGTTCGATGATGATCCCATAGTCAAAAGCATTTCGCTTTAGCATTCCTTCCAAACTATCCCTTTGATCACCTGCAAAACAATCAAGTTGATGACTACAAAGGGGGTAGTTATATGATAACTAATTCTCATAAAAATGATTGAAAGTAAAATAATTGTATTAATTAGTGTTCTAAGAATTTAGACGTTTAAACATAAACATCATGCATTGAAACACAAGTAACTAATGTGAAAGAGGTCTCTTTATTGATGAATGACAAGACAAAGGTTCTTACCAATTGTATCTATTGTGACACTGCTTTGGAACCAGACTTAAAGTCCCTCCACCCATGCCACTAACTATAGATAGTACCTCTGACTCCAATGCTCATGCAAGTCCAAAGAAGATGAACATGATTCTTCTTGACCAGATATA
>JZKD02S2378129.1:47772-63839 GCA_000966675.3 Picea glauca
AAGCCGTGCCATGGCGAGGTCTACCTCTCTTTCGGGCCATGGAGAAGGCGCAAAGCAAATGCCGGTGAAGGCAGAAGAGCAGTTGCAGGTACGAATCATGGGCAAGCGAGCTCTGTCTCGTTAAATTCAGAAAGAAATGCAACGAGAGAGCAGAATTCCATAATGCAAAATGCACAGTGAATGCTAGACCACATCCGAGCATCCGGGCTATAAACAAAGCCGAGGCAGGTGCAGACCTGCTATGACCGGGTGAATTGAAAACGAAATGACCAGGAGCCAAGGCCATCCACTCGCAGTTATCCCTTGCCATTACTGGAACACTAAAATCGTACATTATCGCTCGAGGGAAAGGTCCCTCCATCCTGAAACAGCAACGATGGCCGTCCCCCATCGTTAAGTCATGCTCGCGGGTGGCAGCCGTCGGCATTTATGCCTGGGCCGAGTGCGAATCCACCTGTCTCCCTATAGCTGCGTGTCACCCCATCCGGGGCAGTTTGATATTGAGCATTAATCACTCTCTTCCAGTTGTATTTATTTCCAGATTTGGAGGGAAAAAATTATGAGAAAATAACAGTCAGAACATCAAACTCATTATCAATTCAAGAAGATCTCAATGAGTATTTTGAGGTAGATAATTTCTAGACCCGAATCAAGCAATGATTCTAGGATTCAAAGATAATTTAAACTCTAAATGTAGAAGATGAATGTGCAGGTGGCAAACAACAATTAGAAGGAAATCAAAGGAGTAGTGGAATAAATCAATTCATGACTCCAACTTCCATCATTCGACATATATTGCAACTATTTTGAGTTTTTTGTGATTTTTTATGTAGTGGCTCAACAATCAGTTACTATATTTTTAGTAAAACATATAATTTGTAATCAAGGTGTAATTAGAACTCTAGGGAGAAGGTTAGATCCATTGGAGAGTTATATATAGCAAGACTTGATATGCAATTAAGGGGGTTCATTTTTTGAAAGACCCAAGAGGGGTTTTCTCCAAGACCTGAGAGAAGTTCATGAGGAAAATTTATGTGGATACATGAATGTAAGCCTGAAGGCATGATTGTTCTAAAAGAATGTCCGCCATTGAGGATCTATGAGAGTTAGTTTATCAATCTGTTTATACCTTTTCTTTCTTCTTACTTGAATAAAATGCATTTTTTTGAGAATCAAATCCTGTCATTGATTAATAGATCTATGAGAAACAGAGACTCTGTTGTAGCTTGCCTATTTATCATTGTATTATTCAAGTATCTTGATTAGTTCATTTGACAAAAAGGAGATTTCGTTTGATGAACTTTCTGCTTTATTTTTTCTTTCCCATTCTTCTATCTACACAACCTTTGTCTGATAAGCATCTTGAGTGCCTTCAATCTTTAGGTTGCATTGACTCCATGCCCAATGAAATCATCTTGTAGATAGTTTGTTGCCTTGTTATCTCTTTTTATTTAAGTTAATCCACCTACACATAAATAGATTTACACACCCATGTTCAAATGTTTCTAGGATCACCTCATTTGCAGTCTGAGGGTGACTTCTAGAGATAACATTTTTGGCACCATTTCCGGGGACGAAGGAACAAAGACATCTTCCCTAGGAAGAAGGACAACGATCAGTTCCACTTCTTGATGGTGAACAAGAAGAGGGCACATAATTGACTGCAGATCTTTCACCATGGCAACTCCACTGTTTGAAGGTTCATAGGCAACTCCACAAGATCCAAGTTGTCATCAGATGCTTGCATGGCAACCATTGTGGCTAGAAGGTTTGCTCCATTCAATTTTTCTTATATTGTTGGTTTCCCTAATGTTGTTCCCACTATAGATATATGGGGAGACTACCTTCCATGTTTCAAAGAAATCAAGGAGGATAATCCTTCAGATCACCTCATCAAGTTTCATGAATGCATAGATCAACTAGATCTACATCATGAGGAAGTTCGTATGAAGATGTTTATGTATTCATTGGAGGGTGATGCACGACAATGGTACCGGTCTTTGCCTTCGTCAAGCATATATTCCTTGAGGGAATTACATGCAGTATTTGTAAATGTCTTGAACCTACACAAAATATATCTAGCTAGAAAATACCACACACATTTGCAGAGAGAAATTGAGAAAGAAGAAGCAAGAGAGAAATAATGGAATAATTCTCATTAACCATATTCCACACTCAAAGAGTGAATAATTTACAATATATATAGGCTACATGAGTAACTAATGCTCCATATTGGTGGTCTAGAGTGATCTAGACACACACCAACAGTTACAGGAGTAAACTGCCACCTAGTCTAGTCTCTCAGGCAATTACGGGAGTGAACTGCCACCTAGTCTGAGTTAACCAGTCTACCAGTCTTCAGTTAATTGACTGAAAGAGAGTGAATTGAGGAGGAGATCAGGGAATCATGAGTAATGCACTAGTTCGATGATGATCCAAAGGACAATGCGCATTAGCTGGCGATGATCCCAATGCTCCATGGTGATAATCCCAATGTAGCATCTAGACTCCACTCAACTGATCAAACTGAAGTGAAAACTGAAGAGAATATTCTCCCTAAAGGAATATTCTTCTTAAAATATAGGAGACTGAATAATGACTAATAAACAAGGGAAAACCTTAGGAAAAATAAATCCTAGGTGTGTGTGAAGTAACTCCAACACCCCCCATGAACATCACTATGGTGAAAATAAAGAATGGGTCCCGACAACAAGGCCATGTTAGGTACCCAAATACAAAAGATACACTGGAATAAATGAGGAAAGAGGGAAAACCTCATGGGAAAAATGCCCCCTCAAATTACAATGCATAAAATAAAAATAAAAATGAGAAGGAACAAAAAACAATTGCTAAGAAACCATGTCCTTCACTCCAAGAAGACATCGCAACTGTGCAAGTTTGTGCTCGTTGAAGATTTTGTTGAAGATGTAGATGTCTGCATGGATTTGATGAAGTAGATGCACCATTGAGATGTCCACACATATCCACTTTATCTTCTTGTAATGAATAATATCCAAATAAAGTTTGGATGAAATTTTGAAAACCGTGTGAGCGTTTCCGGGAAAAACGCTGAAATTTTGTTGATTTTAAAACAATCATAAATTCACTTCCCGGACTCCATTTAGGATGATTTGGTTTTTGAAATTGGATATTTTCCTGAGAGGAATTCAAATATCCAATTTGTTTCTTAATATTTTTCTCATAAAATATCATAATTGAGTCTGATATGCATGACTCCCTTTTTGTCTCCTGAGATGCATGCATTGCACATGGAAAAGTGTCTACATGTGATCCATGAGATGCATGACATATATCTTCCACATGAAATTCAGAAAAAAATTCTGAAATGGAGTAGACATTATCTTCAATTAATGGAATACAAATTTGTGCAAATACTTTTGTAGAAGATTCTTCATAATAAGAGGCTTGATCTTCTGATGGCTTCTCTTCTATCTCTATCTATTCAACCCTCTGCATGAAATATTCACAATCTTATTTATTCTTGAATAGAACCTCCAATATGGTCCATAATTCATTTGGAGTGAAGTCTTGTGATACATCACATACTTGGTGGAGAATTTCTGGAGAAATAGACAAGCAGATAAATCCTATGGCCATATCTTGTCTATTGAGAAAGTCAATTTTCTCATCGACGGAATTAGGCTCTACTTCTATTGCCATGGTTATTTGGTATAAGCCTCTACTTTTGAGAAGAAGTAGAATCTTTGGCTTCCACTCCAAATAGTTATGAGGCGTGAGAAGTATTATCGGTGAGTAAAACATATATTCCATCTTTTCTGCATTCTTCAATCTTCAGTACCTACAAAAATAATTTTGGTGTAGCTTTTGCTTAGCAGTCTGTTGGCTCTGATACCATGTAAATGTGTTGAACCTGCACATAATAGATCTAGCTAGAAAATACCACACACATTTGCAGAGAGAAATTGAGAAAGAAGAAGCAAGAGAGAAAGAATGGAAGAATTCTCATTAACCGTATTCCACACTCAAAGAGTGAATAATTTACAATATATATAGGCTACATGAGTAACTAATGCACCATAGTGGTGGTCTAGAGTGATCTAGACACACACCAGTAGTTACAGGAGTAAACTGCCACCTAGTCTAGTCTCTCAAGCAGTTACGGGAGTGAACTGCCACCTAGTCTGAGTTGAATAGTCTATCAGTCTTCAGTTAACTGACTGAAAGAGAGTGAATTGAGGAGGAGATCAGGGAATTGTGAGTAATGCGCTAGTCCAGTGATGATCCCAAGGACAATGTGCATTAGATGGTGATGATCCCAATGCTGCATGGTGATAATCCCAATGTAACATCTAGACTCCACTCAACTGATCAAACTGAAGTGAAAACTGGAGAGAATATTCTCCCTAGAGGAATATTCTTCCTAAAATATAGGAGACTGAATAATGACTAATAAACAAGGAAAAACCTTAGGAAAAATAAATCCTAGGTGTGTGTGAAGTAACTCCAACATTATGCATCAAGCATTGTAAAATGTATTATTCTTTTCATACATTTCTTGAGAATTGTTGTGAACAATTTGAATCCTATATTCAGAAGAGTGTAGAGATGATACATGATGTACCTGATGAAAGGTTGCACCCTGTAAATTGTGAAGACAATTTGAAATGTTCTCATAATGATTCTGATATTTTTTATGATCATATGAATGTTTATCCTCATGAATAATCTGATGCTAATTACCTGTTTGAGGATCAATCGTTAACTAAAAAAATTATTGTTGAAGACCTTATTGTTGATGAGGAAGAACTACCAATGGCTATATATGTATTTGGTCTTGTTTCAAATGTGTCTTATGGTAAAAATTACAAAGATGATCAAGTAGCACATATGCACTCATTCTTTCATTATGGTCGTGAAGCAAAGGTTTGTGAATTTCATATTTCATGAATATTTTCAGATCGACCTATCTTTGATGAGTATTCAGATGGAGAAGAGCAGATCCCCACATCAAATTTTGATGACTTGAGTAGCAGCGAATCGGTGTACGACAATTACGAATCAGATTTCAATGAGGATATAAAGGAATTTCAAGAGCATACTATAAAGCTTTTTTCTTCATCCATTAAGGAAAAAAATTATGTAGAAACCAACTATCTCGGGTCCGCAGAAGACATTGAGCATGATGGGTTTAACATGGTTGAAGATTTTATATCTTCTTCTCCTTTTACAACACCTCATGAACAAAAAACTGGTATCACTTACAGAGCAAAAGACTTAAAGGGTTCTCATGAGCAACCCTTTCAATTCAAGAAGCAGACATAGGTAACCTTTAATGGTCATTATTCCACTTCTTTTGTTTTCTGTGATCCAGTAGCCATCTATATGGAGGAATTCATAAATTCAAAGTGTCAGTCCTTATATCGTTATAAATCTGAAAATCAAATTTACAATCAAATGTTGATTCTTGTTCTAGTCTTCATTTTGATGACGCACATACAAAGAGTTTGTCTTGTTAATCAGTTACTTGAATTGTTCTTCTGGAAATTCGTAATTACATAATTGAGCAGCTGCACTGATTAAGAATAGGGTAGGGTAAAATAAGCTCTCCATATGAGCATGTAGATTCTTTTTAGTTTGTTGGTTTGCTGTAGTATGTTGTCATTTCAGTAGTGTGTGTTCAGAGTTTGAATAATTTGCAGAGTTTTAGCAGCAGTATGAATGACTCCACTAGCCCAATGGATTAGGCACAACACATAAATTGTGGATGTTTGCAGAGTAGAAAATTGCAGGGTCAGGTTGCACAGATGGATAGGATGAAAGGCACAATGGTCTGCTTATTCTTGGCATCTCACAAGGAGCATGCCATCCCTAGGAGGAGCCAGTGTTAGCATCCAAATACTACATATCAAATTTTATCCTTGTTGCAAGAATGCGGTCATTCTTGTAACACCAAAAAAAATATTGTTCCTATGAGCACCAACGTGCAAGGAGACTTAACAATGAAGGAAGAAGGTCAAATGATGGCCCCGTTTATTGCCCCAAAAAAAGTCTCCCTGGGAGATTCTGGTGCAAATAATGCAGGACAAACAATGTGCATAGCAACCCCATATGATTAGGAATCTGAGATTTGGACCTCACTCACTCTGGACAATCTATGTCTTAAGAGGCTTATTGCATATGCTATAAGTAGTGTTGAGCTATTAACTCGCCTCATTGGAGGGGAGGTACAGGAAGGGTGGAAGCCCTTTTTCTATACACCTTTACAATGCTATGATGCCTCGATTCTACTTCACAGAGATAAATTGGCTATCCAAGTCATATGTTGTTTAATGCTAATATTAAGCAAGGATCACTTCTTGTGGTCACCCAGGAAGTGAGCATGTATTTATTTTCCCCATATCTTTCTCTGTTGGTGATTAAGAGGGGATTTCGATGAATACTGGAACATCAGTGCAAATAAATAACAATTGTTTTCAATTCTCCTCATCATACAACATATTTCTCACTGAATTCAATCCAAAATTGCCAAGTTTCCAAGTGTCTCTTATCAATTGCAACAGGGATCTCGTGGTTACAAATACATATTTTCGGAACAAATATTTGTTTATGAGACTGATACAAGACTCTTCCTGTAAACTCGAGTTTGGCGTGGAGATTGGCACATTGTTTCTGTAGCTCCCGAAGAATATGTTTGACAGAGTTTTTGATATATTGTGGCGATGTTCGTGTTGGCACCTAAAAAGTGCTAATGATTTTTATTTTTATTTTTGAAAGGATTTTTAATCAGTGTTAGCTAAATTTCCTCTGGGTTAAAAAGCAGTTTTCTGGAAAATAAAAAATGGTCTTATAAAACCAATTTTGGCTTATCTGGTCAGTTTTATACTCTCGGGTTTCTTTTACAAGATTAATGTTTATTTTAAAAAAATCTATTGACCGAGGGCCAATCTACAATTTTTCTAGCTGTCGAGCACCTCCAATAAACACAACACGGGTTAGCATCAACCACAACACACAACACAAATCAGATCCTAGCGCCCAAGCGCCAAGCCACATGGAGGAGGAACCCACGAGGGGACCTTGCTTTGCTCTATGCGTTGATAATGCATATGAGCACTGGCATATTTAAATAGCCATAAAGTGCTTCTACCCGACAATGTAGGATAATGTCCCATACACAAGATAAAAAGGGTGAAATCAATCCACGAAGCGCGAAGGGAAAACACCAGTTGCTCGGTCCTGAAATCCTAGTGTCCAAGACGCTTACAGGTGTCAATTACATGTGAAAAACCAGATATTAAGCAGGAATGTTATCTCTTTCCTGTAAAATATGACATCTTAAACACGCAAACAAAGCGATTTCTCCAGATTGATGACATAGGGCGTGCATTTGTAAAGCCCTCGAGTTCAAGTGCCCAATGCCCGAGCATCCATATGTTGAATAGAGGATATGAAAGTGCTGATAAGATGCTACCCTAGCGCAAGTGTTCGAAGGATTGACCCAGTTTTTGTTAGATCGACGAGGATGGATATTTTGCGTGTAGGTGTGCCAATAGGATGCATCTGTGTCAGATGCCAATGTTAACTAGCGACCGAGTATCAAGCACCGTAGTTGTCAAATATTTTTAGTTGTTCAGGGTATGCTTAAGAAGGATATGAAGACTTTCATGAGTACCATCATCAGAAACATGGCATTCAAACTTGGATCATGTGGTAACTTGAATAGAAACGTTCTAGTTCCCGCAGCACCATATGCGAATAGAAAATATTATTTTTCTGCTTAACCATGATGTTGAATTAGGTAGTCAAAGAAATATTATAATTTTAAAAGATTGGCTTTAGAGGAATATTTCTTGTAAATCAGTTTTCACTGGTGACATCTTCAGGAACAAAGCAACAATATGATGAACTTCAGATTGTTGAGGACCTCATTAATTGCCATGGCAATAATTGCAAGTTTTGTTTTTTAAGGAATGCGATTTGAAGGGAAAAGAGATGAAGCTCGTGCAAGGTTTGTATTATGATTGGAGAAATAAATAGGAAGCCTTTGACATATGTAGTCTTTGAGTCCTTCATTGAAGTGCAGGATGAGGGTTTACTCAATCTTTTTCACACCAGAGTTTCAGATCTAAAGATATCTCCAGAATTTGAAGAGGATCAACTAGAATAAACAATTTTTAGCAGATGGCAGTTGTGGATTCCCGATTTAATGACAAATTCTTAGGGGTCAGTTTGATATTGAGCATTAATCACTCTCTTCCAGGTGTATGGTACTTATTTCTAGATTTGGAGGGAAAACATTCTAATAAAATAACATTCAGAACATCAAAGTCATTATCAGTTCAAGAAGATCTCAATGAGTATTTTGAGGTAGATAATTTCTAGACCCGAATCAAGCAGCGATTCCAGGATTCAAAGATAATTTAAACTCTAAATGTAGAGGAGGAATGCACAGGTGGAAAGAAACAATTAGAAGGAAAGAAGAGGAGTAGTGGAATCAACCAATTCATGACTCCAACTTCCAACATTCGACATATATTGCAGCTATTTTGAGTTTTTTGTGATTTTTTATGTAGTGACTCAGCAATCAGTTACTATATTTTTAGTAAAGCATATAATTTGTAATCAAGGTTTAATTAGAACTCTAGGGAGAAGGTTCGATCCATTGAAGATTTATATATAGCAATACTTGATATGTAATTAAGGGGGTTTAGTTTTTGAAAGACCAGGGAGGGGTTTTCTCCAAGACCTGAGAGAAGTTCATGAGACAAATTTCTGTGGATACATGAATGTGATCCTGAAGGCATGATTGTTCTAAAAGCATCTCTGCCATTAAGGATCTATGAGAGTTAGTTTATCAGTTTGTTTATACGTTTTCTTTCTTCTTAGTTGAATAAAATGCAGTTTTTTGAGAATCAAATCCTGTCATTGATTAATAGATCTAGGAGCAACAGAGACTCTGTTGTAGCTTGCCTATTTATCATTGTATTATTCAAGTATCTTGATTAGTTCATTTGACAGAAATGATCTTTCATTTGATGAAATTTCGTCTTTATGTTTTCTTCCCCATTCTTCTATCTACACAACCTTTGTCTGATAAGCAGCTTGAGTGCTTTCAATCTTTAGGTTCCATTGACTCCATGCCCAATGAAATCATCTTGTAGATAGTTTGATGCCTTGTTCTCTCTTGTTATTTTGGTTAATCCACCTGCATATAAACAGATTTACACACCCATGTTCAAATGTTTCTAGGCTCACCTCATTTGCAGTCTGAGGGTGACTTCTAGAGCTAATAGTGATGATGATGAAATATCAAAAGAAAATCAGTCTATATAATAGTGTAAGGAATAAAACAAATAATATCTAAAGAAGAAAGAAACAAAATGAGTTCAAAATATATAAAGACAGAGTATGAACAGAGCAAAGTTATTAATGATATGAAAGAACATTAAATATCTCTTGGAATCAAATAACTAAAGAATATCAAGAAGAAGAAGAAATAGATCAAGAAGATCAGTAAGCTTCACACCCTTTTYCRTTATGACAAAGGAGAAGACATTAAAACCCTATTTGAACACAAAAATCCCAAGAGATTGAGATAATAAYTGGTACATTCATAGGGGGAGAAAAKAAGTGAAAGTTTTCTTTCCTTTGTCATTGATGTCAAAAGAGGAGAGATAAACAATAAAAACAAAGACCAAAATAAATGGGACAAAGAYAGAGGGAGAATCAACTCAGGGGGAGCATCRTCTCACRAGGATATGAGAAATATTCCCTTTGTTATTGTTGTCAAAGGGGGAGAGATAAAGAGTAAAACAAAGTCAGCTCAAAGGACTCACAATACATAATACATTTGACAAGGGAAGTAAGATTGTTTTACTAAGGTTTCCATCAATAACAAAGGGGGAGATTGTTGGCAATTTGATTGTCATTGATGTCAAGCTTGATAAATAGGTGAAGTATCATTGATTAATTGGTTTGAGAAGCATTGCCAATATTGAACATATTGTTATGAAGGTGAATTGAATGTCAAGCATTGTCAATATTGGATATAATGTTATTAACGTTGGACATAATGTTATGAAGTTGACTTGAATGTCAAGCATTGTCAATATTGGACATAATGTTATGAAGGTGACTTGAATATCAATAGAAATATAATATTGACTAATATATTGTATGAGATTGATACACTCATCCTATATTGTATAAGGTTGAGATTGTGTCATTAACATCCATGCACAAAAGAAGAAACTGTGAAGAAACTGTCCAGATAAAAAGGGTAAATGGATAATCCAATATGTATCCATACAAATCACAAATAAAGAAGTTAATAAGACATGGCTCATTGAAAGTGATTCAGAAAATCTCAATTGAAGAAGAGTCCAGAGATGAGACAAAATGTCAATGGTGGATGTTTGATGAGGAAGCATTGACACCATCGAGTCACAATTTGAGTTGACTCAAACAAACAATAAGGTTGACTATCTGGAAGATGATTGACTACAAGACGAGTCGAAGAGAAGTCGATCGACTGTAAGCCTTCATATTGACGAAAGTTGGAGAAGACAAGTCAATTAATTTCAAGATGATTCGAAGACAAGTCGACCAACTGAAGGTCGAAGTCGAAGTAAAATTGATTTGGGAAATACAAGTCATCCAAAGCAAGTCGATACAACCAAATTCAAATTTCTCAAGTCAGTTTTCTTCCAAGTCGAGTTGGTCTAAGAAATACGTAACCTAAGGGTCGAAGTCGAAGAAAAATTAAATACAAATCGGGTTGAGGCTAAAGCATGATGGGTCAACTAGAATTGAAATACTCAAGTCGAAATTTCTCCTAGTTGAGTCGACCAAAAAGATGTTTGTCGGTCAAATGAGGAAGCAAATACGAAAAAGGGTGAGACCAAGTCAAATATTTAGTGACTAGCAGCCGAGAGGAAACTGATTTTAATATAACCATCAAGTAAAATGTTTACAAGTTGAGTTTAAATAATCACCAACAAAAGAGATATGTGGAGGTCGATTTTGACATTCACAAAAAGGTAATATGTACTGAAGTCGATCTGACATCCGATGACAAAAGGAAAATCTGGGCAAGTTTCCGTCAAAGAACCACCTGTACCAGCCACCTCGCACACTTTTGGGGGAAATTTATCGCGATTCGGATAATTGGTCATGTTCTGCAAAAACCCCATGTCATAGAATTTTAAAATCCGTTTCCATAACTCCAGAATAGTCATACAAAAATCGATGTCTAAATTGGTGTACGAAAATGAATTAATAAAAGTTACCACTTTTGTTAATTAAATGAAGGGGTGCAATGTTTCATTCCAAAATGACACATTGTTTCAAAGTGGCACCCTTTGGAGGACTATATAAGTAAATGAATATGAAGGGACAAAAGTGTCTTTGTGGATATATATATATATATATATATATATATATATAATGGATTGAATGAAAGTTCATTATATTAGGTTGGTGCCTGTTTACAAGATGAGTTTTGTAATGAGGAATGGATTCCTCACATATTAGTTGGATCTGAGATCAATAAGCTGTGTCTTGTTATGAGGGTTGGATTCCTCATTTCTCAGTTGGATCTGAGAACTACAAGATGGGTCTTGTATCAAAGAGTTGGATCTCTCATATTCAGTTGAAGTTGAAGATATTAAAGGATTGATTTTATTTTTATTCATTCAAGTTAAATAAATAAAATAATGATATTTTATCTACTACATACAATTTTTGTTATACATGTTTATGAATAATTAATTGATCTACATATATCGTATTCATTTAATTTAGTTAATCTATGAAAGTGTGAAAAGTAGCAAAAAGTTCTAGACACTGATTCACTCCCCCCCTCTCAGTTTCAGTGTGTGTTTCAACACCCCCCCCTCTTAGTATTCCAACAATTGGTATCAGGGTGGGTCCTTCAGAAAGTATTTTAACCACTGGAAGGAGATCATGGAATATGCTAAGATTGGAGCACCAATGTTTGATGGTCATAATTATGGATTATGGAGTATAAGGATGAAAATATTTTACAAGCACATGTATTTGACATATGGAGAGAAGTAGTAGATGGATACAAAGCACCAACCACTCCCCCAACAGACAAGGATGGGAAGAAACTTGAAGAAACAAATTCAAAGGCTAAAGGTAATATTTTGAACAGTCTTGCTAATTCAATATTCGTTAAAGTTATGCATTGTGATTTTGATAAAAATCTATGGGATAAGCTTCAAAATATTTATGAAGGAGACACTACAGTCAAAGGAGCCAAACTCCAAATATTTAGAGCTAAGTTTGAACAATTGAAAATGAAGGAAGACAAAGAAATTGCAACATACTTTTTGCGAGTTGATGAAGTAGTTAATACCATTAAAGGTCTAGGAGAAGAGATGAAGTAACCAATCATTGTTAAAAAAGTGTTGAGGTCTCTACCTATGAGAAATGACCTGAAGATTTCATCTCTGGAAGAAAGAGAAGATCTATACACCTTGAGCATGGATGAGCTACATGGGATACTCACCGCTTATGAAATGAGAACAGAACAAGTGAACTCAGTTACAAAGTGTTAGCGTCAGAAGTCACTCCTGGATTGCTTGCAGGAGTTGAGCCTGACACCCATCAGTTTAATGTCACGATTTGTTTATAAGAGGGTGATCAAATGGAAGTGAACTAAGAACAATATCGTCTCAACTCTGAAACTAGTCCAGGCATGCATGGGCGAGTGAGGTCTTAGAGAAACTCCAAACAGTGAGTTAAAATAAGGGTGAGCAGGTGGAAGACTTGCATGAGAAGAGTGCGAAGGTGTGTCAAAAACATCAGGTTTCTAACAGACTGGAGAAGAAAGCGCCCAAACGCAAGATCCTCTTACATTCAAACAAAGAAGACCAGAGAGTACAATAATGTAACGACAAATCCTTTATCATAACGAAACTGCAACAGTTCAAGCGAATCATTCGATCATGAATTCCATGGTATGAGACGAAACATAGATGGAAAAGGAAAACTGTTTGTCATAAAACAAGAAATCTCAAACACATATGCATAACCCTGAAACCAGAATGGTTGTTAAAACTTTACAGTCGGGAGCTTCGCTCTACCATCGATAGATACAAAAATGGTGAAATCGCTCACATATACTCAAAACAACAACATCAACAAAACTGAGACGTCGCATTAAACACATTGCATCTGCATGGCTTCTAACAATCTGCTCCTGCAATCTTTGAATAATCGTGCACCAACGACGGATGCAATCAGACCTCTGACAGCTCCGTAGGCGAATCGACGTGCCTTTAATTTGTCGTCGGACTTTCCCATTATGGCGGAGACGATGTCTAACCACCATCAACTGCTTCAATAACTTCTTCATTGGGATTGAGGATGGCCCGACCAACTCGGCATTTCTATGACGTGGCGGTTGCTTAATGGTGCCATTTGGATTAGCTTGAACGACCCTTCTTTGGGTGCTGCTTTGCTGGACTACTGCGAAGGACCCCCTTATGATGGATGAGGATGAGGGCATGGCGAGAATGATGGCGGGAGTCATGCCAGTGGGTGAGGAATGCCACGGGGGATGGACGGGACATAGGTGGAAACAAGAGGGAGTGCATGAGTCAAAGCGCATGGTGGAAGGCATTGAGGCAGAGGAGACACATGGCAGGGGACAAGGAGACTCAGAAAATGAGTGGATGACAAGATGGGGGGAAGGGACCACCTGGGCGGAACGAGGAGAGGCTTAAAGGGAAAGGACGCTGCCACATGGCCAGGTGGGGAATAGGTGGCAAGGAGGGAAGTGGTGCAAAAGGCGGCACGACGTGGTTAAATGAAGAAAGGTGGCGGGAGTCTGGATCGCCTATGAGCCATTGATCCGGGCTCACCAATCGTAGCCGTCGGAAATATGCACCCCGGATTTCAGACCCCCCCCTCTGCTTAAAGGTAGAAAGGCGGGGGGGGGGTCCGGAATCGCCTCGCGCGCCGTTGATCTGGATGCTATGATCGTGGTCGTTGGAGAGATGTGCCTCGGATTCCGGACCCCCCCCCCTCCTCTTAAAGGTAGAAAGGCGGAGGGGGTCCAGAATCCGACGCACACCGTTGATCCGGGTGCGCGAAATCCTGCCGTCCAGATCTTCTTGACGTTTACCACAGGCGCGTTTGCATTCCAAACATAGGACAAGTGGGTTTTTAACCCACTCCTTTGTATTCTAACCCCCCTTACAAGAAATATCGCTAAAATTTGGCTCCATGGGGGATAGAGTCGTCCCTGTGATTCTCTAAGAACTCATTCCACAACTTCAGTGCCTTGCTGTTGGGCTATGGAGTCATGCTGAAAACATCCCGCTGCTGAAAATATAGGCCGAAAAAAAAAAGCAACAAAATAAAGCTACATGCTCAAAGGAGCTTATTTATATACAATCCTAAACTAATAAAATATTTTACATGGGCTAGGTGAAAGAGAACTTCCACCATAGCCATTCAAGTAGCTTCTTGGATAGAAGTTCCTTCCTTCTGTCATTGATCATCAGCAGATGGTGTAGCCATGATAGCAGAACGGTTACACTCATCAACTCCTCCTTACAGGCTGGAGTTGAGATGAAATAAGGTGGCTCCAAGGCATAAGAGAAATGCCACTCCATGTATTTGCTGACAGGGTCATCGAATGAGTGGCCATTTCCAAGGGATTGGCGAAATACAACCTATTTTGCTACACAGTTGTTCACATGTGGTCGAATGTCTCTGATACCCACAAATGGGTGAATAACTGAAGTAGTCCCGCTGATCTCAGGTGGTGGCTGCTCGCTGACTGGCTCTGCGCAGTCTGTAAACTGCATCTTCAACTTCTCGTCTGGTTCTTCTGGTACCTCTTATTGGCTCTCCCAAGGGTCAGAGTCATAATCATCATAGATAGGACCTGTGGGAGAGCTCTTCTTTTCGATTTGCTTCTCAGGGGGGCTGATTTCCTCGCATTGTCTTTCATTTGTGAACAAAGGAGAAGGCTCTGCAGTATTCTCTTGGGAGTTTTGGGTGTCCAGCTCAGAACCTGTTTCATAGCTGTCATACATGGGTTGGTTGCTACCCAGGTCATCAATCTGTGATGTGGGACTCTGTTGTTCCTCAACTGAATAATCGTTAAAGCTGGGTGAGCACCAGACTTCTTCATCTTGCAAAAAAGGAACGATCTCCAGATCCTCCTTTCGAATCCCAAATGTAAATACATCATGGGAAATCTCGTGAAGAAAAAAAGAACAGTCCTCTTCCCCAACTACCACTCCATCGTTTTGTTCCAAGACAACAAGCTCGTTGGGGACATATGTTGATGCACTCACGGGATCTTCAATATTCTCCTTGAGAGAGCCATCTAGAACATCTGCCTCAGAGACTGGAAAATCCTCCCCATTGTCCTCAGATTTTAACCTTGCATGTTGGGCAATGAGATATATCATTAGTTCACTTAGAGCAACTTCCTCCCCCAGTCTTCTATCCTTATAGCCCTCATCAGACATAATCGTATCTGGGAGGATTTCTTCTTCTTGGTTCTCCCATGGGTTAGATTCATAATGACCATAAACAAGTCCCGTGGGAAAGATTTTTCCATAATCTCCCTCAGTAGAGCTGCTAAGGACCTCTGCTTTAAAGGATGGGAAATCCTCAGCGTATTGTTCAGCTTCCCACCTGTCAAATCTAGCCTTGAGAGATTTTATCAGTTCCATAACTCTGCCCGAAGCAGACGAATGGGGAGGATAAATGACTGATTCCTGATCCAGGTCATCAGGATCCTCCTCATAGCTTACGTCAGAAACAACTTTCTATTGTATAGATTTGTGGTATCCCTCACAACAATTATGACGAATTAACTCAAGGGGGTACAACCTCTGACAATAGGCGGTGAAGGCTGCATGGAATCCATGGAGTGAAGAAATGCTAGCAGGGGGTAAAGAATGGTACCATTTATGTGCATCCTCTGCTAACGAGAACATGAACATCTTCAGTAACACATCCTCATGATGTATCTCCCACTGACGCATGAGTTCATGAAACTCACTAAGGTGTTGAGCAGGGTTGTCCTCTTCACGCTC
>JZKD02S2378129.1:84888-97467 GCA_000966675.3 Picea glauca
TTGATTATATGTTGTTTGGTACAGGTTGGTGCATGGTTGATGCACTTGTTTATGGTACAAGTTGATTACAGGTTGAGGTATAGGTTGATGCATGGTTGATGCATGGTTCAGATTTATTAGTATAGGTTTACAATGGTATATCTCACAGTGGCAGTGTGATAGTGGTTCCATCATTCTACTTCTACTTCAGGGTGGTTGGATGGGGAAAGGACCTGTGGTTGTAGCCACCTTTTGGTTGTAGTTGGAGAACATAGGGGATTGTAGCCTCCTTCTGGTTGTAGCTAGAGAATTAGGGAGTTGGAGCTTCCCTTAGGTTGTAGCCTAAGAAACTAGGGGGTTGGAGCCTCCTTCCAGTTGCAGCTGGAAAACAAAGGAATTTGGTGCTTTCAATGAATGTAATTCTTCAAGATATATACGAAAAATCATTCCGTGGTTTTCTCCCGATTTGGGTTTCCACATAAAACACTGGTGTACTTTGTATGTGTGTGATTATTTATTTCTTAATTCTCATTATTGGATGATAATTCTGCATCGATATAACATTTGAAGAAAAAGGATTATAATTACGCTATTACTAATTCACCCCCCCTCTCAGTACTCCAACAATTTGGACATGAATATAAATGAATATACAAGTAAGACTATCATAGATGGATAGTACATGTCGTTCCATTTCTGATGATACGTGGTACACCACGTAGTTCCTCACGGTTGATGAGATATGGATTAATGAAGTTGGAGAACCCTCATGAGTTATCTAGAAGCCCCTAGAAAGTCAACAAAGAAGTCAATTATTCTAGAAGCTCCTAGAAGAATTTTACTAGTCAAATTGACTGTAATTAGAAGTTAATAATGGGTAAAGTTGTTGCAATAAGAAAATAATTAAAAATAAATTAGTTGCAACAAGAAGTGGTGAGTTTACTAATTGTGGAAAAAGTAGTTCAAGTGGGTAAAGTAGTTGAAAGTGGGTTACCCCTAAAAGAGGGAAGTTGGGTAAAAAAGTTAGAACATAACCCCTAAAGGAATCCACTTGAAGAGTATAAATAAGAGAGCAAGGGAATCCCATTAGCACCTAATTGAGCACATTGAATATCTATTTTGTGAATGATCATTGACGGGTATAATTGACAAAACTGAGGTTGTGCGAAGTTGAGGAAGTGAAGAAAGTGTGACATAAACGTTTCAGAACTACAAAGGGAAATGGTTTCTGAAAAACCCTAATTATTGAGGTCCTCGCGAGTCAGTCTATAGGTGTCTAGAGAGGCACGTGCTTGAAAAGTAGTGTGCAACAAGTGAGGCACTAGTAAATTTGGAAAAAAGGCTAGTAACATGCTACATAAGATGAGAAAGGTAATGATATCGGTGGTCTGATGTTCCAGGTCAGTCACAGAGATACATGTATGATTGTATGTGAGTTTTTAAGGGTGTATGATGATGGTATATGGTTTAGTTTTGGTTTATAATCTTGAGGCATATCTTGGATGCATGGTAGAAACCCAGTGTGTGGATTGAGACATTTCTATTAAGGTATATTGTTCGTCATGTTAAGTACTTTATGAATGAGGTTATGGCATTTTGTTTATGATGTATATCATGATGATGTGATGCTAGCTAGAGGCATATCCTTGATCTATAGATGCACATCCTTGGTACCTGTTTATAGGCACTATTGGTTGTATAGTACTTGTTATAGTGAATGTTTTTAAGGCATATCTATTGAAGTATATTTTTGGTGCATGTCTGAGTTTTATTGGTATATCTTATGGTACATTATGAGAGGATTTTGTTAATGGTCTTGGTATATTATTAGTACACACTTGAGGCTACACAAAAGTGAGTTTTTGCACATGGTTTGATTTGAGGTTTTATGGTATTTGACCTATGTATATTGTGATGTATTGCTAGAGGACTCTTGTTGGTTATATTGGCATATATCTTTGGTATATGGTTGAGGTACATGTTGGGTGTTGAGACATATAGTTGATGAGTTGGCACATACATGAGGTGTATGATATGGTGATGCTGGTAAAACTTGATGAGTCATAGTTTGATCTATAGTTGATACATGATTGGTACATGCTAGTAGTATTGTTGACACATGGTTTATGGATGATGTGGTATACATGACTTGGTATAATRYTAGAAGMAAATCTTGATMTTGGTACATCTTGTTGATGTTTGTGAGTAGTCTTGGTTGATKCACATCTTGGTGATATTGTGCATATGATTGAGAGTTGTYTTGGTGATTGATTTTGGTGAGTAGATCTGATTTGGTTGATGAGACTRATGTGACAGGTTATTTGTACAAGTTATTAGAACYGGTTGATATAGGTTGGTGGTACAGGTTTGTTGCATGGTTGATGCACTTTTTTATGGTACAAGTTGAGGTACAGGTTTGGTGCATGGTTGATGGATTGGTTGATGGTACATTGATGCATTGGTTGATGGTACAGGTTGAGGTATAGGTTGATGCATGGTTGATGCATGGTGCAGGTTGTTGTGAAAGTGATAGGTTGGACATGTTACAGGTTGACAATGACAGTGGTAGTATTAGTTATTTGACACTTATATTTCAGGGCAACATGACGGGGCAAGGAAAGTGGGTTGTATCCTCCTTTCGGTTGGTGCTGGAGAATCAGGAAGTTGGAGCTTCCTTCAGGTTGGAGCCTGAGAACTAGGTGGTTACATCCACCTTTCGGTTGTATCCAGAGAACCCAAGGGGTTGTATCCTCCTTCTGGTTGGAGCCAGAGAATTTAAGTAGTTGTAGATTCCTTCAGGTTGGAGCTTGAGAAACTAGGGGGTTGGAACCTAATTTTAGTTGGATTTGGAGAATTGGAAGTTGGTGCTTCCTTGAATATAATTCTTTGACATATAAGAAAAACATTTCATGGTTTTCTCCCGCATTGGGTTTCCACGTAAATATTGGAGTACTGTGTATTTGTTGACGCGTCTATTATTTTTTATTATACACTGATGGATGATAATGTTTATGATGCAATAATATATTGATGATGAACTAATTAACATTGTTGAATAATTCAAAATAATATAGATTGTGGTTAAAAGTGGAATAATGTTCTCATACTGATCCACCCCCCCTCTCAGTATTCCAACATCTTCGACATTCTTGTTGGGATTGGTATTTTCATATTATTTACATGAGGCCTCACCAGTGTATCCAATATCAATTTTATTGAATGTTGACCTTTGAAAGATGATAACACATTCTATTACTTGATAACTCGTTCTTGTTGAGATTTTCAAATTCAACTCTTAATGTGACAACTTCTTCTTCAAGCTTCTCACAATCATATTCCTTCTTCATCATCTGGATCTTCATAAATTCTTCCGTTCTCTTTGATTCTTCAAGTTGGGTATTCAAGGTGATGGTTTCTTCTTCAAGTCTTCTTTCTTGTTGACTAAATTCTGCTTCAATCATGTTTAATTCCTCAGATATTTCCTTAAGATGATTTGTCAAAATATCTTCTCTCTTCTCTGCTTCCTTTCTTTGTGATACTATTTCGGCTTCCAAACCCTGTTTCTCTTTCAACTAATCCTTGATATTTTCTTCAATCACTTTGGCTTCTTCCAACTGATCGTTTTGACTTATTTTAATTTGCAAGTCTTCTTCAGAATTTGTGTTCAATTATTCCTCGAGGGACTTGTTTTCCTTCCTTTATTTTCTTAGCTTACGCAAAGCACTGATGATTTCAACCTCAAAATACACTATGCCTTCTTCACACTCTTCTTCTTCTGAATCTTTCTGACCGATTTCAATCACAACATTAAATTCTCAATGATTCCATTCACTTATGATTTCATTTAACAAATCATAAAAATATAACCATAAACAATGCATCACATCATACATAGATACACAATACACTAGTATTTTATGTGGAATCCCAAATGGGAGAAAACCACAAAATGATTTCTTATATATCAAATATTACATTCATAGGAAGCACCAACTTCCAAATTTTCCAACACCAACTAGAAGGAGGCTCCAACCCCCTATTTATAGGATCCAACCTGAGGGAAGCTACAACTCCCATAATTCTTCAGTTCCAACTGGAAGGAGGCTCCAACCCCTTGTTTATAGGCTCCAACCTAAAGGAAGTTATAACTACCTGAATTCTCCAGCTCCAATTGGAAGGAGATTACGGTCGCCTGATTAACAAGATCCAACCTAAAGGAAGCTACAACTACCTGAATTATCCATCTCCAACAAGAAGGAGGCTATAAACTCCTTTCCTTGCCCCTTCCTTCCACCTTGAAATATAAATGTAGACTCAACCTATCATCAACACTATCACTGAAAATCAGCCTGTTACTGTCACTATCACTGTCATTGTATCTGTCACTAATATTTATTTCTCATCATCAACATCATCATCAACTAAAACCAGATCCACTGACATAGATAATATACCAATATCACCAATCATGTGCTAAGATATGTGTGCCATAAATTCCATCAACCATGTACCAAAACATGTACCATAACATCCATCAACCATGTACCAAGATATGCCTCAAACATGTAAACATATACTAAAGTATATCTCAAACCATGTGCCAAATATCTAAGATGATCCTCAAACCATGTGCCAAAAGTATTCCTTAATCATGTGTCAAACCATCAAAGATATGTACCTCAAACATATGCATCCATGTGCCAAAAGGGCCTCCAAGACATGACTTAAGCATGTACGAAAACAACCACAACATACCTAAACTATGAAAACTTGTAAGATTCATCACAAGCTCAATTTTCCATTTTTGAAATTTCTATCTGAGGTACTTCTGTATGTATTGTTATACCTCTAAAAAATTCACAGTCTATAAAGTCCTAGAAAAGTAGTTATAGAAAAAATGCCAAGTTGACTTGTTTGAAACATATTTCAGGACCATTCAGGCACTATGGATTACACATATCATATCACTGAAATTATTGTGAACCAATGTCTAAAATGTCAACCACGAATACTCTAAGATATTTCTTCCATCTCCTCAAAATTCCAGGGTTTGAAACTTCTCAGAATAGAAGTTATGGTGAAAATGAAAAACCTTCCTGAAGTTTGTCTTATTATGGTGAGAAAAATTGTACAACATGCCACATACTCAATATTTGATATTGAATTCTGAAACTCACACAAAAGATACTACAGACAATCCTTTGTCCATGGAAATTGGTCTCACAAAATTTGGATCCTCTATGAATAAGTTATTACTAGTTTACTTGAAACACGTGTTTGATAGTTTCAGGACTAGTCAAAAACCCAATCTTCCACATAGTGTATCTCCAAAAATGCACTGAACCAGAAGATGAAATTGTTACCATAGGTACCTTGATATTTATTCTCAACATCCTTCAAGTTTCTCTATCTGAATCATTATAGAAAAAATGTTATAGCGAAAATTGTAAGATGACCTTTAAATAACAATATCCAAATTTTATGAGAAGAATGAAATGAATATAGATCTATATTATTAACACAGAGATACAATGAAAAATAAGATAGATACAATAAAAATTGGCTTCTATTAAATAAAGAAATATGTTGAAACTGTAAAATGCAGATTGAAACAAGCTTGCTAGAATGGTGGAAACTTATCTCTAAGAAGAGATGTGACAGCTGCACTCATTCTCAAGAAGATGAGTACAATGAGGCTCCAAAGGCCTTTTTACATCAAACATGAATTCCAAAACCATATACATCCAAAAATTTAACCCTAGGAGATGAATCTCCAAAGTCATGTGGGCCCCGTTGGGGTAAGTTGGTACACCAACTTCCTGGTGTCGTAACTTTTGCATACGATCTTCGATTTAGGTGCATGATAGCCCATTGGAAAGGTCTATTTGAGGAATACATATTATGCCATAAGAATATAAATTTTTCCATGGTGTGACTGTGGCAGGCCCAAAAAAAATGTTATAGGGCCTCAAAACAGTCCCAGGAGTTTAGGACCTGAAAAGCTAGCAAAAAACTACCAAGATGAAAACTGAAACTGCCAAGATGACATCTGTATGTGAGCTAGTTGGAATAGATGGGTGAGTGTCGATATCCACCTAGATCAATTGTCGCCCCTTAGGAAGCAATGGTATCCATTGCATTGAGTTCCCCCATCATATGAGGAAATTTCTTCTGAATTTATTCCCTGGTGAGCCACTTGCCTCGGTGCAGGAGCTGCCTTGCTTTGATAAAACGATAATGATGAAAATTATGTGGGCGAGTTCCATTGACTTGTGTGTCCACAATATGATCAGTGGATTCTAGTTCCATGTAGTTAGGGTTGAGCTCTGTTGGTGTCAACTATTCTGTTACCTCTAAGGTTTCCAATAATGGTGGAAAGTATGGTTGAAGGGGGTCCACATTAAAAACTGGGTGCAAGCCAAGGAAGGGAGGAATGTTGAGATAAAATGCCTTGTCACCCACAACCTTGGTGATGGTATAAGGTCCATATCATAGTGGACAAAGATTCCAATGGGGTTTTTTAAGGCGTTCTTTCTACAAGGGTAATCAAACTTTATCTCCCACCTAAAACATGTGTGGCACCCGATGTTGATCATGGCGCTACTTGTACTTGGCATTGGACTTCTACAAAATATCTTGAACCTGTTGGTGGATGTGATGGATCTGCTCAATGAACGAGGTAGATTTTCTGTCTTTAGTTTGAGAATGAGATGAGTCTACTTGGGTTGTCGCAAGGGGTAGTGCAACATCCATGGGACCCAATGGTTGAAATCCCAACCCCACCTGAAAAGGGTTGTGGTTGGTTGAGCTATGTATGGATCTGTTGTAGTTTTTCTAAACATAGGGAAGAATCTCATACCATATGGAAGGATGCTTGGAATTGTACATGTGTATGATATGCACGATCATCCGATTGACGACCTTAGTTTGGCCATCCGTTTTGGGGTGGAAGGAAGTGGATTTGGTGAGCTTGGTATCCATCAGTGACTAGAGGCTTGACTAGAATGTACTGAGGAACCAATTGTCCCTATGTGAGATGATGGTTTTTTGTATCCCAAAATGTACCCACACTCATTTAAAGAAGAGCTTGGCAGTGGCCTCTAATGTGATGCTCTTCTTGTAGGATGCCATAATCACCATTTTAGAAAAATGATCAACCACCACAAAAACATAGTCATTTCTTCACTTGGTTGATGGAAGGATCGACATGTAGTCCATCGAGATGTATTCCCAAGGCATTTCAGGAGTAGATAGAGGGGTGTACATGCCATGTTTCTTAATGGCTGATTTGGAAATGATGCAGGAAATGTAGGACCTGATATACTTGTTAACATCTTGTCTAAGTTTTGGCCAATAGAAATGTTGTTGTAGCAATTCCACTGTCTTTTCTACGTCGAAGTGTGCTATCACTCGACTGTAGTGGGATTCCCAAATAAGGTTCACTCACTCACTTGATGGAACACAGAGATGGCCCAGATGGCACAACATCTCGTCTTGAATATGGAAATCAATGATAGTTTCTTTGCGCCCAACATCTCATAGGTGGCGATGAAGTTAGGACCTCTCTCATAGAGTTGGAGCCATCCATAGGTCTTGTGGCCATAGGAGTTGAGCACTGTGGTGAGTGATACAAATGGTGGGAGGTTGAGGAAATCAATGATGCGGTTGGTGATTTATGTCTTATACATGATTTTGAGATGGAACTGCTGCAAGTATGTGGACCAGTTCTCGTGGCGATCATTCTGCAATTTGCCTTGTGTTTGTGTGAAATGTAGAAGCTTATGATCGGTGTGGACAACTTTCTCATTCCTAAGAATGTAATTCCTTCACTCGTGGCAGGCTTTCACAATGGAGTACATTTCTTTGTAATAAGTAGGGTACTTATAGATGACATCTGATAGTGTCTCACTATGATAGGCCACGGGGTGTCCGTGCTAAGTAAGAACTGTGCCCGCAACATAGTTTGAAGCGTATGTCGTGATATCAAAGGGTTGTTGTAGGTATGGTAATGAGATCATTGGGGATGAGAATAAGCGCTACTTCAAATCATCGAACGATTGTTGTTGTGATATTCCCCACATGAAATTTTCCTTACCACCTCCCTTGGTAACTTGGCTAATGGCCCATGCAATATGGGGGTATCCCAACACGAACCTGTGATAGAAATTGGCAAGGCCTAAAAGGATATGGAGCTCAGTGATTGTTGTTGGGGCTGGCCAGTCACGAATGACCTATATCTTGGTTGGATCCACATGAAACCCATTCTCATCAATAATGTATCCTAGGTACTGGACCCTATCCATGCCGAACGAGCATTTTTCCAAATTTGCATATATCTTGTGCTACCGAAGAGTTTGCAAAGCCTGTTGAATATGTTGCAAATGTTCCACCTAAATCTTTCTTGTAGATGAGGATGTCATCTACATACACCACGATAAAAGAATTGGTGAAAGGAAGCAAGATATCATCCATCATCCTTATGAAATTTTCTAGGGAATTCATCAAACCAAAGGGCATGACCAACCATTCAAAAATACCTTCTTTGGACTTGAAGGCAATTTTCCATAAATATATTTTCTCTATTGGGACCTGATGGTAGCCAGATGTTATAACCCTAAATTGCACCACACATGCTTACCTAGCATCAGGCCAACTCATATCCCTTCATTGCCAAAACATCTGCTGAACAACCTCTTTAAAAATCCTTTTGGGTCAAGGCCCACGTGCCCTAATCCACTACTGCACGCATGTGCACGCTGGCAGGCCTACTACAGCCCGCGTGTACCTAAAAAAACACAAAAATAGGAAATTTGCCGATGGGAAAAAAAGCTATGGGTCAGTTAACTGAAACTCCCAGCCATGCATGGCCGAGGTTTCGTCCAAAACCCTAGCTCCTTCTAGCCTATAAAAGAAGGGGTAGGGGTACCATTTGGAAGAGGAAAATTATAGAGAAGAAACTTTGACCATTTGCCGAATCCATTGTCCCAACCCTTTAGCCTTTCCTCAAGCCTAAGGAGAATTAACGCAAAGCAGTTGGAGGATAAAAGAAGAAAAGGAGCCCAGGATCAGGATCAAGGAATGGTGGCCGGTCTCGACTTTGATTGTAAGTTGATTCATTTTGAAAATAATAAAAGAATACTTTTCTCGTCCCAATGCATGAGTTATCTATGATTTGTTTAATTTATGCTTAATTTCTAACCCTCAAGTAGAAAAGTATCATGCATGCGTAGTGGTTTGTCTTGATTGCAGGATTGTCTTTGGAAGGAGCAAAGCAAGCAAGCGGGCAAAGCGTAACGGAAGATCTACACCAAACATCAGTAAAAAGGTTAGTAGTTCCTTTCCATGCATGTATGGCGAAAGAGGGGTTTAATTTTTGGGTGGTAGGTTAAAAAGTAATTTCTTTACGGTCAAAATCTGCATGCAAGTCTGACCCTAGTTTGCTAGTCCATAGGGTATTTTTCCCAACTACAGAGTTGGCGACCATACTGGGGAAGATACTCTTTAGGGTTTCTGGATTTAGTTGAGTTTTTGGGTAGTTTAAGAGATTAGATTTTATGTTTCTTTGCATGTCTTTTTCTGTAAAGCGTGAGCTAGCCGGGAGCCTGGTTCTTTATACCAGTTTTCCTTGATTGTTGCTTGACGGAAATTATCGGGACACACAAAGGTACACGCGGCCTGTAGAAGGCCTACACGCGTGTACCCGCACCCTAATCTCTTACAACCCGCGTGTGAACGCTAGCTGTGGAGGTTTCAGTAGCGGGTAGGATTTCCAAGAGCTTGAGAGGCAGTCCTCCTCTTCCCTGTCAGAATTATACATTCTCAGGGGGTTTTCTAGATCCTGTCTAAGTCTTGCTGGTTCACAGTCTTGTCTCAGTTTGTCTTGTTGTATTTAGTTATTCCTTGCAATTAGTTTTATTTTCTGTTAGAAGAAGCATCCAAGCCTTCAAGGGACCCTGGTTGTCAATACCAGAGGCCTCTTTTGGGTCTGGGCTGCCTGTTTTTATTTTCTGTCTTAGAAGTTATACATACACGTGGCTTGTACAAGGTCAGACCGCGTGTACAGGCGTCCTGTTTCAGCTCTGCACGCGTTCACACCCGTGTTGTTTCAGTGACAGTAGCGTGCTTGACAGGCTTCTTTTTAATCAAGGTGGGGCAGTCATCCCCTCTTTTGGTGAGAAGTATTTCTCTCAGTTGTTTAAGTCTAGGATTGAACAGTCAGTAGGTTAGGGCCTCTTACCCTTAGCCTGTGTTTTCTTAGTTGATAGTTGATAGAAAAGATAAAAAGAAAAATTTTGTTTTATGGTTTTTAGACAAGCGTAAGAGTCTTTTCTTTCTTGATTGCCATTGGGTGTCTTTGCTCTGATTCTTTGTGATCTATGATTTAATCCATAATTTTGTTTTTTCTTGGTTTTAGGCTTGTCGGTATTTTCCCTTTGTTGCTTGATTAGCACGTAAATAAAAAAAAAAAAAAAAAAAATCTTTTCATTTTCTTCTTTGTTTGAAGATTGTGTTTCTGCATCAATAGCTAGGGAGAAGTCTTTTTGTTCATAAATTTTTTGCAGTGCATTTAGAACATAAGTAGCTCATAGTCGAGTGAAATTCCTTTATGTTTGCTGCATGAAATCTTAGAAAAATTGAAAAGAAAAAGAAGTCTTTCTTTGTGAAAAGTTGTTGATTTTTGCATTTAGTAAAAGTCTTTTGTTTCCATCTTTTTCATAAGTTTTTGTTTTGAGTCTTTACACATCATCAGTTTCACCTTCATACCCCATGACGTAAAAAATCCCATAAAAGAAATGCTAATTTAAAATCTATTAGACTTTTTGTTTGTAGGGTTCACAAACTAGTTCAGTACTAGGGCCTTGGATTAGGTTGGAGAGGAAACTCTCCAAGGCTAGTCAAAACCAAACATTGGAGTCTGTGATAGGGAGTGTAGAAGTCCAATTTCATGGAAGTTATCCGAGACTCCCCTCTAAAACAGGGGATAAACACGAGGTCGCGTGCGGAAAGGTAGCGGAGATAACCCTCCAAAGCCGGACCAAGCGTAGTGGAGAACACATATCGAGGATTTGTTTTTGGATTCCGTCGTTTGCATTTGCCACGGGGCTTCGTGGGTCTCGAATCCGTTCAAGGTCCTCAGTTGTCTTTCGGACCATTTTCTCTTGATACCCTTGACAGGTTTCGGGCTTGATACCCTGCTCATTGTGGTCTACCCGACTTTCGACTGTACTCGCCTGGTGACTGTTCGCATGCTGGAAAACTAGTTGCCAATCTTTTTAGGGACATACACAGGTGACTGCGGGGGTATACCATGGTACCTAGGACAAACATCGGGCCACACTTTGCAGAGTATACCTGGAGGGTTCTTCTGTGTTCAAGTTTCACTTGCACCGGTAAGTTGCTCTAGTGTTGGTTGTTGTAACTGTTCTTCCAATTAGTTTAGTGTGTGCTTGTCTTATCTCTTAGGGGTTTCTTTTTTAGTGTGTGTTACTGTTCGAACGTGTAGAATAACTTAGCGTGTCTTGGATCTTTTCACACAGTGGAGGATCCCGAGCTCTGTCGGTCACAGAGGCTTCTGGGCCTGCCGCCAGTTATACTGGAGCCACCCCCGCCACCATTGAGGCGGAAGCTAGACCAACAAGGGTCTTTCAAAGAAACCGGGTTACAAACCATTGTGACCGAACAACTCCCAGAGGAATCAACCACCAATATTGGTTTGGTTGAATCCCCAACCACTGATACTTGGCCACAAGTTATTGTACCAATTCAATTTTATGAACACCTGTCAGTGCCTCACACAGCTATGGAAACAAACGCTGTTACTTACTCTGGGAACTCTTCCATTCTCACCACCATTGCTACCACAGGAGAAGCATCTCCTAACTTGCCTTCGTCAGTCCGGGCCACCATGGTCTCAGCCGTAACTACGTCACACAGTGGACCGATCCCATCTATCGCGGTGGCCACAACTCCCTTCACACCTAGTGTGACAGGCCCTCCGTTTTCATATAGTATGCCTAGTTCAGGTACAAGTCCTGCACTCACTTACTCCACTTTACAGACTTTGGGTCTGGGGGCAGAGAGCTCTAACGCTCCTCTGTAAGGTCAACTTGGGGGCATTCCTATCCCTTTTAACGCTTTTCCTTACGTTGGAGGTCATATCTCTCCTTTGTCCCCTTCGCTTGGTGGTCTGCATCAGCAGTCCGCCGGGCAGCCTGCACACACTAGTTCATTTGGAGCCGAGAGTCAAGGAACACCTGCGCAACCTATGTCGGTTGGTTCGTCACTGTTTGTTTGGAATGATACATTTGGTAACAAAACTTTTGCATCCACCACTTTCCCCTCTGGGGGCACTCCCATTTTTGGACAGTCTACTCTGATGTAGGGTACTATTCCTGCGCCAGGGGAACATATAGCTGGACCTTGGAACTTAGGAGAAGGATCCGTTCCCTCTTTTGGAATGTCGTTCTGGGGTAATTCTTTCCACCGTCAATGGAACCCTGGACAGACTTCTATGCCTCTCCCATTAGGACCGGCATGGGGTAATCCTTCCCAAAGTCCTTCAAACACGATGCATGCCCAACATCCTATGTCCTTTATGGG
>JZKD02S2378129.1:114892-147343 GCA_000966675.3 Picea glauca
AAAATAGAAGGCAAAAAATAACCAGCTCGCAAAATTTTCTGGGCTATCGCAAGCCCGAATAGATGACCACCACAAGCCCCACTATGGAATTCGTTTATAACATACTCAACTTCTTAGTGATTCAAACAATGATGTAGGATATTTTCCATTCCTTGGCGATACAGGGTGTAACTGATGATAAGTTAGTTCTTAGCTTGGTATTTTATACGTCGTTGGTAATCTCGTGAGAGATGCTGAGGGAACTTCAAAGTTTGAAGATAGAAAACAATATCTCCATACCATGGGTCTTACAATGAGACAAGGAAAATGTGTTCATCCAAAAATGAATCAACATGAATAACATCCTCATCTAACCAAGGGAAGTCGGATATTAACTCTACAACAACTAGTGATTTTTTGAACTTCGTAGAAGCAAAATCGAGATTGAATTCTTGTAAAATGACAATCCATTTATTGTACTTTCCCCCTATGATATGCCTCGTAAGGACGTATTGAAATGGATTGGCATCGACAACCACAATAGTTTTAAAAATAAATATATAGTGTTGTAATCGTTGGACTGCATGGACGACAACCAAAGCTAGCTTTTCAACATGAGAATATTTGAGTTCAAGGCTGACTAAGTTTTGACTAAGATAGTAAATGACATGCTCACAAAGCTCATCATCCTCCTGAACCAAGACCATACCAATCGTTTCCTTGGACGCGGATATATAAAGCAAGTAATCTCTACCGTGGTTTGGAGACTTCAACAGAGGCGTCGATACCAAGGATTTATTCAAAGCATCGACGGATTCCTAGATTCGCTCATCCCAGATAAAAGGAGTGTCCTTCTTTAGGAGACACATGAAACCCTTAGTAATATTGGCATAGTTTACTATAAACCATCGTAAAAAGTTAGCTTTCCCCTGTAAACCTTGAAGTTGACGAATAGTGTGTGGGGGAGGTAATCAAAGTATTTCCTCAACCTTTAACGGATCTACCATGATCCTAGTCTCAGGGACTAAAAATCATAGAAGACGACTTGAACTAACGCAAAAAAATAATTTATGAGGGTTCAAATGGATGCGATAATGGAAACATATTTCAAAAACTAGTCGATGGTGTTTGGGGTGATCCACTCTCTTAAGAGAGTGAGCAGTGAGATCGTTGAAATAGGATTCGACTATATGCTTGAGATTGTGAAATGTCAAGGTCATAGATCATTGGAAGGTTTCTCCGACATTCTTAAGGCCGAAAGGCATCTTTCGGTATGAAAAATTACCCCAAGGGAAAATAAATGTCGTCTTATGTTGGTCCTTAGGTTTAATTTGAATTTGGTTATATCTTGAAAATCTGTCCACGAAAGAAAAAACTTCGCTTCCCGCACATTCATCAAGGATCTGATCAATGAAGGGTGTTGGGAAGTTGTCTTTAGGACAGGCCGTGTTCAGGTCATGAAAATCCATGCACACGCAGATGGTTCCTTTCTTTTTATTCACAGGAACAGGATTGGACACCCATTCAGTCAAGGGAACCGCGTAGATAAAGCCAACATTAAGAAATTTTTCTACCTCTTCCTTAATAGCAGAGGCCTTCCTAGGATTGAAAACTCTATGTCATTGTCGAACAAGATTAGCATCCAGGTAGGTTTTAATCTCATGCTCAACAATTCGAGGGTTGATCCCTATCATCTCTTCATATGACCAAGTGAATACATCACGAAATTCTATGAAGAGCTCGGTGTAGATCAGAATTTCTTACGGCGAACAATCTGCACCGATGTATACATTTTCAATCTTGCCAGGGGTATGAGAGATATTGATTGTGATTGTAGGGGAGATACTCTCCATGTTTCCTTCTACATAAATTCCATGCATATCAAGTGGAAGTATGTCATGACCGACTATCTCACTCAAAGTAGATCTAAAATCATCTTATTTGATTCTGGCAAGATCTGGGAGAAAATAAGAGTGATGATGCATATCATCCCATGGCCTATCAGAACTATTCATGGCCTCTGTGATAGCTTCATCTGAAGGTAAAGTCTTATCGAGGTAGTCATGTGAGAAAGACGATGAAGTGGCCCACACGAGCTCTAGAACATGATCGTCCTCATTCATTTGCGAGGTAACAGGATCCATATTGATGGAAGAGTCAAGAACAACTTGATACATTATCTATGTTGTCGATAGTGGCATGGCCATTCTAGTATGTGATTGATATTCAAAAGACGTAGTCAAGGAAGGTAGGGTCTAAGGATCATTAAAATATGAAGTGCAGAAAGGAACATACCTCTCTGACGAAGCAGACCCACTGGACATGGTGTATATATAATGAACTAGTGCCATGAAGTCAAAGGTACCCATAAGGGATGAATACATTTTGACACCAATATTCTTATTTTCCAACTGATAATTTTTTATCATGGGGATTGACGGTCAAACAGATGCATTTGGGCTAGCGTACGCAAAGGACAACTAATCAATTGTCATGATATTCCCATCGTGAGGAAAGAAAAGAGTGTGGAAGACAGACGATATAATTTCAGTCATATAATAAGTCCAATTGTGTCCTAGTAACAATTTATATTCGAGGGGCGCATCAACCACCTTGACATCCACCTCTATCGTCTTCCCACCTAACTGGAATGGAAAGGCAGGAAGAATACCGTGAGGGCGAAAGGAACTAAAATCAAAATTAGTCAACATGGTCGGAGACTGAGAAAGGGTCGGAGAGCCAAGGGATTTCCAACAGACCAGGGACATCACACATGTTGCAACGCCTTCATAAACAACAATATGTTTGATGGTATACTTTAAGTAACACATGTGGATTTGGAATGCCACATGGTAAGGTAAGTGAGCCTTCACATTTGTGATGTCAAACTTGATAACTTTCGAGCCACAAGGATATAGATCTCCTAGCGTAGATAGCAAGGCATTCCTCTATGAAGGACATGTTTGGGGTACCTCCAGAGCCGACATCACACAAGGGTTTTGACCCAAATCCTCAACAATAGAGTAATTATGGGAAACTCTAGCATTAGGATTGTGGGTAGAGTACTTGATTACTCCTTTCGGAATACAAGGAAGGGGATCTAGTTTTTCGATCTGTAAGGGCATCTTTGGAGGAGGGGGAGACTCTAGACTAGGAACAGTCTATGGAGAAATTTAATTGCAAGACCGAGTTGCAACATTAACCTCATATTTAACCATATTGATGCACAAATGGTCATCATATTGCATTGGTGGGTTTTGACTCCCACCCGCCGCATTTCCAGCATTTGAGGAGATCGAGGCCATGTGTTGATTATGTGGAAAAGGATTTGTCAAGCCAGCAGGCGGTAGAGATAAAATCCTTCCAGGTTTCACAATTTTGGGGCATAAGTGGGTAAGGTGGTTGTCTGTACAAAGATTGTAGGGAAAATTCACCTTCCACCTTTCTTTCTTTCCCTCACCAGCATTATTATTCGACTTCTCATTATTACCATTGTCCTTGGGTTTATTATTATTATTCCCACCCTTACGATTATTACCACATCCTTTCTTTTTATTCCCTCCTGGTTGTTGGTTACCATTCGGGTTGGTCGACGATTTCACAGAATGTGAATCCATCGAATGAGTGGGAGTGGAGGACATAGACAAAGTTGGCCCTCCTACAGACTAGTTTAGAGACAACTCTTTCAAATGGCTTGTCACCAAGTCTGCAGATTTCACATTGGAAGAGCCTACATTGCCATCAACATAAGGCCTGGGTTTTTTTTTTGGGTCATAATTTGACCTTGGTGCATCTAAAAGAATATTGTATAACATCCCAGATTGATAATATATAATATCTAACTATTGGGCTTTAAAAATCGCTTCTTCCTCAGATGTAACCCTGGATGTCGAAACATCCTTCGAAATATAAGGCTATAGAGACTTATGGAACCACTCTAGCAGGAATTCCAGAGGTATTCATGCCTTGATCAACCTCTTCCATCTACACCACTCCTGGATGTGATCTGAGATATGAGTGGCCTTGTCCTGATGGAAAGCAGACAAAATTTCTATGCCAACATCGTAACGAATCGACAATTGGAAGTGGTTGAGGAAGACTAAAACCATCTGATTAAAATTTTCGTATGTCTCCCTTGGTAGCTCAATATACCATTTCTCGGCAACCCCTATGAAGGTGCGTTGAAACAATATAAACCAAATAGAATCATCGTTAAGGGAATTTGAAGAGCACCAAAGATGAAAAGTTGTAACGTGATGACCAGGATCCTCACCAGTTTTACCCTCAAATTTTGGAATATCTGAAGGGGGCTTAGTGGTGATGGGGGGCCATGTTGGATCATGACACACGGGGTCATTCATTAACTTAGAGAAGTCTGACAGATTGAGCATGGACCTACAAGGGAGACGGGGTTGCGACATCTGGCCCCAAGCTCCCTGGAAAGATTGTTGTTGGGGAATCCTAGCCCAGCTAGGTTTCTGGTAATAACCATGGCCCTGTCCAAGATTGTAAGACCCTCCTCTAAACTGATTCATGCAGTGTTGATTGGGCACCATTCCAGTAGGAATGTTATGATGATGGTTGTAAAAATTTCCCCCAGCCGGAGTGGCTCCAGGTTGGGGGTTGCCCAAGGTATGAAATTGAACTCCTCTAGGNTAGAGAAGTCTGACAGATTGAGCATGGCCATAAAAGGGAGACGGGGTTGCGACATCTGGCCCCAAGCTCCCTGGAAAGATTGTTGTTGGGGAATCATAGCCCAGCTAGGGTTCTGGTAATAACCATGGCCCTGTCCAAGATTGTAAGACCCTCCTCTAAACTGATTCATGCAGGGTTGATTGGGCACCATTCCAGTAGGAATGTTATGATGATGGTTGTAAAAATTTCCCCCAGCCGGAGTGGCTCCAGGTTGGGGGTTGCCCAAGGTATGAAATTGAACTCCTCTAGGTGTGAATTCAGAGGATAAAGGTGGATTCATCATGCCAAACGTGTTGGCTGGAATTGGTATAGAGGAGGTGAGTGTAAAGGATGGACTATGAGAAGTAGCTTGTCCACCAGGTTGGTTACTCCATCCAGGAGCATTAGAACTAGGATTAGACCCGGGGTGAAAAGGAGGAACGCCTCCAACTGTAGGAGTCATTTGTGGGACATGAGAACCACCAAACGAGAATGGAGTATGTGGAGGAACCATGCCCCTAAGTCCAATACTAGTATTTGGACTAGCTGTAGGGATGGAGGATGAAAATTGCGTTGTGAAATTCGACATATCATAAGAAAAAGGGCTAGAGGCCATAGGGATTGATTTGAACTTGAGAGAGATAAGTTTCCAATAATTGGTTGATTCTGTCACTCCTCCAAAAGGGTTAGTTATAGATCGTTTTACTTGAGTGATGTGAAATTAAAGGTAACGTTGAAGTCTTATGCGCTTGAATTTGAAGTGAATGAAACCTCTTTAGTTTTCCTTATGTGTGATATGTCATTCTTTCATTTAACATCCTATGTGCATAAATTCATGGAAAAACAACATAAGAACATAATACACATAATGGATATGACACTTCTCTTGATAAAAGAGTTCACTTGATGTGTCATACCTCTCTGGGTCATGCTCCAAAGCCTTATTGCTTTATTCTCCTCGTTGTAATGATGTCTCTCCTTTACAAGTTGTAAGGCCAAAGTCCCTTTTTGGTGATGGCAACAAGATATCAGAATGTGATCAGCAATGTATACAGCTTCACAAGTTCTCATACTCATGAGGCATCCATGATGATGACATGGACATCATTCCCACATACTTAATACATAAAAATATGAAGAAATAAAATATGATCCCCATCAACATGGAGCCATCAAATGCCTTAGATTTGATGCTAAGATCTAAGCATAAATATGTAGCCCATACAAAGATCCCGAAACCACGAGATTTAGAACTACTTCATTTGCCACTTATCATGCAAGTGCCACAATTTCTCTGTCACATGTAAATGATTGTTTTGATGTGAAAGAAGAGAAGAAAAGAATAGATAGAAGGAATATGCTAATCTTGCTGCCTTGCTGCAACCTCTCTATTCTCCTTCAGACCCGTAACATGCATGCTATGCTGCAACATTTAATGAAAAAACAACATAATAAAAAGCATGCTTACATTGGCTTCTCTAGAACTTGTCTTGGTAATATGAAGCTCTACTGCAAAAACATACCTCGTCATTGGATTCACGTAGCCGAATTACCTAAAAATGACTGTCAAATCGTCTCCATCTGAGTCTTACACTTTCAGGACCAAGAGACACCTCTGACTTGGTTACTGTGCCACTGCCTTTGCAATAAATGACTCATTCTGGAGTTAATCTATAGAATATTTGCTCAAATCAGAAAATTAACACCACCACTACATTCGTGGCATAATATTACCTAAAAACGACTATCTCCATGCCTTGATCCGAGTCGGACACTTCTAGACCCAAGAGGCACCCTTGCCTTGGTTTGCATGCCACTGCTCCTACAATAAATGTTGAGAAATCTCAAAATGCGTTCTAGAATCTGTACCTGTCCATATAGTATGTATGAGGCTATACAGGCACACTCAAAACTCTCTCATGCTCCATTCATGTCGAATGCACTTGTTGTTGTGTGTCCCGAACTCTACTTGGACCCCCTTCTTATACCATTTCTCGGGCAGTTTTGTAATAAATGAGGAAGTTGGTGGAGCGGTTAGCAGAGATAATTTTAGGGCATTGGTTGGCAAAGGTCTCAGGTCAAATCCCATGAGCCTCTGCATTTTTCACACAACTACAACCATTTTGGCGCACCCAGCTAAATTTGGCGGGCGACTGCTAGAAAGGTGAAATATGGTGAATATGACAGTACATGAGTTAAAATTGGCGTAATATTCTAAATATAGTGGATATTTTGGCGGAGGCTATATATAGCGGATATGCTATATATAGCAGAAATTCTGCCATATTTGGCGCATTTCTAATATATATATATATATATATATATATATATATATTTATATATAAATTCCACAGGGTGTTATTGTGCATTTTGGGGGTGCCACGTGGTGCCTCCCTATTGGGCCATGTGGCATCCATTGATTCTCCCACTTGTTCATGATGATGTCATATTGAACATGTGGCAGCTTCTAGGTGGTGCCACATGGTGTCACCTGGGGGTGCCACGTGGCACTTTTTTACTGGTCCACGTGGAGCCCTAAAAAGCTTGAATTTTAGTGACACGTGACAACCTCTGGTGTTGCCACATGGCATGCTGAAGTCATGCTGACATCATCATGACACATGTCACCCTCTTTTCTTACCACATAGGCTATATGGACACTGACGTCATCCGTACTAATGCTGACGTTAGTAGTATGGATGCTGACTCATCCCTGATGACTGGGCTGGGTTGACCAAAATTTTGACCGCTTATATCTTTTGATCCGTAACTCCGTTTGACGAGTCATTTGCACCGTTAGAAAGATTGAGATGCACTATTCATGATCATGCCATTTTAATTGAGTTTTGGGAACTTGGAATTTTTTCCCTTTTCTGCCTGTTGAAGCCATTCTGAGCCTCATGGGACACTTCTGAAACTTCTGTGATGTTCCCTAGATCCATCCAGATCATGCCTCCCAACTAAAAGGAATTTTGGTCCCCAAAATTCATTACATTAAGTTTCATGTCCATTGGACTTACAATAAGAAACCTTTACCCAAACTACCTCACAAGGCCTAACAATATCAACATGTGCCAGAAAAAGAAGTGATATCAACGATTATCACTTTTACACAATACCCTTCTATGGGGTCTGAATCGAAATGTGTGATTTACAAACTATGGCCACTCTCGACTAACTCAAGGATTTTCCCCATTTGTTCAACCATTTTGCCAAACATGTCCTCTTTACCGAGCTTTCCTTTCTCTGGTAGTTGGTCTTCTTGTGGTAGAAGATTTTCCTGCAGTACTTCCTGACTGGTTGTTTCCCTCAGAGATGTCTTTCTGGTCTTCTTGTCCCTCTTTGGACGTAGATTTGGATCTAAGGCCCAAAAAGTGGCCTCATGATGCCCATCTCTGTTACAATGGCTGGAGTAGCCTTTCTCCTTCAGAGGTGCATTCTCCTTGCTCTTTTGCATGTGTGGAAAGCAATTTGCCATCCTCGTCCTTCTCCTAGTTTCCATAACCTCCCTGCACACGTATTTTCTCTTCCAACACTGGGACACTGCGTGGTTACTCAATCCACAAAAAGTGCATGGTATTTGATGCCACAAGCTCTATCTTATATGATTGACATGCTTATAATCAAATGGCATTTTAGAGTTTCGAGATTTCTTATACCTCGGTGAGTTTCCTCTGGAGTCAGACTGGCAAGAAGAGTTGGTCTCAAATCTATCATTGTGATGCTCATCTCTCCTTGGAGATGTCTCAAATCCTCGATCATGAGAAGTTGTGCTCTTGGCCTGCACTGAATCAATTTCATCTCTTGATGAACTGTTGACCTCTACAGTCTCAGTGACTGTCCTGGGGTCTTCTTCCCGAATGGTTTTGGAGCTTTATCCAACATCCCTTGGAACATAGCCTATCCCAGCATATCGAGGCCAAACCACTGCCTCGATGGGATCCACAATAACTTGGCCATTGGTTCCAAGGCCTCCTCTTTCATATCCCATTTTTCTCATCAACTTTAAGCCAATGCAAGAAGCATGTTGTTCAAGGATTTCAAAAGAATCATCAACATTAATCAAGAAAGGAACTACACATGGTTTATTTACCTCCACCTCAAAATTGTACCCTTGTTCTGCTTCTTGAGATGTGTCTAGTTTCTCCTGGTGAGAAGGATTAGTGGAAGATGCTTCTAGGAATCCTCCTTGGTTTATGGATGCATGTAGGTCATCTTCATTTGCTTGAAAAAGTGTGCATGCATTTGCATTGTCATGCTCGTACCCATAACTGGTGAAGTTGCCATGGTCACAATATGGTCTTATCACCCTCTCATTCGTAGAGCCTTCCTCTGTCTACATCTTCATGGCTTGCAACTGCTCTTGCAACCTTTGGTTCTCTTCTTCTACAACATGCAACAATTTCTTCAATCCAACGTTCTTTGCTTGAAGCATTTGGTTTAGATATTGAAGCTCATCGGACCACGATTGTTTTGGTGACCTTTCCATCCTTAAATTCAACACCTGCAATCGCTATCAAGCATTCTCTGATACCACATGATCTGAACCAGGGAGCGATAAGTTTCCAATAATTGGTTGATTCTGTCACTCCTCCAAAAGGGTCAGTTATAGATCATTTTACTTGAGTGATGTGCAATTAAAAGTAAAGTTGAAGTCTTATGCCGTTGAATTCGAAGTGAATGAAACATATTTAGTTTTCCTTATGTGTGATATGTCATACTTGCATTTAACATCCTATGTGTGGAAATTCATGGAAAAACAACATAAGAACATAATACACATAATGGATATGAACATAAAATGATCTATAATTAACCCTTTTGGAGGAGTGATAGAATCAACCAATTATTGGAAACTTATTGCTCCCGGGTTTAGATCATGACTGATTGGTTTTATGTGGAAGAAGAGAAGAAAAGAACAGATAGAAGGAATAAGCTGATCTTGCTGCCTTGTTGCAGCCTCTCTATGCTCCTTCAGCCCTGTAACACGCATGCTATGCTACAACATTTAATGACAAAACAGCATAATGAAAAGCATGCTTACATTGGATTCTCCAAAACTTAGCTTGCTAATATGAAGCTCTGCTACAAAAGCAGACCTTGTCATTGGATTCATGTCACCAAATTACCTAAAAATGACTGTCAAATCGTCTCCATCCGAGTCGGACACTTTCAGGCCCAAGAGACACCTCTGCCTTGGTTACTGTGCCACTACCTCTGCAATAAATGACTCATTATGGAGTTAAGATACATAATATTTTCTCATATCAGAAAACTAACACCACCACTATGTTCATGGCATCATTTTACCTATAAATGACTGTCTTCATGCCTTGATCCGAGTCAGACACTTCTAGACCCAAGAGGCACCCTTGCCTCAGTTTGTGTGTCACTGCTCCTACAATAAATGATGAGAAATATTGAAATGCATGCCAGAATCCATATGAGGTCACACAGGCACACTCATACCTCTCTCTTTCTCTATGCATGTTGAATGCACTTGTTATTGTGTGTCCCGAACTTTGCCTGGACCCCCTTCTTATACCATTTCTTGGGCAGTTTTGTAATAAATGAGGAAGTTGGTGGAGCGGTTAGCAGAGCTAATTTTAGGGCATTGGTTGGTGGAGGTCCTGTGGTTGAATCCCATGGGACTACCCATTTAGCACATAGCTACAACCATTTTGGCGCGCCCAACTAAATTTGGCAGATGACCACTAGAAAGGAGGAATATGCGAAATATGGTGGAACATGTGTTAAAATTGGCGGAATATTATAAATATAGTGGAGATTCTGGCAGACATTTTGGATGAGGATATATATAGCATATATTCTATATATGGAGGAACTACCACCATATTTGGCACAGTTCTGATATATATATATTTTTTAATTTTTTTTCCATAGGGTGTTATTGTGCATTTCGAGGGTGCCATGTGACGCCTCCTTATTGGTACACGTGGCATCCATTGATTCGCCCATATGTGCATGATGAAATCATCTTGGACACGTTGCACCTTCTAGGTGGTGCCAGATGGAATCACTTAGGGGTGCCACGTGGTACTTTTTTACTGGTCCATGTGGCGCCCTAAAAAGCCCGAATTTGAGTGACACATGGCAGCCTCTAGTGCTGCCACATGGCATGATGACATCATGATGATGTCATCATGACATGTGTCATCCTATTATATTTCCATGTAGGCTGTATAGACACTGACGTCATCTATACTGATGATGATGTCAGCAGTACGAATGTTGACTCATCCCTGCTGACTGGGCTGGGTTGACCAAAACTTTGACCGCTTATATATTTTGATCCGTAACTCCGTTTGATGAGACGTTTGTGCTGTTAGAAATCTTGAGATGTGCTCTTCGTGATCATGAAATTTTAATTGAGTTTTGGGAACTTTTAAGTTTTTCCCTTTTCTTCCTGTTGAGGCCATTCTGAGCTTCCTAGAACACTTCTGAAACTTTTGTGATGTTCCCTAGATCCATCTAGATCAGGGATGGACTAAATATTGTAGCCCAGGGAGTGACAAATGGACCCAACAGGTGTCATGTCTATAGGTTGAGTATTCACTATAGGATGAACATGAGTGATGATAGGAACCTCTGGCACTACAACCATAGTGCTTGAAGGTGTCGAAGGAGTATTATTAACTATAGTGGGTATGGGAGTTGAACGACTCCCAATATATTTCTGACTCGATTCAATACTCATCCTTGTATGATCAAAAGTCTGGTAAGTGGAGGTATGTGTACCACGTTTGATAACTTTACACCTTTTAGAAGGCAAAGACTCAAAATGCGGTGGTAATTGTAACAAGCGACGAGATCTGTGGGGAAGATGGTCTGGCTCCACAATGACTCAAGACTCGTGATATAAAAAAAAAATCATAAGGCCAACTAGTAATCAAAGATCACACCAAAATAAAATAAACAAAAGGCCAATATGCACACAAATAGGATAAAGTGGCTAAAAGGGGCCTCCCTCCCTAAAGTAGGTATGCCTTGCCAAGAGGGGTCTGAGACTCCCTGCAAAATATTGGAGGTATCAGAATCAGTTATAAGGGCCCTCGTGGGCTTAACAACCAGTCGTTCAGATTCCCCTGGAGAAGTAATCCTCCATAAAGGTTGTGTGTTGTCTGACCCTTATATGACCCAGGGTACTTGCAGAATAATCCCTGCAAGTAACTTATGTGGTACCTATGTCAAACAACTAAGCAACCACAATATAATCGATGTGCAGGTGAATAGTCATAAGTCAGGTCCACCGTATGGGCAAGGTAAGAAAGCCTGAAACCTTGAAAGTGTCGCCTCTCACATAGGTAAATGTACTATCAAGATCCCCATATACGAATAGATCCCCAGAAAGATATATGACACTAAGAAGGTATTGGGGGGATATCCCCTTAACCAACCTCACGTGACCTCGTTCTTAACTCCAGTGTAAGCGAAGCCTCCTGACGTCACCAATTATGCAATGGATTTCTCCACTCCCTTAGTCAGACACATATGTTGATTTAATAGCCTTGGAGAAGTTTACTCACAAAATCCTATTCCAGGGCTCTAAATCCTAAGCTAGTTTGTGCACCCTAAAAAATAAAATCATTTCTAATTAATTTTAAATTATCAGCGTTGCTTTTAGTGGCCTTTCTTACTCAAAAAAGGTTCGGTCATGAAACTAATGATGTTATGACTCAAAAAGTAAAATAAATGAATATGAATAAAATGCAAAGTCCTAACTTCAATTCCCAATAAATGATAAGATTTTTCAAAAATGCAATTTTCAATTTAGTTCTGCAATTCCAAATAAAATGCAATCTTTCTATACATGTACTAAGATCAATGACAAGGACCTAAAAGATAAAATGCCATCAATGAAAAATGATTAATATTTTTTTATTTTCAATATAAAAGAATGAAAATGCAAGGACTGAACAACAACTTGATATAAAAATTCTACTGTATGTAAACAAAGACAAACCAAGTAGGATATCAAGAAGCAAACACCCAACGCAAGATGAAAGGACAATCAAATGAAAAATATGATGAGAAAGGCACCGCGAAAAAATTCAACCAAAGAAAGGTTTCCTATCATTCCACAGACACTTAATAGTCATAACAGAGACCCAAGAAGACTCAATAACCATCAAAACTTACCCAACAAGCATCAAACCCAACAACCAAGAAAAAAAGGATGATGTGCACGACTGTTCAGGAGAAAAGTGCGTATATACACTTCTTGCAGAAGGACAAATCGCGTATGTACACGACTGTCAAGTAAAAACCCGCTTATATTAAAACAAAGCTAGGCTAACGAGAAGGTTAAGAAAATCAGAATCAAAATGAACAGAGGATGTCAATCAATCAGACGACAAGAAACTCAATATAAATGAGAGAAATCGAAGGAGAAAAACACTCCAAACTCTAAAAATAAGATTCTATCCCCAGTATGTTCACCATTTCTGTTACGAGAAAAATATCTCTATGGCCAGGGGTAAACCACAACAAACGGAAATGATTGTAGAAATCAACTCTAGTCTTAGGTATGTTATATAAACAAATATGCTAATAAGACAAGATAAAGAGCCTACCTCGTCTAGACATTTGATGAAGTTCACCGCTGAGCACTTGACTCAAAGCAATACACTTGCAACATGTCCTCAACAACCAAGAAACACAATCATATGGTGATAATATATAAATTTAGCACATTCAATAGCATAATCCATCAATATTCATAACAAATATGCCCATGGAATAACAATTCAAATATTTGCAAGACATTAATTGGACAAGAAAAGAGTATTTCTATTAAATTGTAATCAACAGAAGTGAATGAATTACAAGCTTCCATGCCGACATAGTTTGGAACTGAGAAACTAAGTCCCTTCCAGCTGGGCCTCCACCACTTCAATCCTCCACCAAAGGCAAGCTCATATAAGAGAGACAATGATGTTCTCAATCAAGTAGGGAAGAACTTGGGGGATGAACAATCTGTTCAGACTTAAAAGGACAAAGGGATGCAGACTCAATATGAAGTAAATAATTTCTCCAGAGTAACTTTGCTCTCAAAGTTGAATTGTTCTCCTCTTTTCCATAGCTCGGATTTGGCCCATTTATAGCCTTCAAGTGGAAACTAAAGAGCTGAGTTAGAACGTTTCTAGTATATGGAAGGTCAAGGATCATGGATCGCATGACGTGACATGGAAACCCGACACCATTTTTTAATTTTGGGCACAAAACTCGAGGTATGTGGGCTGTAGTGGTCCAATCTGCATATACGCATGTTGTATAATAGGTAGGGTGCGTATATGTGGAAAAATATTTTTTTTAGCTCTGGAATTTGCAGAAAGGGACTTCAAGTCTACATAGGGAAATGGAAAATCTTTCATAAGGTGAGGAAAATCTTTCTATAACAATGAGGAAATTTTTGCTGAATTTGGCCCGAGCTGAGCCACTTGCCTCGGTATAGGAGCTTCCCTGCTTTGACAACACAATAAATATGAAACTTTTGTTGGTAAGTTGTTGGCACAAGTGCAGACCCAGGGTTCAGATCCAAGAGCGCACCAACAAGCCCTAACTACTTGGCCTTTCGACAACACCTGTGAAGCAGATGCAGTCTCACCCGAAGTAGCTATGGTGGGTTGTAGGATAGAGATGTCTAAAACCAAGGGGAATATCAAGTGGATCTAATACAGAAAAATACAGTATGCATAAATCACTTATCAACTTTAGATCTTCTCCACACAACTACCAATCAGATCTAACATAGGAATGCAATAGCAGAATATCAAATGGAAAAATAGAGCATCAATCACACACATACGACACAAGATATACGTGGTTCACCCTCTCTCTAGGGATACGTCCACAGAACTGTGATTTATAATGTATTAAGATGAAGCATACAGTTCTTGTCTGCACTCTTAGCTAACAAATATTCTTTCTTCTTCTCTCTGTCTCTCCCCTTCCTGCACACCCAGCTTCAGGACTTAACCGTCGCACCCAGCTAAAGATCTTACAATACAACTGTTCTCACAATACAATACTTCTCTATCAATGACAATAAATTGATCTAACTTCGTCTAACACATCCTAGGTCCTCTTGACCTTTATTTATACATTACAATAGCTCACCGACATCCTTAGGCCGAAACCTAGGTGTTAAAAACCTAGATACCAAAACCCTAGGTGTCTAAAACCCTAGGTCAACTTGACTTGCGTTTTCAGGGCTTCGCCAGCCTGTCTTTCCTTCCTTCTCATGCGGTGCTACAAAGCATCCAATGGTGGATTTTTCCACTTGTTGAGATGTCCACAATCCATCTTCATTGCTGATCTGTTATCCTCGATCTCCTCGTCCAACGGCTTGCTTTCTTTTACTTCACTCTGTCTTTTCTTCTCTTTTGCTCACTTCGACCCAGTAATAGTCACTGTGTGTTCCACACAGTTCACATTTTGCCTTTTCTTCCTTGATCTTCACTTGCTTCCATAACTAAGGGCCAACAGCCCCCCAACACTCACCCATGACTCGTCCCGAGGCACTTCAGATCTGATCCTTCTGTTTTACTTCGACTTTAGACTGCACAGTGCAACCTTCTCTTTATGCTGTATGCCTCCTCTCCTTCCTTGTGTAGACTGTCTTTTCTATGTCTGGTACCCAATTTCAACTGCACCTGGTACCTAGACCCTTTTCCTCATGCTTTTACTGAGAGCTGTGAGGTAGCTAGTTGTCATAGTACAACTTCAACTGAATCCCATTCACCAGACCTTCCTTCCATTCTCCAGTCAAAGTCTTTAGTTGCACAACTCCTCCCTCTGTAACATAGGCAATTTCATACGGCCCGAGCCAATGCATTCTGAACTTCCCAGGATGCTTCATGAACTTGCTGTCATATACCAGTACCAAATCACCTTGCTTAAATTCCTTCTTCTTGATGTGTCTGTCATGGTAGGCCTTCTCTCTTTCCTTTTGAACCCACTGGTGGAACTCGAAAATAAATCTGTCTTCTTCTAGTTCGACCAACAATGCAAGCCTCTCTCGAAAAATGCTAGTGTCATCCAGTTCTGTAAAGGCAACAATTCTTAAGCTTGGTACCAAGTATTCCATTGGGACAACAACTTCGGGACCATACAACAACTTAAAAGGGGTCTACATTGTTAGCTTCTTGCAAGCAATTATGTAGGCCCATAGTACTACTGGTACTCTTAAATCCTAGTCATCCATGTTCACACTAGAGATCTTCATTAGTGTTGTCTCCAAGATCTTGTTGAATGCTTCCACCGTCCCATTTGCTTGTGGATGGTAAGGTGTGCTCTTCTAATGGTGGACTACAAATTCCTTAGTTAGGGCTTCAATTGTTTTATTTATGAAATGTGTGCCTTTATCACTCATAAGGATCTTTGGGCATCCAAACCTGGTTATGATGTCATCAAATATGAAGTGCACAGTTGTAGTTGCACTACAGTCCTTAACTGCTCTTGCTTCGGCTCATCTGGTCAAGTATTCTGTGGCAGTAATGATGTACCTTGCTCCTTTGCACTTTCCTAGTGGGTTTATAGGTCCCATGAAGTCAATGGCCCACTTCTCAAATGCTTTTAGTTTCAGCTACAGTGCTAATGGCATTTTATCTCTTCTAGATGGTTTCCCAACTCATTGGCATACATCACAGGCCTTGCAGTAGTCTTTAGCATCTCTGTGTAAGGTAGGCCACCAAAGTCCATCTTTAAGAACCTTTTGTGCAGTTTCTTTCCTTGCGTAGTGTCCTCCTGCAATACCTTCATGAGCTTCTGTGAGGATCAGTGGTCACTCTGCCTCCATAAAACACCTCTGTAAGATTTCATCAGGTCCCATCTTGTATAACTGTCCAGCTATAAGTGAAAATTCTACAGTGCACACTACTAGTTGTTTCTTCTGCAGGATTGTATACTCGCTCAGTGCCATTCCTGTGGACAGGAACTGGACTATCTCTGCAAAGTGGTCATCAATATTTCTAATGGACAATAGCTGTGCATTTGACAGTGCATCCTCCAAACTAGTGGGCTCTTCGCCATGTTCCAACCTTGACAAATGGTCAGGACCTTTGTTCATTCTTCTTGGCTTAACCACAATTTCAAAATCATATTCCTGAAATAACAGAATCCATATGCATATTCTCCCCCCCAACACCAACTTGTTGACTAGGTATTTTAGCGCAGAGTGATCAGTAAACATTTTAAAGTGTCCTCCCAACAAGTAGTGGCGAAATTTCTGCAGTGCATATGCCATGGATAATCCTTCTTTCTCAGTGGTGGTGTAATTGATTTCAGCTGTGGATATTTTCCTGCTAGCAAAATCTAATGGATGGTCGATATCCCCTTCTCCAGGTTGTGCTAACATTGCTCCTAAGGCATTAGAAGATGCATCGACATGCACTTGAAACTCCTTACTCCAATCTGGAAAAACCAGAATAAGCACNTGCCTTGATCCGAGTCAGACACTTCTAGACCCAAGAGGCACCCTTGCCTCAGTTTGTGTGTCACTGCTCCTACAATAAATGATGAGAAATATTGAAATGCATGCCAGAATCCATACGAGGTCATACGGGCACACTCATACCTCTCTCGTTCTCTGTGCATGTCGAATGCACTTGCTGTTGTGTTTCCCGAACTCTGCCTGGACCCCCTTCTTATACCATTTCTCGGGCAGTTTTGTAATAAATGAGGAAGTTGGCGGAGCGGTTAGCAGAGATAATTTTATGGCATTGGTTGGTGGAGGTCATGGGGTTGAATACCATGGGAATACCCATTTAGCACACAACTACAACCATTTTGGCCCGCCCAACTAAATTTGGCGGGCGACCGCTAGAAAGGAGGAATATGCTAAATATGGTGGAACATGTGTTAAAATTGGTGGAATATTATAAATATAGCGGAGATTCTGGCAGACGTTTTGGCAGAGGATATATATAGCATATATTCTATACATAGAGGAACTACCACCATATTTGGTGAAGTTATGATATATATATATATATATATATATATATATATATATATATATATATTATTTTTTTTCCACATGGTTTTATTGTGATTTTCGGGGGTGCCACGTTATGCCTCCTTATTGGGACGCGTGGCATCCTTTGATTCACCCATATGTGCATGATGACATCATCTTGGACATGTGGCACCTTCTAGGTGGTGCCATATGGCATTACCTAGGGGTGCCACGTGGTACTTTTTTACTGGTCCATGTGGCGCCCTAAAAAGCCTGAATTTGAGTGACACATGGCAGCCTCTGGTGCTGCCACATGGCATGATGACATCACGTTGATGTCATCATGACATGTGTTACCCTATTAGCTTTCCATGTCAGTTGTACAGACATTGACATCATCTGTACTGATGCTGATGTCAGCAGTACGAATGTTGACTCATCCCTGCTGACTGGGCTGGGTTGACAAAAACTTTGACTGCTTATATATTTTGATCTGTAACTGTGTTTGATGAGACGTTTGCGCTGTTAGAAATCTTGAGACGCACTCTTCGCGATCATGACATTTTAATTGAGTTTTTGGAACTTTTAAGTTTTTTCCTTTTCTTCCCGTTGAGGCCATTCTGAGCTTCCTAGGACACTTCTGAAACTTCTGTGATGTTCCCTAGATCCATCTGGATCAGGGATGGACTAAATATTGTAGCCCAGGGAGTGAAAAATGGACCCAATAGGTGTGATGTCTATAGGTTGAGTATTCACTATAGGATGAACATGAGTGATGATAGGAACCTCCGGCACTACAAACATAGTGCTTGAAGGTGTCGAAGGAGTATTGTTAACTATAGTGGGTATGGGAGTTGAAGGACTCCCAATATATTTCTGACTCGATTCAATACTCATCCTTGTATGATCAAAATTCTGGTAAGTGGAGGTATGTGTACCACGTTTGATAACTTTACACCTTTTAGAAGGCAAAGACTCAAAATGCGGTGGTAACTGTAACAAGCGGCGAGATCTGCGGGGATCTGGTCTGGCTCCACAATGACTCAAGACTCGTGATATAAAAAAAAAATCATAAGGCCAACTAGTAGTCAAAGATCACACCAAAATAAAATAAACAAAAGACCAATATGCACACAAATAGGATAAAGTGGCTAAAAGGGGCCTCCCTCCCTAAAGTAGGTATGCCTCGCCAAGAGGGGTCTATGACTCCCTGCAAAATATTGGAGGTATCAGAATCAGTTATAAGGGCCCTTGTGGGCTTAAAAACCAGTCGTTCAGATTCCCCTGGAGAGGTAATCCTCCATAAAGGTTGTGTGTTGTCTGACCCTTATATGACCCAGGGTACTTGCAGAATAATCCCTGCAAGTAACCTATGTGGTACCTATGTCAAACAAATAAGCAACCACAATATAATCGATGTGCAGGTGAATAGTCATAAGTCAGGTCCACCGTATGGGAAAGGTAACAAAGCTTGAAACCTCGAAAGCACCGTCTCTCACATAGGTAAATGTACTATCAAGATCCCCATATACGAATAGATCCCCAGAAAGATATTTGATTCTAAGAAGGTATTGGGGGGATATCCCCTCAACCAACCTCACGCGACCTCGTGCTTAACTCCAGTGTAAGTGAAGCCTCCTGACATCACCAATTATGCAATGGATTTCTCCACTCCCTTAGTCAGACACATATGTTGATTTAATAGCCTTGGAGAAGTTTACTCACAAAATCCTATTCCAAGGCTCTAAATCCTAAGCTAGTTTGTGCACCCTAAAAAATAAAATCGTTTATAATCAATTTTAAATTATCAGCGTTGCTTTTAGTGGCCTTGCTTACTCAAAAAATGTTCGGTCATGAAACTAATGATGTTATGACTCAAAAAGTAAAATAAATGAATATGAATAAAATGCAAAGTCCTAACTTCAATTCCCAATAAATGATAAGCTTTTTCAAGAATGCAATTTTCAATTTAGTTCTGCAATTCCAAATAAAATGCAATCTTTCTATACATGTACTAAGATCAATGATAAGGACCTAAAAGATAAAATGCCATCAATGAAAAATGATTAATATTTTTTTATTTTCAATATAAAAGATTGAAAATGCAAGGACTGAACAACAACTTGATATAAAAATTCTATTGTATGTAAACAAAGACAAACCAAGTAGGATATCAAGAAGCAAACACCCAACCCAAGATGAAAGGACAATCAAATGAAAAATATGATGACAAAGGCACCGCGAAAAAATTCAACCAAAGAAAGGTTTCCTATCATTCCATAGACACTTAACAGTCATAACAGAGACCCAAGAAGACTCAGCAACCATCAAAACTTACCCAACAAACATCAAACCCAAAAACCAAGAAAAAAAGGATGATGTGCATGACTGCTCAGGAGAAAAGTGTGTATATACACTTCTTGCAGAAGGAAAAATTGCATATGTACACGATTGTCAAGTAAAAACCCGCGTATATGTGTTAAAACAGAGCTAGGCTAAGGAGAAGGTTAAGAAAATTAGACTCAGAATGAACAGAGGATGTCAATCAATCAGACGACAAGAAACTCAATATAAATGAGAGAAATCGAAGGAGAAAAACACTCCAAACTCTAAAAATAAGATTCTATCCCCAGTATGGTCGCCATTTCTATTACGAGGAAAATATCTCTATGGCTAGGGGTAAACCACAATAGACGGAAATGACTACAGAAATCAACTCTAGTCTCAGGTATGTTATATAAACATATATGACAATAAGACAAGATAAAGAGCCTACCTCGTCCAGACATTCAATGAAGTTCACCGTTGAGCACTTGACTCAAAGCAATACACCTGCAACGTGTCCTCAACAACCAAGAAACACAATCATATGGTGATAATATATAAAGTTAGCACATTCAATAGCATAATCGATCAATATTCATAACAAATATGCCCATGGAATAACAATTCAAATATTTGCAAGACATTAATTGGATGAGAAAAGAGTATTTCTATTAAAATGTAATCAACAGAAGTGAATGAATTACAAACTTCCATGTCGACACGGTTTGGAACTGAGAAACTAAGTCCCTTCCAGCTGGGCCTCCACCACTTCAATCCTCCACCAATGGCAAGCTCATATAAGAGAGACAATGATGTTCTCAATCAAGTAGGGAAGAACTTGTGGGATGAACAATGTGTTCAGACTTAAAAGGACAAAGGGATGCAGACTCAATATGAAGTGAATAATTTCTCCAGAGTAAATTTGCTCTCAAAGTTGAATTGTTCTCCTCTTTTCCATAGCTCAGATTTGTCCCATTTATAGCCTTCAAGTGGAAACTGAAAGGATGAGTCAGAACGTTTCCAGTATATGGAAGGTCAAGGATCATGGATCGCATGACATGACATGGAAACCCGACACCATTTTTTAATTTTGGGCACAAAACTTGATGTATGTGGGTTGTAGTGGTGCAATCTACATATAGGCATGTTGTATAATAGGTAGGGTGCGTATATGTGGAAAAATAATTTTTTTATCTCTGGAATTTTTAGAAAGGGACTTCAAGTTTGCATAGGGAAATAGAAAATCTTGCATAAGGTGAGGAAAATATTGCTATATCAATGAGGAAATTTCTGCTGAATTTGGCCCGGGCTGAGCCACTTGCCTTGGTACAGGAGCTTCCCTGCTTTGAAAACAAAATAAATATGAAACTTTTGTTGGTAAGTTGTTGGCACAAGGGCAAACCCAGGTTTCAGCTCCAAGAGCACACCAACAAGCCCTAACTACTTGGCCTTTCAACAACACCTGTGAAGCATATGCAGTCTCACCCGAAGTAGCTATGCGGGGTTGTAGGATAGAGATGTCTAAAACCAAGGGGAATATCAAGTGGATCTAATACAGAAAAATACAGTATGCATAAATCACTTATCAACTTTAGATCTTATCCACACAACTACCAATCAGATCTAACATAGGAATGCAATAGCAGAATATCAAATGGAAAAATAGAGCATCAATCACACACATATGACACAAGATATACGTGGTTCACCCTCTCTCTAGGGATACGTCCACAAAACTGTGCTTTATAATGTATTAAGATGAAGCATACAGTTCTTGTCTACGCTCTTAGCTAACATATATTCTTTCTTCTTCTCTCTGTCTCTCCCCTTCCTGCACACCCAGCTGCAGGACTTGACCTTCACACCCAGCTGAAGATCTTACAATACAACTGTTCTCACAATACAATAGTTCTCTCTCAATGACAATAACTTGATCTAACTTCGTCTAACACATCCTAGGTCCTCTTGACCTTTATTTATACATTACAATAGCTCACCGACATCCTTAGGCTAAAACCTAGGTGTCAAAACCCTAGATACCAAAACCCTAGGTGTCTAAAACCCTAGGTCAACTTGACCTGTGTTTTCAGGGCTTTTCCAGCTTGTCTTTCCTTCCTTCTCGCGCGGTGCTACAAAGCATCCAACGGTGGATTTTTCTTCTTGTTGAGCTGTCCACAATCCATCTTCATTGTTGATCTATTATCCTCGATCACCTCATCCAACGGCTTGCTTTCTTTTACTTCACTCTATATTTTCTTCTCTTTTGCTCACTTTGACCCAGTAATAGTCACTGTGTCTTCCACACAGTTCACATTTTTCCTTTTCTTCCTTGATCTTCACTTGCTTCCATAACCAAGGGCCAATAGGCCCCCAACACTCACCTAGGACTCATCCCGAGGCACTTCAGATCTGATCCTTCTGTTTTACTTCGACTTTGGACTGCACAGTGCAACCTTCTCTTTCTGCTTTATGCCTCCTCTCCTTCCTTGTGCAGACTGTCTTTTCTATGTCTGGTACGCAATTTCAGCTGCACCTAGTACCTATACCCATTTCCTCATGTTTTTACTAAGAGTTGCGAGGCAGCTGATTGTCATAGTACAACTTCAACCGAATCCCATTCACCAGACCTTCCTTCCATTCTCCAGTCAAAGTCTTTAGTTGCACAACTCCTCCCTCTGTAACATAGGCAATATCATACGACCCGAGCCAATGCATTCTGAACTTCCCAGGATGCTTCATGAACTTGTTTTCATATACCAGTACCAAATCACCTTGCTTAAATTCCTTCTTCTTGATGTGTTTGTCATGGTAGGCCTTATCTCTTTCCTTCTGAACCTGCTGGTGGAACCCGACAAGAAATCTGTCTTCTTCTAGTTCGACCAATAGTGCAAGCCTCTCTCGAAAAATGATAGTGTCATCCATGTATGTAAAGGCAAAAATTCTTAAGCTTGGTACCAAGTATTCTATTGGGACAACAAATTTGGGACCATACACCAACTTAAAAGGGGTCTACATTGTTAGCTTCTTGCAAGCGGTTATGTAGGCCCATAGTACTATTGGTACTCTTAAATCCCAGTCATCCCTGTTCACACTAGAGATCTTCGTCAGTGTTGTCTCCAAGATCTTGTTGAATGCTTCCACTGTCCCATTTTCTTGTGGATGGTAAGGTTTTCTCTTCTAATGGTGGACTGCAAATTCCTCAGTTAGGGCTTCAATTGTTTTATTTATGAAATGTGTGATCACTCATAAGGATCTTTGGGAATCCAAACATGGTTATGATGTCATCAAATATGAAGTGCACAGCTGTAGTTGCACTATAGTCCTTAACTGCTCTTGCTTCGGCCCATCTGGTCAAGTATTCTATCGCAGTAGTGATGTACCTTGCTCCTGTGTGCTTTCCTGGTGGGTTTATAGGTCCCATGAAGTCAATGGCCCACTTATCAAATGCTTGTAGGTTCAGCTGCGGTGCTAATGGAATTTCATCTCTTCCATACGGTTTCCCAACTCTTTGGCATACATCGCAGGCCTTGCAGTAGTCTTTAGCATCTCTGTGTAAGGTAGGCCACCAAAGTCCATCTTTAAGAACCTTTTGCGTAGTTTCCTTACCTACGTAGTGTCCTCTTGCAATACCTTCATGAGCTTCTGCGAGGATCAGTGGTCACTCTGCCTCCATAAAACACCTCCGTAAGATTTCATCAGGTCCCATCTTGTATAACTGTCTAGCTATAAGTGAAAATTCTACAACGCACACTACTAGTTGTTTCTTCTGCGGGATTGTATACTCACTTAGTTCCATTCCTGTGGACATGAATTGGAATATCTTTGCCAAGTGGTCATCAATATTTCGAATGGCCAATAGTTGTGCATCCGACAGTGCATCCTCCAAACTAGTGGGCTCTTCGCCATGTTCCAACCTTGACAAGTGGTCAGGACCTTTGTTCATTATTCTTGGCTTAACTACAATTTCAAAATCATATTCCTAAAATAACGTAAGCCATATGCATATTCTCCCCCCCAACACTGGCTTTTTGACTAGGTATTTCATCACAGAGTGATCAGTAAACATTTTAAAGTGTCCTCCCAACAAGTAGTGGCGAAATTTCTGTAGTGCATACACCATGGATAATCCTTCTCTCTCGGTGGTGGTGTAATTGATTTCAGCTGTGGATATTTTCCTGCTAGAAAAAGCTAATGGATGGTCAATATCCCCTTCTCCAGGTTGTTCTAACACTGCTCCTAAGGCATTAGAATATGCATCGACGTGCACTTGAAACTCCTTACTCCAATCTAGAAAAACTAGAATAGGCACAATAACCATCTTTTGTTTCAGTGTGTCGAAGCTCTGTTGTCATTCTTCTGTCCAAATAAACTGACAATATTTCTTCAAAAGCTTCTCCATAGGTGTTGTAATCTGGGAATATCATTTGAAGAATTTCCTGTAATATCCAGTATGTCCCAGCACAGTGTGCAGTTGTTTGACCGAAGTAGGAGGTGGCAGATCAACGATAATGACAATTTTAGATGGATCGACTAACAATCCCTGCTTGCATAAAATATGACCTAACATCACTCCAAATGGTGAGAAAAGATGCACTTTTTCATATTCAAAGCAATTTGACACTGCCTACATTTGTCCAACATTAGCCTTAGACATTCAATATGATTTTTCAATAAACTAAAAACAGTCCAATCATCAAAATATGCTTCTATAAATTTATGCAGGAACTCCTTGAATGCTTCGACCACCACCCCGAAAAAGATGGTTGGGGCATTCTTCAATCCAAATGGAATTATTGTATACTATTAGGATCCCCATTCTGTTGCAAATGTAGTCTTATGGTGATATTCCTTGGCAATTCGGATCTGATGGTATCCTGAAAAGCCATCTGTAAAAGAATATACCTCCTGGCCTCCCACGTTATCTAACACTTCGTCAGTGAATGGTGTAGGGAAAGGGTCATGCAAACAGGAAACATTTATCTTCCTGAGATATACACAGATCTTGATCTCTCCCATCTTCTTGTCTTGCACCACCATAGGGCTAATCCACTCTGATTCTTCGATAGGTTCTATAATCCCTGCTTCCAACATTCTTTCGAGCTCAATCTTCACTTTCTCCTTATATTTAGGGTTCAATCTGTACGGTATCTATTTGATTGGTCTTGCATCTTGTTTCAAAGGGATCCTCATCTCTCCCATAGGCCCTTTTATGCCTTTCATATCAGTGAACTTGGTCAGAAACAAGTCCTGATATTCATGCAGTAATTCTGTAATCTTGTCGATGGTAGTAGCATCCCAATAATTTCCAACATTGGCAAGCTTCGGTGTCTCCTCTGTTCCAATATTGACCTTCTTAATATTGATTGGCTATCCAATGAATGGTAGATAAACTCATGGCCCTTCCACATCTCTTTGGCCTTTTGTTTCTACAATGTTCACCTTCCGTGGATCATCGTCTTCATCAACATTGATGTTGTAACAGCCTTGCAGTTTCTGAAGGGGCGCAATCCATTCATCCTCTTCTTGTTCCAAAGGGAGGATAGATGCCTCCTCAAATACTTTCTTTCTTACAATATGTAATGCTTGATCTACTGAAGGATATTGACTTTCAAATAAGAAGGTAGTTATAAAATTCTGAGTCATACCTTCCCAATCTATAGTGATGAGGCACAACTCTGCTTGAAGGTACCAGTTGATAGGGGTCGTGTCCGACGTGTTAATGAATTTGTGCACCCACTATTCTTGAGGAATGTCACTCCAGGCTTCCTTGCAACTTCGTACATGGTCCTTTGGGCAGCTTCAACCTATGTACCTTACTTCACATCTTTCGGCTTGTGCTGAGAACGACGCTATCATCAAAGTACGACATTGTACCTAGTCTATAATGTTGGTTTTGTGTGTCCCCCACCATATTGATGGTGTGGCTTTCAAGGTCTCATCCATTGCCAACAATCTCTATTGGGTTGGTACACTTTGCTTCAAAGTCTGATAGGAATGATTCTAAAGGATTCAGACCATCGAATGTGGGTAAGTTACTTACTGTTGTGTCGATCCAACGAGCTTCTCTGGTTAATCTAGCACATCTCCTTGTAGATAATTCATACATTTTGTTCTACTGATTCTCTAGTTCTTCTTCTGAATCAGATGAAAATGCATTGTCACTTCACCAGCTTAGGTTCCCATCAGCCGTAGGATTAATGTAATCCTATTGTCTGGCTGTTAGTTTGTATATTTTTTTCAGTTCATATGCGTGGTCTTCTTCTCTGATAGGTTCAGTGTATCGCTGACCTTCATTTGGATATAAAGGTGCAATGACCCTAAGGAAATCTCTTTCAAATTTCATACATATTTTATTTAGATCAACCACAATGAAATTATTGAAATCCCAATCAATTCCTAACAGTGTGGGGTAAGGGTAACTGTCATCAACTATCTCGATTACCTCAAAATCTGCAAATGTTCTTACTCCGTCGATGTCCATAGGGACATGTTCCAATATTCCAAAGGGCCTTATAACTTGTTGATTAGCCATAATAAGCCTGATAGGGGAATATATCAACTTTGGTTTTTCCATCAGTGCCCAGGTTTGCTTCGTCGTGACATTGACCTCTGACCCTAAGTCAAGGACCACATAGTCTATTTCATACTCTCCTATCTGAGAATTTAAGTGTAATTCCTTATTTGTCCTTCTCCTTTTAGAGACTTGGTGTACTACCCTATTCAGTAAGGGGTCTATCTTTCCTAGCTCATATTGTCTAATTAAGCTCTGTAGCTCTTGCACAATGTTTTCATCCTGAATCAACTTAATACAAGTATATAGAAATTCTATGAGCTTGCTTACCTCTTTTCCTTCTTTTGGTGAAGAAGATTGATCAAATGCCAGAGGCATTCCATATTCTCTTACTTCTGGTCATGTCTTTGATGAAGAACCTTGGTCTCCTTTGAACTCTTTTCTTGCCTCCTCAAATATTTGTCTTTCTTTCTTTGCATCAAAAGTTTGGGTCTTCTCTATAGCTTTCCTGATTTCTGAGACTTCTGTAGTCTTTCCTTGGGCCAGTCTATCTTATCCTGTAACAGTGCCTCCTCTAGTGATAAAAAAAACTCTAGGGTCTTCTCTACGAGGTTCATCATATATCAGTTTCACTTGCGGGTTCTGTTGAGGTCCTCGTCTTTCCTAGAGCTTAGCTAGCAACACAGGACATTCCTCAATAACATGCTCGAAGGAGTTGCAATAGCTGCAAGTGGTATAAGGGTTCTAATAGTCCCTTGCCAAGTGTCCTAGTTGTGCGCAGTTATAACAGATTATCTATCCTTGGCCTCAGCCCATACCTCCTCCTCGTCCTCGTCCTCTGAATCCACCGCAAGGATTGAATTTTCCTCTTCCTAGAGAGTTATACTGCGTAGTGTTTCCTTCTTGCTGTACTTCGCCTTGAATTTTGTATATGTCTCTTGACCTTTCATGCATGAGGTCATAAGATCTACAATCTCTATCATCATGTCCTACTGACTTATAGAACATCCAATACAAATTTGTGGGTGTCTGAACATATTTTTGGATGTAATAGCACTCACCATGGCGATGTCTATTTTTGCATACTTCGCACCAAGGTAGTATGACTTGCTTCAAAGGGCTCGGAGCTCCAGAGGCCAAGTACTCATGAAATAGGGGACAGTTTTCCTTGTCATGGCCTTCTGATTTTCATCTGACACACCATATGTCTTCTCTTTTGTCTTTTCCCTTATCTTTCTTCATATCTTTGACCTGAGGAGACAAACTAGTTAGCTAACTCAAGATTTGACTCATACCTAAGCGAGATTCTCCCATAGGGGCTGATTCTAACTTCATGGTGATCTCCAGCACCTCAACCTATGAAGGAATATTCTGTTTCATCAGAGGAACTCTGATGTGTGGTAAGAGTGCAACAATGAACCATTCCTTGTTCTATTCATCTGGGATCTGAAAAGTCAATCGACCTGTTAAGGTCTTGAATCTCTGATCAAATTCCCAAACGGGTTCGGCTACCTTCTGCTTGATCTCCTTTAGCTATGTAATACATTGGGACTCCAACTTGGGTTTCTTGAACTCTGCAATCAATGTATTCTTGATCTCATTCAGTGGCTTAGGCTGTGCAAGTCCTTGTACAAGATTCATGTACCAACTCAGTGCGCGATCTCTCAGGGTGGTACTAAACTGAGTTCTTTTAACAGCCTCATCGGTGACATTCTTAATATTCCACACAGCTTCACATAGGAACTAGTGTTGATCAGGATCTTCAAATCCATCTCCCCTAAAGATAGGGAGCCTCATATCATTTGCCATAGATCTTCCAAGGATTTCTGACTGAGTGTGTGGTGGATTACTAGTGACAGTGCTCTGAACGTTCTGGTGACTCTGATTACTTAGATTACTTAATGATGATGAATCAACAGGAGGAATAATAGTACTTACTTCAATATTCTACACAGTTCCTGAATTTTTTGGCTCGTCCCGATGAAGTTCTTCAGCTTTCCCTTCCTCTGCCCTAGTGGGTTCTGAATGTTCTTCGCCCGTCAGATCTACCTCTTCTCCACTATAGAAACCCTCGTCCTCGTAGTTTTTCTTAAACAAGTTCATAAGATAAACTTCTTTGAATACTCTCCCACTACACACATGTCCAGCCTCTGTGTCATTTTTGCTATCTGAATTCTTGAACATTAGCTTTTTCAAGTTCAACCAATCTACTGTATCTTCAAGATGTTCTTTTCATGTAATAACATATTGATCCTTAAATTCAGAAAATGTAAAATTTTTCCTCTGGGCCCTTTGAAAAAGTATCTCTCGACTTGGCTATATGACTCTACTCTTTCAACAGAAAAATCGGTGATGTACCCTTCAATGGTGCTATCGAACCAGTGATCTACTGCTTGTGATACAACGTTATCGACTCTCTTGACCTTCTGGATCAACGTCGACATCCAAACCATAGGAGGTTTAGATCTGATCTCAAACTGGGTATCTGCTAGCCTAGCTAACCACTCATATAGATCCTGATGGATTCCTCCAAAGAAAATCTCATGTATATCGATGAAGATATATCTTCCTAACCAATCCTCTGTACTCATATTAGGGTTCTTGTTCTGGGATTCAGCGAAGTCCTTTTCTTAATCCTCTATCCACTTTTGAATTTCTGTCTTTGATGGCAACCACCTTGACATTCCCTCAAGAAGATTATGGTCCTAGCAATGGAACCATTTGTTGGCACAAGGGCATACCTAGGGTTCAGATCCAAGAGCGCACCAACAAGCCCTAACTACTAGCTCTTTCGGCAACACTTGCGAAGTAGATGCAGTCTCACCCGAAGTAGCTATGGGGGGGTTGCAGGACAGAGATGTCTACAACCAAGGGGAATATCAAGTGGATCTAATACAGAACAATACAGTATGCATAAATCACTTATCAACTTTAGATCTTCTCCACACAACTACCAATCATATTTAACATAGGAATTCAATAGCAGAATATCAAATGGCAAATCAGAGCATCAATCACACACATATGACACAAGATATATGTGGTTCTCCCTCTCTCTAGGGATACGTCCACAAAACTGTGCTTTATAATGTATTAAGATGAAGCATCAGTTCTTATCTTCGCTCTTAGCTAGCAGATCTTCTTTCTTCTTCTCTCTATCTCTCCCCTTCCTACGCACCTAGTTGCAGGACTTGACCTTCACACCCCGCTGAAGATCTTACAATACAAATGTTCTCACAATACAATACTTCTCTCTCAATGACAATAGCTCGATCTAACTTGGTCTAACCCATCCCAGGTCCTCTTAACCTTTATTTATACATTACAATAGCTCACCGACATCCTTAGGAAGAAACCTAGGTGTCAAAACCCTAGATACCAAAACCCTAGGTGTCTAAAACCCTAGGTCAACTTGACCCGTGTTTTCAGGGCTTCGCTACCCTGTATTTCCTTCCTTCTCGTGCAATGCTCCAAAGTATCCAACGGTGGATTTTTACACTTGCTGAGCTGTCCATGATCCGTATTCCTTGCTAATATGTCATCATCGTTCTCCTTGTCCAACGACTTTCTTTCTTTTACTTCACTTCGTCTTTTCTGCTCTTTTTCTCACTTCGATCCAGGAACAATCACTGTGTCTTCCGCGCAGTTCACATTTTTCCTTTTCTTTCTTGATCTTCTCTTGATGTTACCATATTGATGTTGTAGGACATGAATCACTATTGGATGACGCAAAGATCACTTCCTTGGCAGAGCCATCTGATGGTGTATGGTTGCAAGTGTAACATTGTTGGTAGGGCCAACCACTTGATGACCTCTGCTGAGATGAGATTATTTTGGCTACCTTTATCAACAATGAAGTGCAGCGGAGTACACTTCACCCACATCTATGAATGAAATAGGTGCTTTCCTTCCTCTGGCTCATCAGGTTCACATGGCTGGTATTAATAGTGGAACTGGGTTCCACGTCAATAATCCATCTCCAATTTTCTGGTTTTGAATCTGAGTCAGAACCCGCATATGATTCAAGGGATTTAACCTTAGCCACTAATGGCTGCTTTGAGCGGAAATAAGTAGTATTATGCCAGGGGATCTTATGGAAGTCACACCACTTCTTGGTGTCTTTCTACATATTTCCATTGTCCTTATTTGTTTGTGGTTTAGACTAGTTGTATTGAGGCTGTCCATGTTTGTTCTGTAGGTTGGGGATTCCCTTGCCTTGCTTTTTCTATGAGGGGTTCCCAAACCCAAATTGTTGCGTCTTTTGTTTAAGCTTCTTCTTGATTTTGACAACATATCGATAAGCCGCGCCTAAGGATGAAATGTCTAGAAACTCCATTTATTTCTGGATGTATCTATGTACACCACCGCGATACTTGAGCACTAGATGTTGCTTAAAATATTTGATACCAAGCGTGATGCACAAGGTATGGAAGATATTTACGAACTCTAGCACTGTTTGGTCCCTTTCCTATCGCAGTGTGGTCCATCTTGTATACAGGTCATCATAACTTCCAACATGGTAGTATTGTTCCTTAATAGCATCCCTAAAGGACTCCCAGGTGAGTGCGACTATAAATAATGAGGGTTCCTTTGTTGCCTTTTTCTCATAGAAAGTCTCCCACCAATATTTGACATGGGGGACTAATTTTAGGAGTGAAAATGTAATATTTTCTCTATTGGAAAAGTTATGGATAGAAAAATACCCTTCTAGCAGATTCAAACATTTGTCTACAACATCTGCATCTATCTAACCTTAAAATATAGGGATATCAAAGTTGATATGTACCTTGAAGGGGGCGGTGCCTCTGCTCAAGGAATATGCATCACTTATTGGTAGTCGTCGAAAGATTTGTGCTCAAGGGCTTCCTCGAGTAACAATTTGAATGGATCCCCTGTCCCATTGTCTTTCTTTCCTCCCGCCATGGAAGGTCACTTGGGCGTGCGAGAGAGTTTTTCCTCAAGAGAAACAAGCTTGAGACCCAACTCTTTGTACCCTAACCTCATCAGGGACATGCACTAAGAACGACAAGGAGTAGACCTCTTTGATACCATTGATTCAAATTGTTTTACTATGTTGTCATTGATGTCAAAGGATTGATCTCAAAAATTTAATGTCAAGTAGTTTCATAGTAATGTGTTGTCATTGATGTCAAGGTTGATATCAAAGGAATTTGTATCATTGATGCCTTGTTTAAGTTAGTCGATGATCATGAATGTTTCTATGTAGGAAGTACCAAATGGATGAACTTCAAAGTGGTCCCCTTAGGGCGTAAGCCCTCATGGGAAGACTCTCTTGGATAAAGTTCTCAAAGTGGTCCTCTTATGGTGAAATCCCTCAAGGGAAGACACTTTGTAAAGTCCAAATGGTTAAGTGGTTGAGTAATCCTACCAGTATGGTTAAGGAACCGAAGTTTGGTTGAGGAATAATGTAATGAAGATCAAGGAATTTGTAGGTGAGACTATTCTATATGGATAACACATGTCATTCCATTTCCGGTGATATGTGGTATGTCACGTAGTTTCTCACATTTTAATAGATATGGCTTGGTGAATTTGGAGAACCCTCATGAGTTATCTAGAAGCCCCTAGAAGGTCAAGAAGTCAATTTATTCTAGACACTCCTAGAAGAAGTTTACTAGTCAAAGTGGTTGCAACTAGGAGTTAATCATGGGTTAAGTTGTTGCAAAAATAAAATAATTAAAAATAAATTAGTTGCAACTAGAAGTTGTGAGATTACTATTTGTGGATAAAGTGGTTGTAAGTGGATAAAGTGGTTAGAAGTGGGTTATCCCTAAAAGAAAGAAGTTGGTTAGAAGATAACCCCTAGAAAAAGCTACTTGGAGAGTACAAATCATAGAGCAAAGGTCACTTATGAAAATGATTTTTGAACATAATTGAATTTCCATTTGTGAAAGGTTATTTGTGCATGTATTATTGATACATAAAATTCGCGGCATAAAAATCATAGCAGAAAAATCAAGGC
>JZKD02S2378129.1:149818-163347 GCA_000966675.3 Picea glauca
TTGTAGAGAATAGAGGGATAGACATTCCCACAGGGGGATTTATTCTTTTTCCATGATTGATTATAGAGGTATGATTCTAGGAGGAGAGATATTGATCATAGAGGGAGCTTTGGTATCCATACCATCAACATTGCATCAAAGTTGTATCCTTTGTCAAAGGGAGAGATATTATTTGGATGAAGCAAGAAAGAGTAATCAAAGGAATATAGACAAAGGGAGAAACACAAAGAAGAGTTCAATGAAGGGGAGAAACAAAATAAAGAGTTCATTCAAGGGGAGCATCCCCAAAGAGATATACCCTTTTCCATTGATCTCAAAGGGGGATATATAGAAACATTGATGAGGAGAAATGATCATAGGGGGAGCATGAGCATTGCCATGTCTAAGTGTTGACATCAATGTTGGTGTTGCCATCAATTCCAAATGATCTGGATTTATGAGTGAAACGAAATGAAACCACAGATTTATAATATTAACATAGAGGCACAATGAACAATAAAAATTATACAGTAGAACTTGACTTCTATTAATTAAGAAATATGTTGAAAACTTTAAAATGCAGACTGAAAACAAGCTTGCTAAAATGGTGGCAACTTATCACTGAGAAGAGATGTGACGGCTATGCTCATTCGCAAGAAGATGATTAAAATGAGGCTGTGAAGGACCTTTTACAATAAACAATAATTCCAAAACCCTATACATCCAAAAACCTAACGCTAGGAGATGAAGCGTCAAAAGTCATGTGGGCCCCATTGGGGTAAGTTAGTACATCAACATCCTGGGGTCATAACTTTTGCATACGATCTTCATTTAGGGTGCACGATAGATCATTGGAAAGGTAGTGACGAGGAGATTAATTTTGTAAGTTTTAAACCTGTGAATTAAATCAATGCATATAGATTCTTAAGAAAAACAGAAATTAATCAATGTCTCATACACATAGTTTAGGCCCTAAAAAAAAACATCATTGAGGCTCCTTATAGAAATTCTTCAACTATCATTAAGGCTCCTTATCGCAAAAAAACATCGTTTAGGCCCTCAAAATGGCATAGGAAGTTTAGAAACTGAAAAACTGCTAAAAATAGTAAGTTGCCAAAAAATTGTTTTGAGCTAGTTCGACAAGGTGGGTGGCCAATGAGATCCTCCTGGATCACCAAAGGGGGATATTTTTGTATAATGTTGTCATTGATGTCAAAGGATTTATGTCAAAGGGTTAATGCAAAGTAGTGTCATAGTAATGTGTTGTCATTGATGTCAAGGTTGATATCAAAAGAATTTGTATCATTGATGTCTTGTTCAAGTTCGTTGATGATCATGAATGTTTATATGTAGGAAGTACCAAATGGATGAACTCCAAAGTGGTCCCCTTATGGTGCAATCCCTCATGGGAAGACGCTTTTGGATAAAGTTCTCAAATTTTTCCCCTTATGGTGAAAGCCCTCATGGGAAGATGCTTTGTAAAGTCCAAATGGTTAAGTGGTTGAATAATCCTAGAAGTGTGGTTAAGGAACCCAAGTTTGGTTGAGGAATAATTTAATGAAGATCAGTGAATTTGTAGGTGAGACTATTCTAGATGTATAGTACATGTCGTGCCATTTATGGTGATATGTGATATGTCACGTAGTTCCTCATAGTTGAGGAGATATGGCTTAGTGAAGTTGGAGAACCCTCATGAGTTATTTAGAAGCCCCTAGAAGGTCAAAGAAGTCAATTTATACTAGAAGCTCCTAGAAGAAATTTATTAGTCAAAGTGGTTGAAAGTACGAGTTAATCATGGGTTAGGTTGTTGGAAAAAGAAAATAATTAGAAATAAATTAGTTGCAACTAGAAGTCATGGTGAGATTACTATTTGTGGATAAAGTGGTTGTAAGTGGAAAAAGTGGTTAGAAGTTGGTTAGCCCTAAAAGAAGGAAGTTGGTTAGAAGATAACCCATAGAGAAAGATATCCGGAGAGTATAAATAAGAGAGAAAAGGTCTCTTATGAAAATGATTTTTGAACATAATTGAATATCCATTTGTGAAAGGTTATTTGGGTACGTATTATCGATAGATCAAATTCATGGAAACAAATTATTGACAGAAATATCGTGGAAGAAAAATCGTGGTAGAAGAATCGTGACAGAATAACCATATCAACAAAATCGTGGCAGCAAAACCACTGCAACAGAATTGCAGTAGAAAAACCACGGTAGCAGAATCACGGAAACAGAATCGCGACAACATAATCGTGACAATAAAATCGCTGCAACAAAATCACGACTGCAAAAATGGATCCGTAATAGAACCACAGCTACAAGAAGAAACATGTATGGTTTTCATATGTGTAGTGTTGAATATATGAATCTGGTTGAGGGTTTGGCTTGAAAATCTATTGGATGCCCTCTTGGAAGTTTAGGGATTGTTGTAGAGTTGATCTGAGGCATATCTAATGAAGTTTAGCACTGGTTCATAGCTGGTTATATTGGGATAATCTTTAATGCATGGTTGGAGTCTATTTTGAGAGATATGGCACATCTTTTTTGAGGTATGTTTTTTGGGCTAGGGTTTAGCTCTTGGGATGGTATTGGTTGTTTAGTATTGCTGCATATATCAGATTTGTTGAGGAATACAATTGGTATTTGGCATGTGGTCTTCATGTTGTGTATTTATATTGTGATCATGAGCATGAGATCTATTGGATCAGATCTAATTTGATAAAGGAGACTTTTTTTGTGAAAGGTTGTGTTGTGCATAGTTGATGCACTTGTGGTGGTATAGGATGTGTGAGTGATTGATGTACATGGTTGATAGTACAGGTTGATTGGTAAAGATGGTGACAGGTTATTGGTAGATGTTGGACATATTGTCTTCTATCTACAAGCTGTGTCTTGTACTTGAGGGTTGGATTCCTCACATCTCAGTTGGTGTTGAGATCTACAAGTTTTGTCTTGTATTGAGAGTTGGTACTTTCTTGGAGTTGGTGCTCTTTTCAGTTGGTGCTCATGAACCCCAAATATTGTAGTCTCATGTAACAACATAATACAAAAGCTTACACATATATATGGTGTTCTTTTTGGTGATGGTTTAATGTTCTCTATTATTGATGAATGGTGTTGTTATATGAAAATAGCTAATTGTGAATGAATAATAATATTTGAAGTGGTTTCTAACTAAGTTTTGAAAGAAGTGTAAAAAGATCCCTACACTGATTCACCCCCCCTCTCAGTGTGGTTGGTGTGTCCAACACTAGATTTTATGAGCATAATGAAAATAATACAGATCTATATTATGAACGTAGAGATGCAATGAACAATAATGGAGATAAAATAAAACTTGGCTTCTATTCAATAAAGAAATATGTTGAAACTGTAAAATGTAGTCTAAAACAAGCTTGCTAGAATGGTGGCATCTTATCTATGAGAAGATATGTGACAGATGCACTCATTCACAAAACTATGAGTACAATGAGGCTCCAAAGGCCTTTTTATATCAAGCATGAATGCCAAAACCCTAGACATCCAAAAACCTAGCCCTAGGAGATGAAGAGCCAAAATTCATGTGGGTCCCATTGCGGTAATTTGGTACATCAAATTTCCGAGGTTGTAACTTTTGCATACGATCTCTGTTTTAGGTGCACGATAGCTGGTTGGAAAGGTTTATATGAGGATTGCACATTATGCTATCACACACTAACTTAGTATATAGTGTGACTGTGGAGGGCCCAAAAAATGTTGTTTAGGGCCTCAAAACGACCCCAGAAGTTTAGGACCTGAAAAGATAGAAAACAACTGCCAAGAAGAAAACTGAAACTACCAAGATGACATTTGTATGTGAGCTAGTTGGAATAGGTGGGTGGCCACTGATATCCACTTGGATAAATCATACCCCCTTAGGAAGCAATGGTCTCCATTGCATTGAGTTCCCCCATCATATGAGGGAATTTCTGTTGAATTTGGACCCAAGTGAGCCACTTGCTTTGGTGGAGGAGTGTCCCTTCTTTGACAACATGATAAAGTTGAAACTTTTGTTGGTGAGTTCCCTTGACCTATGTTTCCATGATACGATCAGTCGATGCCAGTTCCATGTAGACTATAGTCAGGTTTGAGATGTTTTAGTGTCAACTATTTGTCTACCTTTGAGTTGTCCAATAATAGTGGAAAGTATGGAGAAGGAGGTCCACATTAAACATTGGGTGCAAGCCAAGGAAGGGGGGAATGTTGAGCTCAAAATAATTTTCACCCACAACCTTGGTGATGGTATAAGGTCCATAGAAGAGTGGATGAATCTTTTGATGGGGTCATGTAAGGCATTATTTCTGCAAGTGTAACAAAACTTTATCTCCCACTTGAAACTTGTGTGGGACCCGGTGTTGATCATGGCGTTGCTTGTGCTTGGCATTGAACTTCTGCAAAATATCTTGAACCTATTGGTGGATGTGCTAGATCCGCTCAATGAACTAGGTAGCTTTTTCTGCTTCAGTTTGAGCATGGGACGAGTCTTCCTGGGTGGCCTCAAGGGGTAGTGCAACATCCATGGGACCCAATGGTTGAAATACCAAACCCACCTAAAAGGGGTTGTGGCTGGTTGAGCTATGTATGGCTTTGTTGTAGCTATGATGAACATAGGGAAGAATTTCATACCATGTGTAGGGATTCTTGGAATTATACATGCACAGGACATGCACGATCATTTAGTTGATGACCTCGATTTGGCCATTCGTCCGGGGGTGGAAGGTAGTGGATTTGGTGAGCTTGGTGTCCAATAGTGGCCAGAGGATCTACCAGAATGTGATGAGGAACATAATGTCCCTATATAAGATGACGGTTTGTGGTATCCCAAAATGTACCCACACTCATTTGAAGAAGATCTTGGCATTTTCCTCTGCTCTGATTCTCTTCTTGCAGGTGGCCAGAATCACCATTTTAGAAAAACGACCAACCACCACAAAAATACAGTCATTTCCCCACTTGGTTGATGAAAGGCCCGACATGTAGTCCATCGAGATGGATTACTAGGTCCCTTCAGGAGTAGGAAGAGGGGTGTACATGATTTTTTTCTTAATGGCTGGTTTGACAATGGCACAGGCAGTGTAAGACCTGATATACTTGTTGACATCCTGTCGAAGTTTCGACCAATAGAAATGTTGTTGCAACACTGCAACTGTATTTTATATGTTGAAGTGTCATGCCACCCTATTGTAGTGGGATTCCTGAATCAGCTTCACTCGCTTTCTTGATGGAATGTAGAGATGGCCTAGATGGCACAGTAGCGCGTCATGAAGATGGAAATCAATGACAGTTGTGTTGGCGCCCAACATATGGGAGGTGGCGACAAAGTCAGAATCTCTCTCATAAAGTTGAGGACATCCAGAGGTCTCGTGGCTGTAGGAGTTGAGCACCATGGTGAGTGATTGATCCAGGAAGATCTCAGTGGCCACCCACCTATTCCAATTGGCTAAAAATAGTCTTTTAGCAATTTACTATTTTTAGCAGTTTTTCGGGTCCCAAACTTCTGGGGCCATTTTGAGGGCCTAAACAACATTTTTTCACGATCGAACACCTAAATGATATTCAATGGCTTTGATTGAGCCCCCAAAATGAATCTCCTCATTGATACCTTTCCAATGATCTATCGTGCACCCTAAACGGATATCATAAAAAGCTACGACCCTGGGAAGTCGATGTACTAGCTTACCCCAATGGGGCCCACATGAATTTTGGCACTTCATCTCATAGGGTTAGATTTTTGGATGTATAGGGTTTTTTCATTCATGTTTATTGTAAAAGGCCTTCAGATCCTTATTTCACTCATCTTATTGTGAATGAGCGTAGCCATCACATCTCTTCTCAGAGATAAGCTACCACCATTCTAGCAAGCTTGTTTTCAGTTTGCATTTTACAGTTTCAACATATTTCTTATTTAATAGAAGTCAAGTTTTACCATATATCTATTATTATTCACTGTGTCTCTATGTTAATATTATAAATATGTGTTTTAATTTTGTTTCGCTCATAAATTCAGATCACTGGTATCAGAGCGGTCTGCTCCTTGTCAATTTTTTTAGTGCATGTCCCCGACATAGTTAGTGTATAGAGAGCTGGGTCTCACGCTTGTTTCTCTTGAGGACAACTTCTCTTGCATGCCTAAGAAACCATCCATGGCGGGTGAAAATAAATACAACAGGATAGGAGATCCTTTCAAAATGTTGCTCGAGGGGGCCCTCGAGCGATAAAGGAATGATATGATGGACAAATTTGCACAAATCCTTCGATCATTGCTGATAAGTGACACATCCACCTCAAGCGGAGGCGTCGCCCCCTTCAAGGTATAGATCAATTTTGATATTCCTATATTTGAAGGTCAAATAGATGTGGATTCCATAGATAAATGGTTAAACCTTCTAGAAGGATATTTTTCTATCCATAACTTTTTCCAATAGAGAAAATATTACATTTGCGCTCCTCAAGGTCATCCCCCATGTCAAAGATTGGTGGGAGACTTTCTGTGAGCAAATGAAAATAGAGGGATCCACATTATTTGCAATTGCACCCACTTGGGGTTCCTTCAGGGATGTTATTAAGGAACAATACTAACCTGTTGGAAGTTATGAAAACTTGTATACAAGATGGACCACATTGCGACAAGAAAGAGACAAAATAGTGCCAGAGTTCACTAATGCTTTCCATACCTTGCGCACCAAGATGGGTATCAAAGATTCTGAGTGACATATAGTGCTAAAGTGTTGTGGAAATATGCATAGATACATACATAAATAAATGGATTTTTTGAACATCTCATCCTTGGGTGCGGCCTATCGATATGTTGTAAAAAATGAGTAGAAGCTTAAAAAAAAGACACGATGGTTTTGGTTTGGGAACCCGTCACAACAGAAGCAGGGAAAGGGAAGCCCCAGCCTATATAAAAAAGGACTAAAAAAATATGAGAAACCTCAGGACAACCAATCCAAGCCTCAAGAAAAGAAGGAAAATGGAAAGACAAAGAAATATACCAGGAAGTGGTGCGGCTTCCATAAGAGCCCTTGGCATAACACTGCTGATTTTCTCTCAAAGTAGTCATTGGTGGATGAGGTGAAAGCCTATGAATCAGATGTGGATTTTGAATCTGATTTAGAACCACAAAAGGGGAGATGGATCATTGACACAGAACCTAATGCCATCGTTGCTACCACCAAGATCCAACCCGGTGAACCTGATGAGCAAGGGAAGGCGAGCACCTATTTCATTCACATATGTGGGTGAAAGGAACTCCGCTACACTTCATCATTGATAGAAGTAGCCAGAAGAACCTCATCTCAGCAGAGGTCATCAAGCGGCTATCCTTGCAGACAACGCCACACCCACAATGCTACACCATCGGATGGCTCCACCAAGGAAGTGATATTTGCATCAGTCAACAGTGTTTCATGTCATACGACATCAAGCCATTCAAAGATGAGGTATTGTGTGATGTTTCTCCCCTTGAAGTTTGTGATGTTATTTTCTGCTAACATTATTTATGGAAATTTCATGTTGTATATGAGTTTAGGCCTCGCAATTTTATTATTACTTTGAACAAGAAATTGTACAGGATGCCCAAGGTAGTCCTACCTAGTGTTATTTGCTTGATCTCTTCCAAGCAATGCAGAAAGGTCATTTCTCATAATGAGAAGTTTTTCTTCTTCATGATTCACATTCAAAGTGAGTGAAAGGTTGCAACCACATCCATGGCCTCCACGGATGACCTCTCCACACAATAGAAACAAGTGGACAAGGTCATGGAAGATTACAAAGACATCTTCTCATCACCTACTGGGGTACCTCTACATAATCATGTCAAGCATCCCATTGATCTGACCCTTGATGCACCGCTACCCAATGGGCCAATATATTTCCTCTCTCTATTAGAAAATGAGGAGATCAATCATCAAATCTAAGAGTTGCTCTGCAAGGGGCACATTCGACCCAACTCATCACATTATGGAAGCACAATCGTATTGGTGCAAAAGAAAGATGGGACCTGGTGACTCTGCATTGATTACCGAGCCCTAAATAAAATCACAGTTAGGAACTGGTACCCGATTCCCCGAATCGATGATATCCTTGATCATCTCAAGGGGGAAAAATAATTCAGTTATATTGATCTGAATTCTGGCTACCATCAGGTCCCAATAGAGAAAACAAATGTATCGAAGATTGCCTTCAAGTCAAAATAAGGTCCTTTTGAATGGTTGGTCATGCCCTTTGGTTTGATAAATTCCCCAACAACTTTCATGAGGATGATGGATGATATATTGTGGCCTTTCACTAATTCTTTTGTAGTGGTGTATCTAGATAACATCCTCATCTACAACAAGACTTGGGTGGAACACTTGCAGCATATTCAATAGGTTCTACACACTATGCGGTAGTACAAGATATATGCCAACTTGGAAAAATGCTCCTTCGGCATGGAAAAGGTATAATACCTAGGATACATTGTTGATGCACATGGTGTGCATGTGGATCTAGCCAAGATCCAAGTCATCCATGACTGGCCAGCCCTAACCACGCTCACTGAGCTTTGAAGCTTCTTAGGATTTTCCAATTTCTATCACAGGTTCGTGTTGGGATTCTCCCATATTGCATGGGCCCTCATCCAAGTAACTAGGGGTGGTGGTAAGGAAAAATTTGTGTGGGACGTGTCCCAACAACAAGTGTTCAATGATTTGAGGTAGCACTTGTGTTCAACCATAGTTCTTTCATTACCTCAGACTATGTTGTGGGCATAGTCCTCACTCAGCATGGCCACCCCGTGGCCTATCATAGTTAGACACTATCAAATGTCATCTATAAGTACCCCAATTATGATAAAGAAATGTACTCCATTGTGCAAGACTGCCATCGGTGGAGGCATTACATTCCCAGGAATGAGACTGTCATCCACATGGATCATAAGTCCTTGCAGTTCATGCAGACATAAGGAAAATTGCAGAATGACCACCATCAGAAGTGGTCGACATATTTGTAGTAGTTTTTTGACACAAGGGCAGACCCAGGGTTCATCGCTTATTAATGCACCAACAAAACCCCGACTCTCGACCCTTTCAACAACACCTACAAGCAGGCAAAGTCTCACCTGAGGTAGAAGTAGGGGGGGTTACAAGATGCAGGTGTCTGTAACCAGGCTGGGACACATATATGTGATAAAAGCGCTTCAAAAAATATTATATTAACGCTTAGAAGGTGACATGCATTAGTTTCTTAACATCGCAGAGCATAATCAAAGATAGATTGGCACAGTAGCAACGAATGATTAGATACACTGAGCACTTGACACTTAGAATTATAAGTTAAATATAGCATTTATTTACCCTTAACACAAGTAAAGCACTTAAGCAACAAAAGATCTATCTTTTATACATAATAATCAAAGCACTAAGAAGATTCATAACTGAAATAACACAGCACAAAGAAAACCATGAGACACTAGATATACGTGGTTCACCCTAGTGTGGGGCTACATCCACCAACTACTTCGCCTCTTTATTATTCACCAAAATATTACATCCAGTCAGATCTGTGCACTAAGACACATAGTTCAAATCCGCACAAGACATGAGATCTACACACTAAGCACCAGATCCTCCTTCTTTACACTAAGTACTAGATCTGCACACTGAGCAATTACAAGCACTAAGCACCTTCTACAAAATCATAGTCGAGAACTAAGCCTCGATCACATACATCCCTTTTCACAAAGTATTAGTGATCTCCTTCTATAATACATTACTCTTTATTTATACTTTACCAACCCTTACAATAAGGCCTAAGCATGGGGAAAACCCATGGGCCGACATCCCATAAACCCATTACAAAAACCCTAGAGAACCCCTTAATGGGTCCACATATCCCACAAAATAAGTGAGATCCATGATCTCAGCTCTGCTTGAGCATTTCTTCATTGGGATGGTTCAGACGAGGAGGGTGCAGACGACACAGTAGGTACTGTGCAGGCCAAACAAACAACCTGCTGCACTTTCTTCAATTTTCTCTCAAGTCTTCCGTATAGCTCCTCCTATTTCACTCCATATATTTGCAACATGTCCTCAGAGGTGTCCTCCATATCTCCACAGACCAGACTGATGTCATCATCCATGAGGGTGTCTTCCAACTGTGGCTTATTGGCGCATGTCTTCTTCCTTGCTGAGGGTTTCTTCGGAGAAACCTTCCTCTTCTGCAGTGTCACTGTCCCAACAGGGGGATCTTCAGGTGGACGGGTGGTAGCTTCACCTCCTCCTTTCTCTTCTTCTCCTTCATCTCCTCCTCCTTGTCCTTCTACTTCATCTTCTCCTCTTCCTGGCGAGCCAGACCCATTATCTTCAGAAGTGTTGTACTCTTCATCACTCTCTATGTCCTAGACTTCATCTAGATTTTTTTTCTTCTTTGTCCCACTGGATTGTCCAACATGTTCAAATCGTGTAAATATGGGGCTTCCTATGGTTTCAGTGTCGGATAAATCTACATCAACGACAGGTACAAGAAATTCCTCTAGCCATTCCTTTGTAATATTCTCCATATCTTTATCTTTCATCTTGTAGTATGAATGTAATTCTTCCTAGTGTTGATCTCTTCGCGTGGTGATGTAGATGAAATGGGGATCAATGCGAAACTTCGCTATGGGTCATTACTGGTGTAGGGTGCACAGTGTCATACGTGGGAATGATTCGATGGCGACCTTCAATTGTTGGTAATATCCATGAAACACGGAATTGGACTGCCACTTCTTCATCATGTCATTGGTATACCACAAGGTGGAAAACTGAGCAACCAATGGCTCTGAAGGTTCAATATCTAGGAAAGTGGTTCCTTCAGGCATTTTTGAAGCGACAAATGTGATCAAAATGATCAACCAACTGTAATGGAATTCATATCCCAAGTCCTGGGCTTCGTGGAAATCCTTTTCTAATTCATTGACAAGGTAGTTCGCCTAGTTCATCTGCATGCCCTCCACACACTTTTCTATGAGGTCCACCATGAATTTGGTGACCTGTGTGGGGTGATTCTTCCTCACTAGCTTGCCAGCTAAGAGTTGACAAGAAAGATGCACTGCGCCATCCTGTATATAGGCTACCATGTAACTTCGCTTTCCTTTTTCTACCTCTTCGTAAGATTCTTTGATGCGCTATGATAACAAACATTCTGAGGCCTTCCTTGGATAAAACTATTGAGGGTCAGGACCCTTCACACTTAAACCTGTGATCTGGTGGATCAGTGCTGGATACATAGTAATCCTTTTGTTGAGACATAGATATATGCCATGATAGCATGAAAAAAGGATTTTAACGTAAGCGTTAACCTTCTGGTGGTGGCCAAAATGCGAGATCTTCATCACATTCAACACGGTGAACTATGCCAACCCATTAATCCATGGCTGTGAGACGAGGCAAGGTTTCTTTATGGTTGTGTTCATTAATTAGCGGTGGGGAGCTAACATGGTATAGTTCTTCCGGTCTCCTAAGTTGAAGTCACTATTCTTCAAAAATAGGATCTGTCCTAATTGACTCTCGATTATGCAAATTCCTTTTGGAATGTACGCAGTGAACAGAGAGTACTCAAAATATCTAGGGATACTGTCGTAGTTAACAGTGCCAGCCATAGGTGGAATACATTCAGGTAGGATTGACAATATCTTCTTTGCATTAGCCAGATCACCGCAGTGCTTACTTTATTGTTTAGTTATGAGGTTGACACGGTCGGAATGACGTCCGATCGAAGGGGAAGCCTGCAGTCCCCTAGTCGACGACACCTGGATACCTTCAGATATCGGTCTGTCAACCATTAGCTTCTTAAGAACTTCCTCGACAAACTTCTCCAATTCACTAGGTTCGCCCAACATTCTAGATTTTAATAGACAGGTGGGGTAGACAAACGGATAGGCGGGGTCTAGCTTCAGATAGTATAGCTTGACACTTGGACAATTCTTTTCTTAGATCAGTCAATCACGGGTAGAAAAAAGTGGTCCCAGTGCAACGATCGATGAGTTACATAAGTGGGGTATTGTGATAGATCTTCCAACGACCATGAAATACTTCCATCAATGTAAATCTATCCATTATGGTGTGGTATCAATGTCCAAAAGTGGTCCATAAGCCCATAAATGCATTTTCTAACCATTTTGGAGCACCATTCTAATGGTCGGGGCACCTCCAATGGTCATCTAACTTCGTCAAGGTGAAGTCCAAGTCTGCAGGGACCTACTGTTCCAGCGAGGTTCAAATCCTACGAACCTGCCTCCTGTGAGGTTTCAGTCTGCAAAGTCTTCCATCTCGTTTCTGTAACTTCTTGTAGCTTTTCCAACTTAGCTTTCTTTTTATTGAGCTTCCTTGCCTTCTTTACTGTTATCTGAGTCTCTCTAACTATTTATGGAATCCTCTTTCCATTTTTATTCTTATCTTCCCCTAGCGTAGTGGCTTCGCACTATTGAGGTGCCCTCAAGGATTTTGAAGCTAACATCCTTTTTCTTAACACTTCCTAAGTGGGTATACTTCTTTCTTTAATAGATAGGTTCTTCCATCCTTTTTGCATTCTTTCAATCTTGATAGCTAATTCTCTTGCTTTATGTCCCTCCTGCGTTGTTACTTTGCTCTGTTGCTTCGACTTATCCTCTTGTTCTTCTATTGGCTGGTCTATTTTCCTAGCTATGAAATCCATTAATTCTTGCTTTTTCTTTTCTGTAGCTTCTTCCTCTTCTTTCCTTCTGATCTAATCCTTCTCAATCTAAGTATTACCTCACAATAGTGGGAAAGAGGCATTGTCCCCAACAAACCAAATGACTTCAAATTCTTCTTTAATCGATGTTCCATGAACAATAATAGGTACATTAGTTAGTCTTCCACATAAGGTTATCATCTTTCCCTTAAACAAGCCTATCCTTCCCAACAAAGGTACCACAGTAAGATTTCCCAAAATTTCCCAATTTTCTTCTGTCATAATATTCACTTGTTTTTCTTCATCCAAGACACAGTCTATGTCAAAGTCTTCTGTTCTTGCACTTATGCGCTATTTTGCTTTCAGAATTTCTGATAAATTGACATCTTTATGTATATCCATCATTTCTTTCAACTGTAATAATGTAGTCTGAACTTCCTTTGACCATTTCTCTTTAGGAATTTCTAACATGCCCTTAGTCTCTTGTGTTGGATCATGTTGTCATTGATGCCAATGGTTTGCATGTTGTCACTGATGCCAATGGTTTGACTGATTGATGTCAAGTGATGGATTGATTGATAGGCTTGATTGGTTGTTGATTGATGTAATGTATATGTCCTTGATGAGAATGATATATGTCAAGTGGAAACCAATTGATGAATATGGATCAATGAGTTGTCATTGATACATAATGCATTGTTGATGTATATGATGTAGTGGTGAATTAATGCAAAGATGAATCATTATTGTCTTATCATGATTGATAAGGTGCACAAATGTATGAACTCCAAAGTGGTCCCCTTATGGTGAAAGCCCTCACGGGAAGATGCTTTATGGATTGAGTTATCCTAGAAGAATGGTTGG
>JZKD02S2378129.1:163357-190083 GCA_000966675.3 Picea glauca
ATTCAATATTTAAAACTTAAGGAAAGCGTCCTATTCTGTCATGTTTTGTTCTAGATCCAGGTGGATCTAGGGAGATCAGTTTGTGTCCGCACTTACGGATTTATCCATAAACAGGTTCCCAAACCCAAATTGTCGTGTCTTTTGTTTAAGATTCTTCTTGATTTTGACAACATATTGATAAGCCGCGCCTAAGGACGAAATGTCTAGAAACTCCATTTATTTCTGGATGTATCTATGCAGACCACCGCGATACTTGAGCACTAGATGTTTCTTAAAATATTTGATACCAAGCTTGATGCACAAGGTATGGAAGATATTTGTGAACTCTGGCACTGTTTGGTCCCTTTCCTGTCGCAGTGTGGTCCATCTTGTATACAGGTCGTCATAACTTCCAACATGGTAGTATTGTTCCTTAATAGCATCCCTGAAGGACTCCCAAGTGAGTGCGACTATAAATAATGAGGGTTCCTTTGTTTCCTTTTTCTCATAGAAAGTCTCCCACCAATATTTGACATGGGGGACTACTTTTAGGAGTGAAAATATAATATTTTCTCTATTGGAAAAGTTATGGACAGAAAAATACCCTTCTAGCAGATTCAAACATTTGTCTACAACATCTGCATCTATCTAACCTTAAAATATAGGAATATCAAAGTTGATATGTACCTTGAAGGGGGCAGTGCCTCTGCTCGGGGAATATGCATCGCTTATTGGTAGTCGTCAAAGGATTTGTGCAAAAATATCCATCATCTCATTCCTTTGTTGCTCGAGGGCTTCCTCGAGCAACAATTTGAATGGATCCCCTGTCCCATTGTCTTTCTTTCCTCCTTCCATGGAAGGTCGCTTGGGCATGTGAGAGAGTTTTTCCTTAAGAGAAACAAGCTCGAGACCCAACTCTTTGTACCTTGACCTCGTCGGGGACATGCACTAAGAATGACAAGGAGTAGACCGCTTTGATACCATCGATTCAAATTGTTTTACTATGTTGTCATTGGTGTCAAAGGATTGATCTCAAAAATTTAATGTCAAGTAGTTTCATATTAATGTGTTGTCATTGATGTCAAGGTTGATATCAAAGGAAGTTGTATCATTAATGCCTTGTTTAAGTTAGTCGATGATCATGAATTTTTCTATGTAGGAAGTACCAAATGTATGAACTTCAAAGTGGTCCCCTTCGGGTGTAATCCCTCACAGGAAGACTCTCTTGGATAAAGTTCTCAAAGTGGTCCTCTTATGGTGAAATCCCTCAAGGGAAGACACTTTGTAAAGTCCAAATGGTTAAGTGGTTGAGTAATCCTAGCAGTATGGTTAAGGAACCCAAGTTTGGTTGAGGAATAATGTAATGAAGATCAAGGAATTTGTAGGTGAGACTATTCTATATGGATAACACATGTCATTCCATTTCCGGTGATATGTGGTATGTCACGTAGTTTCTCATGTTTTAACAGATATGGCTTAGTGAATTTGGAGAACCCTCATGAGTTATCTAGAAGCCCCTAGAAGGTAAAGAAGTCAATTTATTCTAGAAGCTCCTAGAAGAAGTTTACTAGTCAAAGTGGTTGCAACTAGGAGTTAATCATGGGTTAATTTGTTGCAAAAATAAAATAATTAAAAATAAATTAGTTGCAACTAGAAGTGGTGAGATTACTATTTGTGGATAAAGTGGTTGTAAGTGGACAAAGTGGTTAGAAGTGGGTTATCCCTAAAAGAAGGAAGTTGGTTAGAAGATAACCCCTAGAAAAAGCTACTTGGAGAGTACAAATCATAGAGCAAAGGTCTCTTATGAAAATGATTTTTGGACATAATTGAATTTCCATTTGTGAAAGGTTATTTGTGCATGTATTATAGATACATAAAATTCGCGGCATAAAAATCATAGCAAAAAAATCAAGGCAGAAAAATCGCAACAGAAAAATCATGAAAGAAAAATCACGGCAGAAGAATCACGACAGCAGAATCATGGTAGTAGAATCGCAGGAGAAAAATTGTTGCAGCAGAATCACGGCAACAAAATCGTGGTAGAAGGATCGTAGTAGCAAAACCACAACAGCAAAATTGCGGCAACAGAACCACGACAGAAGAATCGCGACAATAGAATCGCAGCAAAAAAATCGCGACAATAGAATCATGGAAAAAGAATCACGACTACAGAAACAAATTCGTAATATATCCACAACTACAAGAAGAAAAATGTATGGTTTTCATATGTGTAGTGTTGAATCTATGAATCTGTTTGAGGGTTTGGCTTGTAAATCTGTTGGATGCCATCTTGGAAGTTTAGGGCTTGCTGTAGAGTTGATATGAGGTAGATATACTGAAGTTTAGTAATGATTCATAGCTCATTATATTGGTGTTAGCGTCGGAAGTCACTCCTGGATTGCTTGTAGGAGCAGAGCCCAACACCCATTAGTTTAATGTCACAAATTGTTTATAAAGGAGTGATCGAAGGGAGATAAAGAATCGAGGAGATATTACTTTAACTCAGGGATTGGGTCTGGTACGTAAATAACAATGGAGGTCTCGTCCTAACTTCAGCTAGTGGGTTGATAAAAAGATGAACAGGTGGAAGACTTAGTAAGAAAGGTGAACAAACAAATTTGGGCAACAGGCTTTCGGCAGTTTGCAGAAGAAAGACTTTGAATGCAAGATCCGCTTCGTTCACGGTCTCAAGGAACTGAAAGGGGACTTGACTGGATCCTCCAATTCCAAGTGACTCAGTGCTGGTAAAATCACAAGAATTGATTAGAGACAGCGTAACTATTACAGTGATCCATTACAACATCATCCTATAATAGCTATAGCTCGACTGGATCCTCCAATTCCGAGCTACTCTAACATAGTGTAAACAAAGGCATGAAAGAAAACTGGCATTCATCAGGTGAGAAGTCTCAAAAGTTCATACATCACCAGAGCAACAATTCTTCATTAAAACTTTACAACTGGGAGATCTGCTCAACCATCGATCCTTTACAAAATACAAAGATTGAGTTTATATACTCAGGAAAATTTGCCTAACAGAGGCGTGCTCGTCGCCCAAGGTTCTGTGTCCCTTCAGCCAAATTCGGACGGGATTTCTCTGTCAGATTCCTCCTTAACTACGCATGGCTCCTGCAAGAGAAGTAGTTGAGCCAATAAATGTTATTTTAGTGTGTGTAGACCTCCTCCGACTAGTCGAGGACTTGGCATAGAATTTCTTCAAGAAAGGGTACACAGGACCCTCTCAAGCGGACCGCTTACTAGACCCTCCATACTTCACAATTAATGAATGAAGAGAGGTTTCAACCACTCCTTCTTGCTTTCATTTAATCCAAGCGAAAACAAGGCTCGAGGTCAGGTCAGATGGCAACTGGGGGGTCATGAGGGGCCTCTCTGAAACTCAACGCCTTTGACCCCTTTCGCGCAGCTCTTTTCTTTCTTCAGTGACCGTGGGCTGTGACCCTGTGTTTACCTTCAAATGCGCTTTTCGACGTTTGTGAATAGGAAGGAGCTGATTCCTTCTTTCTAAAATCGCGATGAGAGAAACGCTGATGCGGCTTAGTCTGGAGCCACGCATCCTTCTAGATTTGACGGTCCAAAATTCACCCGAAGCTATGGTGGGCCCAAGGTCCTGGGCGCTTTTGTCACTTCGCGCATCGGGGATATGAGGGAGATGATCCTTGAGCTTCGAAGTCGCGATGGGCGAGAAGGCGGGGAGCCTAATCACGTGCCAGGTGTCTTCTTTAGATGGATAGCTAAGACTGCTCCTCGATAATGCGGGCCCACCATTGGGCGCTTTTCATTTCGCCACTTGCGGATCGGAGACCCTTGGTTCCTTTTCTTCAACTCCCGCTTCCCAAGACGGTGATACGGGAAGGGCTCCCTCTTGTTCAGCGCTCTCCATATGTAACCGTTGGCTAGGGCCCAAGTACTCTCACCTTTCTCTACTCATGACCTCGCGAGCCGGAGTATCAGTCTTTGGCATTCTCCCCTCGCAAAGTCCCGAGACGCGATGGTTAGCGACGATTGAGTTTCTTCGGTCACTTTTCGTAACTCAGAATATCACGCAACCAAAGGGATATGGTCTGCCCTTTCAACTTACGAACCCCGAGCTCGCGAAACAACTGTTGTGCCTACGTTGATCATGATTGACGCCCCTTGAAAACATTTTTGTGCTATACTTGGCGTGACTCGGTAAATCTGCAATTTCCCATCAACCGTTGTTCTGCTCTATCATTGGATTCTTTCTGCTGAAGCATGAAATGCCGACTCGCTTGATTTTAAGTCCAAAAGGACTTCCTTTATGCGTTTCTCTTGGGCGCTCCTCGAGCAACTTGCAGACCTATGTCTCCCGACGCCGAAGACCAGAAATGTTTCTAACATTAGGCTCCATGGGGGATAGAGTCGTCCCTATGATTCTATAAGGACTCATTTTGCAGTTCCAGTGCCTTGTTGTTGGGCTATGGATTCATGATCAAAACATCCCGCTGCTAAAAAAACAAGCCGAAAAATAAAAGCAACAAAATAAAGCTACGTGCTCAAAGGAGCTTATTTATATACATTCTTAATGCTAATAAAATATTTTACATGGGCTAGGTGAAAGAAAACTTCCACCATAGCCATTCAAGAAGCTTCCTAGATAGAAGCTCCTTCTTTCTGTCGATGATCACCAGCAGATGGTGTGACCGTGACAACAGAACAGTTACACTCTTCAACTCCTCCTTACAGGCTGGAGTTGAGATGAAATAGGGCGGCTCCAAAGCATAAAGTAAATGCCACTCCATGTATTCACTGACAGGGTCATCAAATCAGTGGCCAATTCTAGGAAATTGGAGACAAACAACCTCTTATGCTACACAGTTGTTCACCTGCGACTGAATATCTCTAATAAGAACAGGCGGGCGAATAACTGAAAAGGGCTCGCTGATCTCAGGTGGTGGTTGCTCACTGATTGGCTCTGAACAAAGAGCAGACTGCCCCTCTGGTTCTTTTTCCTCTTCTTGTTGGCCCTCCTCCAGGTCCGATTCATATTCATAATAAATAGGGACCATGGGGTGATTCTGCTTGCTGACTGGCTCTTCAGTATGTTTATAGTGATCGAATGTAGGATAAGTGTGTTTCTCATCATCACTATAATATTCATCAAAAAGGGGCTGACCCTTATCTCTATGATCCTCCTCCAGAATGGTGATCTCGTCAAAAATATCCATTTCAGGGAAAGTGGGACCCGCTACTTCTGGTTGCTCATACATAATTCTCTTCTCTTTAATCTCAAGTAAAAATATATTGTGAGAAACTCCTTGGAGAAAAAGAGAGGGAATCGCTTCCACAATAATGTCTTATTTACAAACGGGAAGGTATCCGTCGTCAGAAACAGTGTTTCTAGGAATATCTGCTTCAACCTGACATTTAGGTGAGCCATCTACCATGGACCACATCTGCTCTACCAACTCATAATCTCCACAGGAGGCGTGTTGATCTTTATGAACATCTAAAAGAACAAACACATCCGATATGATGTCATATGCTTCCATCCTCGAGCTAACAACACTCATATCATTCAACACCTCAATTTTTTCACAGCAGATGATTTCCTCCACAGTAAGGGCTTCATCATGGACCTGGTCTTCAGGGCCAACAGAGGCTTCATGAAGCGAAGAAAACTCTTCACAAGAGCTTTCAAACAAGTGAACAGCTGGATAGTAGTCTTTACAAAATGAATTGAAAGCTGTATGAAAACCTTCTAAAGAGAGGATGCTTGCGGTAGGAAGAGACCAACGACATTCAAGAGCAGCTCCTTTCAATGAATACTTGAAGAGATTAATCTGGACATCCTCATGCGTGATATTGTGTCGGTGGATAGCCTCATGGAAGTCTAGTAAATTCTCAGCTGGTTCTTCCCAATCTGATACATGAAATTCCGGGAGGAAATCTTCCCATTGGTCTCTATCAGGAAGTGCATTAGGAAAGCCAACTTTCTGAGAAAAGTCACAGAAAGCAAACCTTTGAGCCAGAATTTTCTCCATATCAAACTAGTGGAGTCACCAATCGATCCTTGAATCATGGAGTCGCCAGGTGGAAGATGCGCAGCTTCAAGTGTGTCTGGTCCTTGTTCACCATCAAAGCCCAGATCTTAACATGTCGTTACCCCAAGAAGCTCCTCAGGCTGAGAAAGTAGCCACTGAAACCATCTCGAGAAAGCTCCTTAGGGTCAGCTTTCAGGTGTGCTAACAGTAGTCACAGCTGAAACAGTGATGTGGAGACAATGGAGTCTCCACAGTGGAGTCGCCAGGTGAAAATTAGCAATCTTTAAGGGCTCTGATGTCTGATGCACCTTCAGAATCAGAGGCTCAATGTCGTTCTACCCAGGGAATATCTTCAACATCGTCCTCGACAATGGCGCCACAAATGTTAGCGTCGAAAGTCACTCCTAGATTGCTTGCAGGAGCAGAGCCTGACACCCATCATTTTAATGTCACGGATTTTTTATAAAGGAGTGATCGAATGGAGATAAATACTCGAGGAGATATTACTCTAACTCGGGGACTGGGTCTGGTACGTAAATAACAATGGAGGTCTCATACTAACTTCAGCCAGTGGGTTGATCAAAAGATGAACAGGTGGAAGACTTAGTAAGAAAGGTGAACAAACAACTTTGGGAAACAGGCTTTCAACAGTTTGCAAAAGAAAGACTCTGAAGGCAAGATCCACTTGGTTCAGGGTCTCAAGGAACTGAAAGGGGACTTGACTGGATCCTCCAATTCCAAGTCACTCAGCGCTGGGAAAATCACAAGAAATAATTAGAGACAGCGTAACTATTATAGTGATCCATTACAACATCATCCTATAATAGCTACAGCTCGACTGGATCCTCCAATTTCGAGCTGCTCTAACATAGTGTAAACAAAGCCATGAAAGAAAACTGGCATTCATCAGGCGAGAAGTCTCAAAAGTTCATACATCACCAGAGCAACAATGCTTCATTAAAACTTTACAACCGGGAGCTCTGTTCAACCATCGATCCTTTACAAGATACAAATACTGAGTTTATATACTTAGGAAAATTCCCCTAACAGAGGCATGCTCGTCACCCAAGGTTCTGTGTTCCTTCAGCCAAATTCAGACGAGATTTCTCTGTCAGATTCCTCCTTAACTACGCATGGCTCCTGCAGGAGGAGTAGTTGAGCTAGTAAATGTTGTTTTAGAGTGTGCATACCTCCTCCGGCTAGTCGAGGACTCGGCATGGAATTTCTGCAAGAAAGGGTACACAGGACCCTCTCGAGCGGACCGCTTACCAGACCCTCCATACTTCACAATTAATGAACGAAGAGAGGTTTCAAGCACCCCTTCTTTCTTTCATTTACTCCAAGCGAAAACAAGGCTCAAGGTCGGGTCAGATGGCAACTGGGGGGTCGTGACGGGCCTCTCTGAAACTCAGCGCCTTTGACCCCTTTCACGCAGCTCTTTTCTTTCTTCAGTGACCACGGGCTATGACCCCGTGTTTACTTTCAAATGCACTTTTCGATGTTCGTGAATAGGAAGGAGCTGATTCCTTCTTTCTGAAATCGATATGAGAAAAACACCGATGCGGATTAATTTGGAGCCACGCATCCTTCTAGATCTGATGGTCCAAAATTCACCCGAAGCTATGGTGGGCCCTAAGTCTTGGGTGCTTTCATCACTTCGCGCATCGGGGATATGAGGGAGATGCTCCTTGAGCTTTGAAGTCGCGATGGGAGAGAAGGTGGGGAGCCTAATCACGTTCCAGGTGTCTTCTTTAGATGGACGACTGAGACTGCTCCTCGATAATGTAGGCCCACCTTTGGGCGCTTTTCATTTCGCCACTCGCGGGTCGGAGACCCTTGGTTCCTTTTCTTTAACTCCCGCTTCCCGAGATGGCGATAAGGGCAGGGCTCCCTCTTGGTCAACACTCTCCATATGTAACCATTGGCTAGGGCCCAAGTACTCGCACCTTTCGCTACTCGTGACCTCGCGAGCCGGAGTATCAGACTTTGGCATTCTCCCCTCGCGAAGTCCTGAGACGCGATGGTTAGCGACGGTTGACTTTCTCCGGTCACTTTTCGTAACTCGAAATATTGCGCAACCAAAGGGATATGGTCCTCCCTTTGAACTTACGAAACCCGACCTCGCGAAACAACTGCTGCGCCTACTCTGATCGTGATTGACACCCCTTGAAAACATTTTTGTGCTATACTTGGCGCGACTTGGTAAATCTATGATTTCCCATCAACCGTTGTTCTGCTCTGTCACTGGATTCTTTCTGCTGAAGCATGAAATGCCTGCTCGCTTGATTTTAAGTCCAAAAGGACTTCCTTTATGCGCTTCTCTTGGGTGCTCCTCGAGGAACTTGCAAACCTATGTCTCCCGATGCCGAAGACCAGAAATGTTGCTAACAATTGGCATAATATTTAATGCATGGTTGGAGTGTATTTATGAGAGATATGGCACATCTTGTTTGAGGTATGTTTTTTGAGCAAGGGTTTATTTCTTGAGATGGTATTGGTTGTTCAATATTGCTGCATATATTAGATTTGTTGAGGGATATAGTTGGTATTTTTTTGTTTGTATTTGTCATATGGTCTTCATGTTGTGTATTTCTATTGTGATCATGAGCATGAGATCCATGAGATCCGATCTGATTTGATAGAGGTGACAGGTTGATGCGACATGTTGTGTTGTGCATAGTTGATGCACTTGTGATGGTACATGTTGTGTGAGTGATTGATGTACATGGTTGATAGTACAATTTGATTGGTACAGATTGTGACAGGTTATTGGTATAGGTTGGGAAAATTGTCTTATGTCTACAAGCTGGGTCTTGTACTTGAGGGTTGGATTCCTCACATCTCAGTTGGAGTTGAGATCTACAAGTTGGGTCTTGTATTGAGAGTTGGTACTCTCTTGGAGTTGGTTCTCTTTTTAGTTGGTGCTAATAAAACCTAGATATTGTAGTCTCATGTAACAACATAATACAAAATATTACACATATATATGGTGTTCTTTGTGGTGATGGTTTAATGTTCTCTATTATTGATGAATGGTGTTGTTATATGCAAGTAGTTAATTGTGAATGAATAATAATATTTGAAGTGGTTGCTAACTAAGTTTTGAAAGAAGTGTAAAAATATCCCTACATTGATTCACCCCCCATGTCAGTGTGGTCGGTGTGTCCAAAAATTGGTATCAGAGAATTCCTTCACTATGATCCTTACAAGCTTGAAGGATCCATGGCTTGAAGGAGATCCATGGACACACAAATATATGAACATGTAGAAGAATTTCCTTTTTTTTATAAGACATATTAATCGGCATGGAGAATAAAGATGAAAGGTTATTTGAAGTCAAAAGGAGTAGGTGTTTGGGACATAGTTGTTGATGGATCAGTTCCCTTGAAGAATAAATCAAAATTTGTAGGAAAGAGGAATAAAGAAGTAGCATTCAAGACCATATTCAATGGACTTTCAGGTTCTGTCAAAGAAAGCATAAGAAAATGTACCTTCGCCAAGGACCTATGGTTGAATCTAGAGAAGGAATATCAAGACTAAGTCATCAATGAAGGTAAATACTCTCCAAAATATTCCAGTTGCAATAATTCTAAATGCAATGAGGTTGAATGTTCTCCTGCAAATGAAGAAGAAGATATAGAAGTAGTTTGTGTAGAATCAACTAACAATTATCTTATAAATGAAGAATAATATTTGTTGAAGCTTAAGTATAAATTTATAGATGTGTTAGAATAAGTAGAAGATAATTCATATGATTTTGATGATCTTGAAAGAATAATTAAGGAATCCCTAGAAAAGTACCAAAGGCATATCATGGCACTAAAAAAAAGCTTAAGAAACAAGAAGGAAGTGAAACAACTAAGCAAAGGAATCAATTAGAAGAAAAATAAGAAGAGATCAAGAGACTAAAGAATGAAATAATTAGTCAAGCAGAAGAAAAGAAGAAGATAGATGAAGAGCTTAGAAATATCCTTGAAGAGCTAAAAGAAACAAGAGAAATCAATGTCAATATGAGGATCCAACTTGAAGAAGCCAAAGGATAGATGAACTATTGAAGAATCAGGTAAATGAAAAAGAAGAATCATGCCATAAGCTGGAAGAAGAAGTAGTTGATCTCAAAAGAAAATTCGAGAAGTCAAACAAGTTCATGAGCAACTCAACAATCTTGGATGAAATATTGGATAGTCAAAGATCACCAAATGATAAATATGGTCTTGGATACAATGAGGAAGTTGCACACTATGAAGCTAGAACTTCTAAGAAGCATGATGCAGGTCCTTCATTTTCAAAAGGTGAAAGTAAATCTACAATTCAAGCACCTTCACAAAGCAAGGAAAACTTCAAAATATCATAACAAGGAAGACACCAAGAATCCAATCCTACACCTCAAATCAAATTCAGAAGAAAGACACCTTCAAGGTTGACACAAAATCACAGGTATGAAAATGTTTTTCATGGTCACTTCTTCTCATATAATGAATATGGTCAAAAAGCTTTGGATTGCAGAGATTATGCAAGGAAAGGTGTTGGAATATTCCATGACATCCTAAGATGTTGGAGATGTAATCTTGTGGGACATATTGTTGCACATTGCCACACTATGAGATGTTATAGTTGCAGTGGGTTTGGACACAAATCCCAGGATTTTTGGAATTCAAGGAGACAATCAATGAGAAATGATTCATACATTATGGAAATAAGAGAAAATGAAACATGGAAGAAAGATAATCTTGAAAGGATGGAAGCTCATGGAACAAGTGTTGAGAAACTAGGATACTCTCAAAAGTGGATGAAAAATACTGAACAACTAGACATGAATGAAGATGGTGGTGTTGATCATGGCACAAAGAATGATTCATGTAGTAAGCCTGGTGTAAAGTATTTTATGAGGAATACGTGAGTTCCTATGGGAAAAGTCACCTACATACGCGAGTTGTCTGGTGTAAAGTCGTATACAGTCTGAAACAACAAAAGTTTTGGAGACAGTGACCGTAACAAAGGCAACGGCAGGCACAGGGACAATGACAGAGACATTTACAACAACAATTACAGATCAATGTAAATGATTGATGGACCATTGTATAATTCATGGACAGTTCGAAGGATTGTTAAAATAATACCAGATCATGGTGCAGTATTGTTGAGAAGTTGATCAGTGTTCTGGTAGAATAGCGTATCCATAGTAGAAGTAGATTGCAATGATAGCATATTGATCACAGTGATTACATGGCATCTTGTAGAGAATAGAGGGATAGACATTCCCACAGGGGGATTTATTCTTTTTCCATGATTGATTATAGAGGTATGATTCTAGGAGGAGAGATATTGATCATAGAGGGAGCTTTGGTANTTCTCTATTATTGATGAATGGTGTTGTTATATGCAAGTAGTTAATTGTGAATGAATAATAATATTTGAAGTGGTTGCTAACTAAGTTTTGAAAGAAGTGTAAAAATATCCCTACACTGATTCACCCCCCATGTCAGTGTCGGTGTGTCCAAAAATTGGTATCAGAGAATTCCTTCACTATGATCCTTACAAGCTTGAAGGATCCATGGCTTGAAGGAGATCCATGGACACACAAATAGATGAACATGTAGAAGAAGTTCCTTTTTTTGATAAGACAGATTAATTGGCATGGAGAATAAAGATGAAAGGTTATTTGAAGTCAAAAGGAGTAGGTGTTTGGGACACAGTTGTTGCTGGATCAGTTCCCTTGAAGAATCAGTCAAAATTTGCAGGAAAGAAGAATAAAGAAGTAGCATTCAAGACCATATTCAATGGACTTTCAGGTTCTATCAAAGAAAGCATAAGAAAATGTACCTTCGCCAAGGACCTATGGTTGAATATAGAGAAGGAATATCAAGACTCAGTCATCAATGAAGGTAAATACTCTCCAAAATATTCCAGTTGCAATAATTCTAAATGCAATGAGGTTGAATGTTCTCCTACAAACGAAGAAGAATATATAGAAGTAGTTTATGTAGAATCAACTAACAATTATCTTATAGATGAAGAATAATATTTGTTGAAGCTTAAGTATAAAGTTATAGATGTGTTAGGATAAGTAGAAGATAATTCATATGATTTTGATGATCTTGAAAGAATAATTAAGGAAACCCTAGAAAAGTACCAAAGGCATATCATGGCACTAAAAACAAGCTCAAGAAACAAGAAGGAAGTGAAACAACTAAGAAACGGAATCAATTAGAAGAAAAATAAGAAGAGATCAAGAGACTAAAGAATGAAATAATTAGTCAAGCAGAAGAAAAGAAGAAGATAGATGATGAGCTTAGAAAAATCCTTAAGAGTTGAAATAAACAAGAGAAATCAATGTCAATCTAAGGATCCAACTTGAAGAATCCAAAAGGATAAATGAACTATTGAAGAATCGGGTAAATGAAAAAGAAGAATCATGCCATAAGCTGGAAGAAGAAGTAGTTGATCTCAAAAGGGAATTCGAGAAGTCAAACAAGTTCATGAGCAACTCAACAATAGTGGATGAAATACTGGATAGTCAAAGATCACCAAATGATAAATATGGTCTTGGATACAATGAGGAAGTTGCACACTCTGAAGATGGAAATTCTAAGAAGCATGATCTAGGTCCTTCATTTTCAAAAGGTGAAAGTAAATCTAGAATTCAAGCACCTTCACAAAGCAAGCAAAACTTCAAAATATCATAACAAGGAAGACACCAAGAATCCAATCCTACACCTCAAATCAAATTCAGAAGAGAGACACCTTCAAGGTTGACACAAAAGCACGGGTATGAAAATGTTTTTCATGGTCACTTCTTCTCATGTAATGAATATGGTCACAAATCTTTGGATTGTAGAGATTATGCAAGGAAAGGTGTTGGAATATTCCATGACATCCTAAGATGTTGGAGATGTAATCTTGTGGGACATATTGTTGCACATTGCCACACTATGAGATGTTACAGTTGCAGTGGGTTTGGACACAAATCCCAGGATTTTTGGAATTCAAGGAGACAATAAATGAGAAATTATTCATACATTATGGAAATAAGAGAAAATGAAACATGGAAGAAAGATGATCTTGAAAGGATGGAAGCTCATGGAACAAGTGTTGAGAAACTAGGAAACTCTCAAAAGTGGATGAAAAAGACTGAACAACTAGACATGAATGAAGTTGGTGATGTTGATCATGGAACAAAGAATGATTCATGTGGTAAGCCTGGTGTAAAGTATTTTCTGAGGAATACGCGAGTTCCTATGGGAACAATTGCATACATATGCGAGTTGTCTGATGTAAAGTCGCGTACAGTCTGAAACAACAAAAGTTTTGGAGACAGTGACTGTAACAAAGGCAACGGTAGGCACAGGGACAATGACAGAGACATTTAGAACAACAATTATAGATCAATATAAATGATTGATGGACCATTGTATGATTCATGGACAGGTCGAAGGATTGTTAAAATAATACCAGATCATGGTGCAGTATTGTTGAGAAGTTGATCAGTGTTTTGGTAGAATAGTGTATCCGTAGTATAAGTAGATTGCAATGATAGCATATTGATCACAGTTATTACATGGCATCTTGTAGAGAATAGAGGGATAGACATTCCCATAGGGGGATTTATTCTTTTTCCATGATTGATTATAGAGGTATGATTCTAGGAGGAGAGCTATTGATCATAGAGGGAGCTTTGGTAGCCATACCATCAACATTGCATTAGAGTTGTATCCTTTGTCAAAGGGAGAGATATTATTTGGATGAAGCAAGAAAGAGTAATCAAAGGAATATAGACAAAGGGAGCAACACAAAGAAGATTTCAGTCAAGGGGAGAAACAAAATAAAGAGTTCATTCAAGGGGAGAATCCCCAAAGAGATATACCCTTTTCCATTGATCTCAAAGGGGGATATATAGAAACATTGATGAGGAGAAATGATCATAGGGGGAGCATGAGCATTGCCATGTCTAAGTGTTGACATCAATGTTGGTGTTGCCATCAATTCCAAATGATCTGGATTTATGAGTGAAACAAAATGAAACCACATATTTATAATATTAACACAGAGGCACAATGAACAGTAAAAATTATATAGTATAACTTGACTTCTATTAATTAAGAAATATGTTGAAAACTGTAAAATGCAGACTGAAAATAAGCTTTCTAGAATGGTGGCAACTTATCACTGAGAAGACATGTGATGGCTATGCTCATTCACAAGAAGATGATTAAAATGAGGCTGTGAAGGACCGTTTACAATAAACAATAATTCCAAAACCCTATACATCCAAAAACCTAACGCTAGGAGATGAAGCGTGAAAAGTCATGTGGGCCCCATTGGGGTAAGTTAGTTCATCAACATCCCGGGGTCATAAATTTTGCATATGATCTTCGTTTAGGGTGCACGATAGATCATTGGAAAGGTAGTGACGAGGAGATTAATTTTGTAAGTTTTAAACCTGTGAATTAAATCAATGCATATAGATTCTTAAGCAAAACATAAATTAATCAATGTCTCATACACATAGTACACGAAGATTTACATTGGAAACCCTTCACCAGGAGAAAACCAACCTTCCTTGGTGCTGCACCTTTCAAATCTTCATTGTATTAATTTAACAATTCACCATACAATATATACAATGTTTTTAGGTATTCTGTAGCTACCAAAACCCTAATTCCTTAATCCAGGATTAATTTAGAAAACCGCTAAAAATAGAAAAATCCGCTAAAATAGCAAAAAACGCCCCAAATTTTTTTTTGGGGTGCTGCCCCCAACCCCGTCAGCTTTGGGCTACCACCCGGAGCCGAATGTTGCACGTAACCAGGGGGGGGAATACCTGACCTCCCTTGGGACCCCCCTAGGAAAGTGCCCGACACACACGACACAAAAACCGAAGGAAGTTGGGATCGTCAGACGCAGTTGTCGAATTTGACGCACCCACACACACACATGGAAAGAATATAACACACACCCAACAAATTTAAGGGGATAAATCAAATTCTTAAACTATCATTGAGGCTCCTTATCACAAAAAAACATCGTTTAGGCCCTCAAAATGGCACAGGAAGTTTAGAAACTGAAAAATTGCTAAAAATAGTAAGTTGCCAAAAAACTGTTTTGAGCTAGTTTGACAAGGTGGGTGGCCAACGAGATCCTCCTGGATCACCAAAGGGGGAGATTTTTGTATAATGTTGTCATTGATGTCAAAGGATTTATGTCAAAGGGTTAATGTAAAGTAGTGTCATAGTAATGTGTTGTCATTGATGTTAAGGTTGATATCAGAGGAATTTGTATCATTGATGTCTTGTTCAAGTTCGTTGATGATCATGAATGTTTATATGTAGGAAGTACCAAATGGATGAACTCCAAAGTGGTTCCCTTATGGTGCAATCCCTCATGGGAAGACGTTCTTGGATAAAGTTCTCAAATTTTTCCCCTTATGGTGAAAGCCCTCATGGGAAGATGATTTGTAAAGTCCAAATGGTTAAGCGGTTGAATAATCCTAGAAGTGTGGTTAAGGAACCCAAGTTTGGTTGAGGAATAATTTAATGAAGATCAATGAATTTGTAGGTGGGACTATTCTAGATGTATAGTACATGTCATGCCATTTCTGGTGATATGTGATATGTCACGTAGTTCCTCACAGTTGAGGAGATATGGATTAGTGAAGTTGGAAAACCCTCATGAGTTATTTAGAAGCCCCTAGAAGGTCAAAGAAGACAATTTATTCTAGAAGCTCCTAGAAGAAGTTTACTAGTCAAAGTGGTTGAAACTAGGAGTTAATCATGGGTTAGGTTGTTGGAAAAAAAAAATAATTAGAAATAAATTAGTTGCAACTAGAAGTCACGGTGAGATTACTATTAGTGGATAAAGTGGTTGTAAGTGGAAAAAGTGGTTAGAAGTTGGTTATCCCTAAAAGAAGGAAGTTGGTTAGAAGATAACCTCTAGAGAAAGATATCTGGAGAGTATAAATAAGAGAGAAAAGGTCTCTTATGAAAATGATTTTTAAACATAATTGAATATCCATTTGTGAAAGGTTATTTGGGTAGGTATTATCGATAGATCAAATTCATGGCAACAAATTATTGACAAAAATATCGTGGAAGAAAAATCGTGGTAGAAGAATCACGACAGAATAACCACATAAAAAAAATCGTGGCAGCAAAACCACTGCAACAAAATTGTGGTAGAAAAACCACGGTAGCAGAATCACGGAAACAGAATCGCGACAACATAATCGTGACAATAAAATCACTGCAACAAAATCAAGACTGCAAAAATGGATCCATAATAGAACCACAACTACAAGAAGAAACATGTATGGTTTTCATATGTGTAGTGTTGAATATATGAATCTGGTTGAGGGTTTGTCTTGAAAATCTGTTGGATGCCCTCTTGGAAGTTTAGGGATTGTTGTAGAGTTAATCTGAGGCATATCTAATGAATTTTAGCAGTGGTTCATAGCTGGTTATATTGGGATAATCTTTAATGCATGGTTGGAGTCTATTTTGAGATATATGGCACATCTTTTTTGAGGTATGATTTTTGGGCTAGGGTTTAGCTCTTGGGATGGGTTTAGCATCTTATCTATGAGAAGATATGTGACAGATGCACTCATTTGCAAAAATATGAGTACAATGAGGCCCCAAAGGCATTTTTATATCAAGCATGAATTCCAAAACCCTAGACATCCAAAAACCTAACCCTAGGAGATGAAGCGCCAAAATTCATGTGGCTCCCATTGCGGTAATTAGGTACATCGAATTTCTGAGGTTGTAACTTTTGCATATGATCTCTGTTTTAGGCGCACGATAGCCGGTTGGAAAGGTTTATCTGAGGACTGCACATTATGCTGTCACACACTAACTTAGTATATAGTGCGACTGTGGAGGGCCCAAAAAATGTTGTTTAGGGCCTCAAAACGACCCCAGAAGTTTAGGACCCGAAAAGCTAGAAAACAATTGCCAAGATGAAAACTGAAACTACCAAGATGACATTTGTATGTGAGCTAGTTGGAATAGGTGGGTGGCCACTAATATCCACTTGTATAAATCATACCCTCTTAGGAATCAATGGTCTCCATTGCGTTGAGTTCCCCCATCATATGAGGGAATTTCTACTGAATTTGGCCCCAAGTGAGCCACTTGATTTGGTGGAGGAGCGTCCCTTCTTTGACAACACGATAAAGTTGAAACTTCTGTTGGCAAGTTCCATTGACCTGTGTTTCCATGATATGATCAGTCGATGGTAGTTCCATGTAGACTATAGTCAGGTTTGAGATGTTTCAGTGTCAACTATTTGTCTACCTTTGAGGTGTCCAATAATAGTGGAAAGTATGGAGAAGGAGGTCCACATTAAACATTGGGTGCAAGCCAAGGAAGGGGGGAATGTTGAGCTCAAAATATTTTTCACCCACAAACTTGGTGATGGTATAAGGTCCATAGAAGAGTGGATGAATCTTTCGATGGGGTCATGTAAGGTATTATTTCTACAAGTGTAACAAAACTTTATCTCCCACTTGAAACTTGTGTGGGACCCGGTGTTGATCATGGCGTTGCTTGTACTTGGCATTGAACTTCTGCAAAATATCCTGAACCTATTGGTGGATGTGCCAAATACGCTCAATGAACTGGGTAGCTTTGTCGGCTTCAGTTTGACCATGGGACGAGTCTTCCTGGGTGGCCTCAAGGGGTAGTGCAACATCCATGGGACCCAATGGTTGAAATACCAAACCCACCTAAAAGGGGTTGTGGCCGGTTGAGCTATGTATGGATCTGTTGTAGCTATGATGAACATAGGGAATAATATCATACCATGTGTAGGGATTCTTGGAATTATACATGCGCAGGACATGCACGATCATTTAGTTGATGACCTCGATTTGGCCATTCATTCGGGGGTGGAAGGCAGTGGATTTGGTGATCTTGGTGTCCAACAGTGGCCAGAGGATCTACCAGAATGTGATGAGGAACATAATGTCCCAATATAAGATGATGGTTTGTGGTATCCCAAAATGTACCCACACTCATTTGAAGAATATCTTGGCATTTTACTCTGCTCTGATTCTCTTCTTGTAGGTGGCCAGAATCACCATTTTAGAAAAACGACCAACCACCAAAAAAATACAGTCATTTCCCCACTTGGTTGATGAAAGGCCGGACATGTAGTCCACCGAGATGGATTACTAGGTCCTTTCAGGAGTAGGAAGAGGGGTGTACATGAATTTTTTCTTAATGGCTGGTTTGACAATGGCATAGGCAGTGTAAGACCTGATATACTTGTTGACATCCTGTCGAAGTTTCGGCCAATAGAAATGTTGTTGCAACACTGCGACTGTATTTTATATGTTGAAGTGTCATGCCACCCTATTGTAGTGGTATTCCTGAATCAGCTTCGCTTTCTTTCTTGATGGAATGTAGAGATGGCCCAGATGGCACAGTAGCTCATCATGAAGATGGAAATCAGTGACAGTTGTGTTTGCGCCCAACATATGGTAGGTGGCGACAAAGTCAGGATCTCTCTCATAAAGTTGAGAGCATCCAGAGGTCTCGTGGCTATAGGAGTTGAGAACCATGGTGAGTGCTTGATCTAGGAAGATCTCAGTGGCCACCCACCTATTCCAATTGGCTAAAAATAGTCTTTTGGCAATTTACTATTTTTAGCAGTTTTTCGAGTCCCAAACTTTTGGGGCCATTTTGAGGGCCTAAACGACGTTTTTTCACGATCGAACACCTAAATGATATTCAATGGCTTTGATTGAGCCCCCAAAATGAATCTCCTCATTGATACCTTTCCAACGATATATCGTGCACCCTAAACGGATATCGTAAAAAGCTACGACCCTGGGAAGTCGATGTACTAACTTACCCCTATGGGGCCCACATGAATTTTGGCACTTCATCTCATAGGGTTAGATTTTTGGATGTATAGGGTTTTTTCATTCATGTTTATTGTAAAAAGGCCTTCAGAGCCTTATTGTACTCATCTTATTGTGAATGAGCGTAGCCGTCACATCTCTTCTCAGAGATAAGTTGCCACCATTCTAGCAAGCTTGTTTTCAGTTTGCATTTTACAGTTTCAACATATTTCTTATTTAATAGAAGTCAAGTTTTACCATATATATATTATTATTCACTATGTCTCTATGTTAATATTATAAATATGTGTTTTAATTTTGTTTCGCTCATAAATTTGGATCACTGGTATCAGAGCGGTCTGCTCCTTGTCATTTGTTTTTAGTGCATGTCCCCGACATAGTTAGGGTATAGAGAGTTGGGTCTCGTGCTTGTTTCTCTTGAGGACAACTTCTCTCACATGCCTAAGAAACCATCCATGGAAGGTGAAAATAAATACAATGGGATAGGAGATCCTTTCAAAATGTTGCTCGAGGGGGCCCTCAAGCGACAAAGGAATGATATGATGGACAACTTTGCACAAATCCTTCGATCACTACCGACACATCCACCTCAAGCGGAGGCATCGCCCCCTTCAAGGTATAGATCAATTTTTATATTCCTATATTTGAAGGTCCAATAGATGTGGATTCCATAGATAAATGGTTAAACCTTCTAGAAGGATATTTTTCTGTCCATAACTTTTTCCAATAGAAAAAATATTACATTTGCGCTCCTCAAGGTCATCCCCCATGTCAAAGATTGGTGGGAGACTTTCTGTGAGCCAATGAAAATAGAGGGATCCACATTATTTGCAGTTGCAGCCACTTGGGGTTCCTTCAGGGATGTTATTAAGGAACAATACTAACCTATTGGAATTTATGACAACTTGTATACAAGATGGACCACATTGCGACAAGAAAGAGACAAAATAGTGCCAAAGTTCACCAATGCCTTCCATACCTTGTGCACCAAGATGGGTATCAAATATTCTGAGTGACATCTAGTGCTAAAGTGTTTCAGAAATATGCATACATACATACATAAATAAATGGAGTTTTTGAACATCTCATCCTTGGGTGCGGCCTATCGATATGTTGTAAAAAACGAGCAGAAGCTTAAAAATAAGACGCGATGGTTTTGGTTTGGGAACCCGTCACAACAGAAGCAGGGAAAGGTAAGCCCCAACCTATATAAAAAGGACTGAAAAAATATGGGAAACCTTAGGAAAACCAATCCAAGCCTCAAGAAAAGAAGTAAAATGGAAAGACAAAGAAATATACGAGTAAGTGGTGTGGCTTCCATAAGAGCCCCTGGCATAACACTGCTGATTTTCGCTCAAAGTAGTCATTGGTGGCTGAGGTGAAAGCCTATGAATCAGATGTGGATTCTGAATCTTATTTAGAACCACAAAAGGGGAGACAGATCATTGACACAGAACCCAATGCCATCTTTTCTACCACCAAGATCCAACTTGGTGAACCTGATGAGCCAAGGAAGGTGAGCACCTATTTCATTCACATATGTGGGTGAAAGGAACTCCGTTGCACTTCATCATTGATAGAAGTAGCCAGAAGAACCTCATCTCAACAGAGGTCATAAAGTGGATATCCCTGTAGACAACGTCGCACCCACAATGCTACACCATCAGATGGCTCCACCAAGGAAGTGATATTTGCGTCATCCAACAGTGTTGCCTGTCATATGACATCAAGCCATTCAAAGATGAGGTATTGTGTGATGTTTCTCCCCTTGAAGTTTGTTATGTTATTTTGGGATAACCTTATTTATGGAAATTCCATGTTGTATATGAGCCTAGGCCTCACAGTGTTATTATTACTTTGAACAAGAAATTGTACATGATACCCGAGGTAGTCCTACCTAGTGTTATTTGCTTGATCTCTTCCAAGCAATGCAGGAAGGTCATTTCTCATAATGAGAAGTTTTTCTTATTCATGATTCACATTCAAAGTGAATGAAAGGTTGCAACCAAATCCATGGCCTCCACAAATGACCTCTCCACACAACAGAAACAAGTGGACAAGGTCATGGAAGAATACAAAGACATCTTCTCATCACCTACTGGGGTACCTCTACATAGTCATGTCAAGTATCCCATTGATATGACCCCTGATGCGCCGCTACCCAATGGGACAATATATTTCCTCTCTCTATTAGAAAATGAGGATATCAATCATCAGATCTAAGAATTGCTCTGTAAGGGGCACATTCGACCCAACTCATCACATTATGGAAGCACAATCGTACTGGTGCAAAAGAAAGATGGGACCTGGTGACTCTGCATTGATTATCGAGCCCTAAATAAAATCACAGTTAGGAACTGGTACTCGATTCCCTGAATCAATGATATCCTTGATCATATCAAGGGGGAAAAATAATTTAGTTATATTGATTTGAAGTCTGGCTACCATTAGGTCCTAATAGAGAAAACAAATGTATGGAAGATTGCCTTCAAGTCAAAATAAGGTCTTTTTGAATGGTTGGTCATGCCCTTTGGTTTGATAAATTCCCCAACAACTTTCATGAGGATGATGGATGATATATTGTGGCCTTTCACTAATTCTTTTGTAGTGGTGTATCTGGATAACATCCTCATCTACAACAAGACTTGGGTGGAACACTTGCAGCATATTCAATAGGTTCTACGCACTATGCGGTAATACAAGATATATGCCAACATGGAAAAATGTTCCTTCGGCATGGAAAAGGTATAATACCTAGGCTACATTGTTGATGCACATGGTGTGCATGTGGATCTAGCCAAGATCCAAGTCATCCATGATGGCCATCCCTAACCACACTCACTGAGCTTCGGAGCTTCTTAGGATTTTCCAATTTCTATCGCAGGTTCGTGTTGGGATTCTCCCATATTGCATGGGCCCTCATCCAAGTAACTAGGGGTGGTGGTAAGGAAAAATTTGTGTGGGGCATGTCCCAACAACAAGTGTTAGATGATTTGAGGTAGTGCTTTTGCTCAACCATAGTTCTTTCATTACCTGACTTGCAACAACCCTTTGAGATCGAGATAGATGTTTCAGACTATGTTGTGGGCATAGTCCTCACTCAGCATGGCCACCCCATGGCATATCATAGTTAGACACTATCATATGTCATCTGTAAGTACCCCAATTATGATAAATAAATGTACTCCAATGTGTAAGACTGCCACCGGTGGAGGCATTACATTCCCGGGAATGAGACTGTCATCCACATGGATCATAAGTCCTTGCAGTTTATGCAGACATAAGACAAATTGTAGAATGAACACCATCAGAAGTGGTCGACATATTTGTAGTAGTTTGTTGGCACAAGGGCAGACCTAGGGTTCAGTGCTTAATAATGCACCAACAAAACCCTGACTCTCAACCCTTTCGGCAACACCTACGAGCAGGCGAAGTCTCACCCGAGGTAGAAGCAGGTGGGGTTACAAGATGCAGGTGTCTGTAACCAGGATGGGACACATATATGTGATAAAAATGCTTCACAGAATATTATATTAACGCTTAGAAGGTGACATGCATTAGTTTCTTAACATCGCAGAGCATAATCAAAGATAGATCGGCGCAATAACAACAAATGATTAGATACACTGAGAACTTGACACTTAGCATTATAAGTTAAATATAGCATTTATTTACCCTTAACACAAGTAAAGCACTTAAGCAACAAAAGATCTATCTTTAATACATAATAATCAAAGCACTAAGAAGATTCATAATTGAAATAACACAACACAAAGAAAACCATGAAACACTAGATATACGTGGTTCACCCTAGTGTGGGGCTACATCCACCAAATGCTTCACCTCTTTATTATTCACCAAAATATTACATCCAGTCAGATCTGTGCACTAATCCACATAGTTGAAATCCGCACAAGACAGGAGATCTACACACTAAGCACCAGATCCTCCTTCTTTACACTAAGTACTAGATCTACACACTGATCAATTACAAGCACTAAGCACCTTCTAAAAAATCATAGTCGAGAACTAAGCCTCGACCACATACACCCCTTTTCACAAAGTATTAGTGATCTCCTTCTACAATACATTCCTCTTTATTTATACTTTACCAACCCTTACAATAAGGCCTAAGCATGGGGAAAACCCATGGGCCGACATCCCATAAACCCATTACAAAAACCCTAGAGAACCCCTTACTGGGTCCACATATCCCACAAAATAAGTGAGCTCCATGATCTCAGCTTTGCCTGGGCACTTCTTCATTGGGATGGTTCAGACGAGGAGGGTGCAGACGACACAGTAGGTACTGCGTAGGCCATACGAACAACCTACTTCACTTCCTTCAATTTTCTCTCAATTCTTCCGTATAGCTCCTCTTATTTCACTCCATATCTTTGCAACATGTCCTCAGAGGCATCCTCCATAGCTCCACAGACTAGACTGATGTTGTCATCCATGAGGGTGGCTTCCAACTGTGGCTTATTGGCACATGTCTTCTTCCTTGCTGATGGTTTCTTCGGAGAAACCTTCCTCTTCTGCAGTGTCACTGTCCCAACAGGGGGATCTTCAGGTGGACGGGTGGTAGCTTCGCCTCCTCCTTTCTCTTCTTCTCCTTCATCTCCTCCTCCTTGTCCTTTTGCTTCATTTTCTCCTCCTCCTGGAGATCCAGACCCATTATCTTCAGAAGCGTTGTACTCTTCATCACTCTCTATGTCCTGGACTTCATCTAGATTTTTCTTCTTCTTCATACCACTAGATTGTCCGACATGTTCAACTCATGTAACTATGGGGCTTCCTATGGTGTCAGTGTCGGATAAATCTACATCGACAACAGGTACAAGAAATTCCTCTGGCCATTCCTTTGTAATATTCTCCATATCTTCATGTTTCATCTTGTAGTATGACTGTAATTCTTCCTGGTGTTGATCTCTTCACGCGGTGATGTAGATGAAATGGGGATCAACGCAAAACTTCTCTATGGGTCAGTACTGGTGCAGGGTGCACAGTGTCATACGTGGGCATGATTCGATGGTGACCTTCAATTGCTGGTAATATCCATGAAACATGGAATTGGACTGCCACTTCTTTGTCATGTCATTGGTATACCATAGGGTGGAAAACTGAGCAACCAATGGCTCTGAAGGTTCAATATCTAGGAAAGTGATTCCTTCATGCAATTTCCAAGCGACAAATGCGATCAAAATGATCAATCAACTGTAATGGAATTCATATCCCAAGTCCTGGGCTTCATGGAAATACTTTTCTAATTCGTTGACAAGGTAGTTCGCCCAGTTTGTCTGCATGCCATCCACACACTTTCCTGTGAGGTCCACCATGAATTTGGTGACCTGTGTGGGGTGTTTCTTCCTCACTAGCTTGCCATCTAAGAGTTGACAAGAAAGATGCACTGCGCCATCCTATATATAGGCTACCTTGTAACCTCGCTTTCCTTTTTCTACCTCTCCATAAGATTCTTTGATGCACTATGATAACAAATGTTCTGAGGCCTTCCTTGGATAAAACTATTGAGGGTCAGGACCCTTCACACTTAAACCTATGATCTAGTGGATCAGTGCTAGATACACAGTAATCCTTCTATTAAGACATAGATATATTCCATGATAGCATGACAAAAGGATTTTAACGCAAGCGTTAACGTCCTGGTGGTGGCCAAAATGTGAGATCTTCATCACGTTCAACACGGTGAACTGCGCCAACCCATTAATCCATGGCTGTGAGACGAGGTGAGGTTTCTTTTTGGTTGTCTTTGTTAATTAGCAGTGGGAAGCTAACATGGTGTAGTTATTCCGATCTCCTAAGTTGAAGTCTCTATTCTTAAATAGCGGGATCTATCCTAATTGACTCTCGATTATGCAAATTCCTTTTGGAATGTACGTAGTGAACACAGAGTACTCAAAATCTCTAGGGATATTGTCACGGTTAACAGTGCCAGCCAGAGGTGGAATACATTCAGGTAGGATTGACAGGATCTTCTTTGCATTAGCCAGATCACCGCAGTGCTTACTTTGTTGTTTAGTTACGAGGTTGACACGGCCAGAATGATGTTCAGTCGAAGGGGAAGCCTGCAGTCCCCTAGTCGACGACACCTGGATACCTTCGGATATCTGTCTATCAGCCATTAGCTTCTTAAGAACTTCCTCGACAAACTTATCTAATTCACTAGGTTCGCCCAACATTCTAGATTTTAACAGACAGTTGGGGTAGACAAACGGATAGGCGAGGTCTAGTTTTAGATAGTATAGCTCGACACTTGGACAATTCTCTGCTTAGATCAGTCAATCACGGGTAGAAAAAAGTGGTCCTAGTGTAACGACCGATGAGTTAAATAAGTGGGGTATTGTGACGGATCTTCCAACGACCAAGAAATACTTCCATCAATGTAAATCTATCCATTATGGTGCAGTATCAATGTCCAAAAGTGGTCCATAAGCCCATAAATGCATTTTCTAACCATTCTGGAGTGCCATTATAATGGTCGAGGCACCTCCAATGGTCATCTAACTTCTTCAGGGCAAAGTCCAAATCTACGGGGACCTGTTGTTCCAGCGAGGTTCAAATCCTACGAACCTGCCTCCTGCGAGGTTTCAGTCTGCGAAGTCTTCCATCTCATTTCTGTAACTTCCTGTAGCTTTTCCAACTTAGCTTTCTTTTTATTGAGCTTCCTTGCCTTCTTTACTGTTATCTGAGTCTCTCTAACTATTTATGGAATCCTCTTTCCATTTTTATTCTTATCTTCCCCTAGCGTAGTGGCTTCGCACTATTGAGGTGCCCTCAAGGATTCTGAAGCTAACATCCTTTTTCTTAACACTTCCTAAGTGGGTATACGTATTTATTTAATAGATAGGTTCTTCCATCCTTCTTGCATTCTTTCAACCTTGATAGCTAATTCTCTTGCTTTATGTCCCTCCTACGTTGTTACTTTGCTCTGTTGCTTCGACTTATCCTCTCATTCTTCTATTGGTTGGTCTATTTTCCTAGCTATGAAATCCCTTAATTCTTGCTTTTTCTTTTCTGTAGCTTCTTCCTCTGCTTTCCTTCTGATCTAATCCTTCTCAATCTAAGTATTACCTAACAATAGTGGGAAAGGGGCGTTGTCCCCAACAAACCAAATGACTTCAAATTCTTCTTCAATCGATGTTCCATGAACAATAATAGGTACATTAGTTACTCTTCCACATAAGGTTATCATCTTTCCCTTAAACAAGCCTATCCTTCCCAACAAAGGTACCACAATAGGATTTCCCAAAATTTCCCAATTTTCTTCTGTCATAATATTCACTTGTGTTTCTTCATCCAAGACACAGTCTATGTCGAAGTCTTCTATTCTTGCACTTATGCGCTATTTTGCTTTCAGAATTTCTGATAAATTGACATCTTTATGGACATCCATCGTTTCTTTCAACTGTAATAATGTAGTCTGAACTTCCTCTGACCATTTCTCTTTAGGAATTTCTAACATGCCCTTAGTCTCTTGTGTTGGATCTTGTTGTCAATGATTCAAATGGTTTACATGTTGTCACGGATGCCAATGGTTTGACTGATTGATGTCAAGTGATGGATTGATTGATAGGCTTGATTGGTTGTTGATTTATGTAATGTATATTTCCTTGATGAGATAGATATATGTCAAGTGGAAACCAATTGATGAATATGGATCAATGAGTTGTCATTGATACATAATGCATTGTTGATGTATATGATGAAGTGGTGAATTAATGCAAAGATGAATCATTATTGTCTTATCATGATTGATAAGGTGCACAAATGTATGAACTCCAAAGTGGTCCCCTTATGGTGAAAGCCCTCATGGGAAGACACTTTATGGATTGAGTTATCCT
>JZKD02S2378129.1:300926-311624 GCA_000966675.3 Picea glauca
TCTTTCCTCTTGGCCTTCCTAACCTAAGGAATGTACCCATTCATTGATCTCATTCCCTCGGGCCTCCCATTCGTTTATCAGGGTCTCTTTGGCATAGGTAGCTAGGAATATCTCAACTGAGAACTCCAAGGAACTTGTTGCTAGGAAAAATTACCAGCAAACAACAACAAACACTTGTTGTTTTAGTGCAACCCACTCAGAAGTTCATTCTTTAGGCCTAAAAACCTAGTTCTTCAGTTTCTAGCTCCAAATACACTCCATAATTCTCTAGAATTCGCCCTCCATGGATGCACGAGCTCCAAGTTTCTCTCCACTTGTTGCTCATGCCCAAAAACTCAATGTGTAAAATTGTTGTCCCAACCCATACAAATTTCCTCTCTTTTGACTTGTTTTCTTGACTCACACACTTCCTCAAGCTGATTGTACTCATCCCTCATGTGCCCAATAAATTTGGAATGTGACCACTCACACCCACCCTCTTACATGTATTCAATAATTGGCTTTGGGAACACTTAATAAAAAATAATAAGGTCCATATACTAATATAAAAATTAGGAAAATGGGTTGAATTAATATACATGGGTAACTCCCCCTTGGACCCCTCTTGACCATTATCCTAGAATATCCTCCCTCTTGTGGATTAATTCATCCCCCATCTTTTTCCATGTCCCCTTAGTAGTTGGCATCACATTTTATTATTAAAACATAGAAATACAATTCTCATATTACATTGATTGGTCGTAACCACATATTATATCTACATTAAGCATTAATTAAACTGAGGATTATAGTGGGGATGTTACATTCCCCCTCCCCTAAAATTGTGTATCGTCCTAGGTGCACACAATGTCGATATTCATATATGCAAATTTACATCATAATACTTTGAAAGTAAAGTTCTTTACTTTCGCAACTCCAGTAGCAGCTCCAACCATAATCTCTTGTTCATCTCAACTCACCAACCCAAGGAATGCACCATTCGTTTATCAAGGATAACCTAAGGAATGTGCCATTTTTTTATCAGGCCCCCCAACATAATTGAATAGGACTCTGAAATGTGGTTCTAGAACTCTAGTTGCTCAAAATGGAGTCTTGCATTTTGTTTTCTTCAAAATTGTAAAAAATTTACGGGTATTCCTCCGACATGTTTTCTTCAAGATCCCATGTAGCGTCTTCAAGACCGTAGCAGGTCCATTGAACCTTTACTAGCCCTATGGATTTGTTCCTGAGCACTTTGACTTTCTGGTCCAGGAAGCATACTAGTTTCACCTGGAAATTCCCTTTGTGCTCCACCTGGATCACATTCCAATCAATTATGTGGTTAGGGTCAGACACATATTTATTTTATAATGACACATGAAATGCATTATGTACTCTCATGGATGCAGATACTATTGGCATTATTGATTGTTTGTTGTCATTGATGGCAACATGAGTCAAACTTTTACAGTAATCAGAGAAAAGGAAGATCACCTTGTGGAAGAAGCAATTCGTGATCACTATTGATCACGATAGGATCAACAATGATCCTATGATTCTAAAGCTCAGGCGAGTTAGCATGAAAAGAATCCATGTACAGAAGAAATAATGAAGCACAAGGAATTTACAACTCAGGAGGGTTAGCGAATGAAGATCAGTGCATAAAATGCACAAAAAAATAATCAAAATCTCATAAGGGAAAGTGCATTATAGAAATGTGATCGGGATTGAAATTCCCACAGTAAAACTCCAAAAGAATCGAGGAAGAATCCTGTCCATAGATGCAATTTTCCGGACAAACCTGTACCGTCAGATCGAGGAGAAGTGAGAGGTTGGAAGAATTAGATCTCAACTGACAGATCTGAAGCAGGAGCTTTGGAAGGTTTCCCAATCGTTAAGATCAAGGAGGGAATTATGATGAATTCTCAACCATTTGATTGAGTCTAGTGGAAGGACAGTATAAGAAGACAGTCAAACTTCAGTGTTGACCACTCTGGCGGAAAAGAGTCCAGAACGTGTAAGATTACCCGAAGGCTGAAGCCCCAAAATCACGAACTCTCGTCGACCATCAGATCATGAAATTATTTCAGTTGTTGATCTATTCAGAGTGCGCCAATAAACATGTTGAACACTTCGATGCTAACCAACTCCAGTGAAAATTGGAGAAACAATTACCTGGACCTCTGGAGCCCCAAAGTCCTGAAGTCACGAACTCACGTCAACCGTTGGATTAGAAAATCCACTCAACCATTGATCTGCAGTACCTATGACCGTTAGATTTAGGAGGAAGACATGTGACACATTAGGAGATCCATGTCAGCAAGGACATGTGGTGCAATAATATGGTGACAAGTGTCAAGGTATAGCTGGCACTTTAGGTATATGAAAGTCATGAATCTAGGTGACACGTGGCAACCACTCAGCTAGTGCCATGTCAACAAGCTACGTCACTCCAGGATCAATTCCTTCGGGGATATCCAATTTCTACTACCAACAAATATCCAAAGCGTCGAATGACGAAGTTAATGTTGGTCATTGATCTACGATCCTCCAGGATGTATCATGATCGTTAGACCAAACAAGTGGAAATATAGATAAGCAAGGCCAAAGGCCCGAGATCCCGAACAACTGAATTCCCGACAACTGTTGGATCGTGTTAAGTTTTTCGGGTTAAATAAGGACTGTTAGATGAAGTCAGGTTACTTGAGGTTTATTTTTTGGGGAATCTCACTCCGGGAGAATTGGAAAGTGGGGAAAAGTTAATAACTCAAAGTCCCGGAGATCAAAATGAATTTGGACCATTGATCTAGAACCGATCACAGCTATTGGATTAGCCCAGTGGAAGGATAGTGTAAGGATTGAAGCTAGACCGTTGATCTAGTTCCAAGAATCATGGTAACCATCGAATCAACCATTTTGAGAGGAAAACACTTCGGGAGGTTCAAACTCTAGAAGAGTGAAATCTTGTAAAGGAGAAATCACCTAAAGGTCGAAGTCAACATTGATTGTTGATCTAAGATCCTCAGGAATCTTTCTCTGCCATTGGATCGAGTACAGTGGAAGGATAGCATAAGGTATACCAACAACTGACAGCAAGTTGTCACCATAGCCTTATGACTTATTCGGTAGGTAAGTACTCTGGAAGGTTGAATAATTCCAGAGGTTGGAATTCCCAAAGGACAAAGTCCCGAAGTAACGACAATCATCCATATCAGCATGCAATTATAACGTGACCGTCGATAAGAAATTAATTAATCGCTTGGGTTAACACTTAGACACCACCCTCGGTCACAGGTCAAGGTCATATGAAAAGTGGAGATGAGTTAAAGGGCCAACTGGGTTAACACCTGGCCATGGTATATGGTCACTTGGTGAAATGAAGTCCCTTCGGGCCAAAAAATAACAAACCCTGCACCTTATGTATCTAGTTGTTGGTCACATCAGTTTGGTCATATGAAAAACAAAGGGGAGTCACAAGCTAAGAACCTTCTAATTCTAGGTACAGGAAAATGCACCAGATAGCGAAGTAATAACTTGATTCAGATCTATTGAGAATTGAGGATGCAACAAAACTGTGGGATCGAAATAACAAATTCAATCCATGACTATGATCGACTCTTAAAGGTTGATCAACATATATATGATGACAAATTAGCCCTGTCATGATATTATACGAATAATAATGAAGGAAGAACAAATGGATATTAAGTCTGTAGTAATGAGCCCACGGTCATTTGAAAAGAATGGTTTGAAGGAAGAGCTTGTTTGCAATAATTATTGATGGGTTAAAATGATGAAACAATTTACAAAGGATTTGAAGTCTTTAACAAACTAATAATAATAATAATAATAATAAAAATAGAAGTTATTATTCTTAAAATGAATGAAAGGGTGCAATGATTCATTGTCAAAAGACACAATCATGCAAGTCCACACCAGTTGGAAGATTATATAAACAAAGAAGTATGGTGAACAAAGATGTAGTTGAATTTGTTGAAGTATATATATTTAAATATAATGGATTGAATGAAGGTTCATTCTATTAGGTTGGTTTCTGTTTACAAGTTGGGTCTTGTATGAGGATTGGATTCCTCACATCTCAGTTGGATCTGAGATCAACAAGCTAGGACTTGTTATGAGAGTTGGATTCCTCATTTATCAGTTAGATCTAAGAACTACAAGCTCGGTCTTGTAACAGAGAGTTGGGTCTCTCATAATTGTTTGAAGATGAAGATTGATCTTATGTATTCATTCAAGTTAAATAAATAAATAAAATATTTATTCTTTTATATATTGGTTGAGAAATTGAAATAAATATATGTTGTTCAATTAATTTATGAAAAGTGGAAAATTGTCCAAAGTTTTGTGACACATATTCACCCCCTCCTCTCAGTGTCAAGTGTACATTTCAACAATTGGTATTAGAGCAGGTGCCTTCAACACAATTAAATCACTGGAAGGTAGATTCTAAAGAAATGGGTGAAAAAATGGCTATCCCACAAATGAAAATTCCTTATTTGATGGAACAAATTATTCATCGTGAAGGGAAAATATGAAAATATATTTGAATTCAAGAGGATTTGGAGTTTGGTATTCGGTAGTAAGTAATCCCTGGCACTTAACTACTTTAAAGAGAAAAACCAAAACTGCAAAGGAAGCAAGGAGAAACAATTCATTATCCTTAAAAGCAATCCATGATGGATTGTCAGATCAAGTCAAATAAAAGATGAGGCACTACAAATGTGCTAAAGAATTATGGCTCCAACTAGAAAATTGTTATCAGAATGAAACACAAGAAGAAGATAAATCCTATCAAAGTAAGGAACAAGACTCTGATAAAGTGGATTCCTGTTAGAATAAAAAACAAAACTCGGAAGAAGAAAATTATTATCAAGATTAGGAACAAGATAAAGAAAAGGATAATTCCAATCATATTGAAGAACATAATAACGAGAAAGAGATTTCTAATCATAATAAAATGCAGGATTTGATACAACTCCCTGTCATAAAAAAGGATAAACTCATCAAGGATTTAATTCAATCCTCAGTCATAAATGAAGGAAATAATTCCATCAAGGAACTGAGGCATACCTCAGTAGTCACTAAAGAAAAATTGCATAATCTTAAGACTAATGTTACAATTGCGATAGAATAGATTTGTATGGAACCAAGAAATTATATACATATTAAAGTTCTTGTCGAGGCTCTTGAAAATATTGAGTACACAACTATGTGCACTCTAGAAGAGTTGGAGAAACTTCAACAAAAGGATATGTTGCTACTACAACAGTTAGATCAATCTAACCATGAAGAGCATGAGAAAAATATTCAGTTAGAAAACAAAGTAGAAGAGACCAAAAGCTTGAAATTTGAAGTTGTTAATCTAACAGAAGAGATGGAAGAATTAAAGAAACATGAAAATAAAAGAAAAGAAGTACTAAAAGAAACAAAAGAATTAGTTAACAGTCAAAAAACTCAACTTAAGGAAACTAAAGAAAGTGAAGAAGTCTTGAAGATCCAGTTAACTAGGAAAGAAAATTCTTACCACATGTTGGAATTGGAAATCATCAAATTCAAAAAGATAAATGAAAGTACTAATGCATATTTAATGACTCAAATTGAAGAAGCTAAGAAAAAGGAAGAAGCCCAGAAGATCCAAATAGCTAAAAAGGAATAATAATGCCAAATGTTTGAATTAGAATCCATCAACCTCAAATGGATTAAGCTAGAATACGAGGAAGAAATAAAAATATTTAAAACTAAAGTTTTTGATCTAACAAAAGATATGGAAGAATTGAAGACATATGACAGAACTATTAAATGCAAAGAAGTCTTGGATAAGATAGAAGAAATAATCATCAATCTAAAGACTCAACTTGAACATGCTAAGAAGTGGAAGAAGCCCTGAAGATTTAGCTAACTAAAAAGGAAGAGACATGTCACATGTTGAAATTGGAAATAGTCAATCTCAAAAAGATGGATGAAAAGACAAATAAATCTATCAAATTCCAAAATAGCTCAGTTATCCTAGATAAGATTTGGAACAGTCAAAGATTGGTTGATGAAAAAACCGGTCTTGGATACAATAAAAAGGAAGACAATGAAAAATGGAGCACCATTTACAAACATGAGAAAGGATCATCCTTCTTAAAAGGAAAATGTGCAATTACAAAGAAATTACAAGTCATGAACTTTGTTAAAKAAGGAATCTTTAGAAGTAAAAAGGAAGAAGAAAATCAAAAKACAAATCTCTTAAGCCAAAATAAATTCAAGAATKGAAACACCTTCAATGGATATTGATTTTCTTGTCATAACTTTGACCATAAAGCAATGGACTGCAATAAACTAGAGAAAGGATATATAGAAAAATCCAAAAACTCAATTAGATGTTGGAGATGCAATTTTGTTGGGCACACATCAAAATTTTGTCAGACAAATAGATGTTACAATTGTGATAGGTTTGGGCACAAATCCCAAAGTTGCCTGAGTTCAAAAAGTCATTCCTTAAATAAATCATTCAAGTCAAGGAGAAAATCTAATAAAATTTGGAAGAAGAAAGGAGATGACAAATCTCGAAAAACACAATTAGAAAGAGAACGTCCAAAAACCAGAATATCTCAGAAAGATATGGAGAAGAAAATCTGAAGAAGAAAACAAGAAAGATGATATTATGCCTGAAAATAAAGAAATTAAGAACAAAGAAATGATGGGTGAATGTCCTAATAAGGAATGTGAAATTCAATATGAAATAGGTCAAGCTCAAGAAAGGGAAGTCCCTTTAGAAGAATATGACACAATCCCGATGATGTCATAATCCTTTAAGCCAAAGAAAGAAAAATCATTGATAAGGGGGTTGTAGAATACAAGAAGGAGAAAATGGAGAAAGGAGAGCATCACCTTAGGGGGAGTATAACCTTAGAGGGAACAAGAAAAGATCCTTTTTTTGTCATTTTTGTAAAAAGGGAAGAAGAGAAAAAGTAGCAGAGAAATTCAAGGGGTATCAATCAACAAAGATCAATTGATAACAAAATTGGTATTAAATCAATTGGTATTCAATCCTCAATTAATATTCCTGTGAAATATCAAAGAAGAATAAGAAGTAGATCAAGAAGATTAGTAAGATTCATACCCTTGTCCTATTTGACAAAGGAAAGACAGTAAAAAATCAGGGGGAGTATTTTTGGTTATCAAATAAGAAAGTAATTAGATTAGGTTCAAAATACTTTGTCACTACAAATTGGTATCACTACAAGCTAGTATCAAGAAGACTACTTATTTGAACACAAATATCCCAATGGACTAAGATAAGCAGTTAGTAAATTCACTAAGGGAGAAAAATAGTCAGAGCCTCACTCTTTGTCATTGATGTCAAAGGGGGAGAGAAGCAGTAAAACAAAGTTAAGAAGAAAACAAATTTGTTATCAGGTAGAAAAGAATATCAGTGAAATGGGGAGCAAAGGTATGAAATCATTTTTGTTTAACATATATGTTTCCCTCAATGACAGAGGGGGAGATTATTGGCATTATTGATTGTGTGTTTTCATTGATGGAAACATGAGTCAAACATTTATAGTAATCAGAGAAAAGGAAGATCAACTTGGGGTAGAGGAAGATCACCTTGTGGCATGGGAAATTCGTGATCACTATTGATCATGATAGGATCAACAATGATCCTATGATTCTAAAGCTCAGGAGAGGTAGCATGCAGAGAATCCATGTACAAAAGAAATAATTAAGCACAAGGAATTAAGAGCTCAGGAGGGTTAGCGACTGAAGAACAGTGCATAAAATGCACAAAGAATTAATCAAAATCTCAGAAGGGAAAGTGCATTGCAGAAACATGATCGAGATTGAAATTCCCACAATAAAACTCCAAAAGAATTGAGGAAGAATCATGTCCACAGATGTAGTTTTTGGGAGAAACCTAGACCATCAGATCGATGGGAAGTCATAGGTTGGAAGAATTAGATCTCAACCGAAAAATCTGAAGTAGGAGCTTCGGAAGGTTTCCCAGCCATTAAGATGAAGGAGGGAATTTAGATGAATTCTCAACCATTCGATCAAGTCTAATGGAAGGAAAGTATAAGAAGATGGTCAAACTACGACTCTAACCATTTTTGTGGTAAAGAGTACAGAATGGGTAAGATTAATTGAAGTCCGAAGCCCCGAAGTCAAGAACACTCATCGACTATCAGATCAGGAAATTCTTTCAGTCGTTGATCTATTCAGAGTGCACCAAGAAACATGTTGATCACTTAAGCACTGACCAACTGTGGTGAAAATTGGAGTAACAATTACCTGGAACTTTGGAGCCCCGAAGCCTCGAAGTCACAAAATTCCATCGCCCGTCAGATCAGGAAATCTAGTCAACCGTTGATTTGGAGTACCTACGACTGTTATATATAGGAGGAGGACAGGTGACACATTAGGAGATCCATGACAAAAAGGACATGTGGTGAAATCATATGGTGACAAGTGTCAAGGTCTATTTGGCATTTTAGGCATACAAAAGTCACGAATCTAGGTGACACATCACAACCACTCATCTAGTGCCACATCAACAGTGACATCAGCAAGCTACGTCACTCTGGGAGTAAGTCCTTCGAGCATATCCATTTTCTACTACCAACATCTGACAAAAATATTTCACCATAGCCTTATGACTTATTCAATAGGTAAGTAATCTGAAAGGTTGAATGATTCCAGAGGTTGGAAGTCCCAAAGGACGAAGTCCCGAAGTAATGACAGTCATCCATATCAACGTGCAATTATAATGTGATCGTCGATAAGAAATTAAGTACTCACTTGGGTTAGCACTTAGACACCACCCTTAGTCACAGGTCAAGGTCATATGAAAAGTGGCAATGAGTTAAAGGGCCAACTGGGTTAACACATGGCCACGGTATATCACTTGGTGAAATGAAGTCCCTTCGGGATAAAACATAATAAACCCTACACCTTATGTATCTAGTTGTTGGTCACATCAGTTTGGTCATATGAAAAAAAAAGGGGAGTCACAAGCTAAGCACCTGTCAATTCTAGGTACAACAAAATGCACCAAATAGCAAAGTAATAACTTGATTCAGATATATTTAGAACTAAGGATGCAACGAAAGTGTGGGATCGAAATAACGAAGTCAATCCATGACTGATGTTACCCTGCGAACTTCCGATTTTGTGAGATCTTCTTGATCTCTGCCACCTGTCCTCCCCAGATGGACGACTCACAACCTCTCGCCACTTAGCTGCTTCGCGACCTCGTGTCTCACAACTTTTAATATCGAATACTTGGGCATTCACCCTGCGAACTCCCCAGTTCGCGAGATCCTCTCGATCTCTGCCACCTGTCCTCCCCAGATGGACGGCTCACAACCTCTTTCCACTTCATTGCTTCGTGACCTCGTGTCTCGCGACTTTTAACATCGAATACTTGGGCGTTCACCCTGTAAACTCCCGAGTTCGCGAGATCTTCTCGATCTCTGCCACCTGTCCTCGCCAGATGGAGGGCTCTGATCCTCTCGTGGCTTCGCCACTCGTGACTTGGAACATCCAACTTTTGGACTTCCATCTCGCGAACCTCCGAGTTCACAAGTTCGCTCAATCTCTGCCACCTGTCCTCCTCAAATGGACGGCTCTGATCCTCTCGGGGCTTCACCACTCACGACTTGGAGTGTCCAATTTTTGGGCTCCTACCCCGCGAACCTCTGAGCTCACGAGATCACCGGATCTCTGCCACCTATCCTCCTCGGATGGACGACTCAGATCCTCTCGTGGCTTCGCCACTCGTGACTTGGAGTATCCAACTGTTGGACTTCCATCTTGCGAACCTACGAGTTAACAAGTTCGCTCGATCTCTGCCACTTGTCCTCCTCATATGGACGGCTCTGATCCTCTCGTGGTTTCGCCACTCGCGACTTGGAGTGTCCAATTTTTGGGCTCCTACCCCGCGAACTTCTGAGCTCACGAGATCACCGGATCTCTGCCACCTGTCCTCCTCGGATGGACGGCTTAGATCCTCTCGTGGCTTCACCACTCGCGACTTTGAGTATCCAATTGTTGGAATCCTACCTCGCGAACCCCCGAGTTCCCGAGGCTTAACCCTCATCTATATCCCGATAGATCTAATGACTGTCAGGTTTCCTAGCTAAGATCTGACGATTCAGATCGGCCCCGATGCCACGCCCTTTACTAATGCTCTTTGGACGTGGAAAACCAACGGTCCAGATGTTCTCATGGAGCCTGGAGATCTACGATTCATATTTCCTCGCTATTTACGAAGATAGAGGAAAAAGGGTTAAGGTAATTAACGCCCTTGCTCATTCCTTTGATTTAACGATCGTGAATGACAACAGGTTCCCAGACAGGATCTCATCTGTTGATTAATACTTATCCTTACGCTGCTACTTCGGGATTTTGAAGAGGATCATTCCTCTTCATACAAGGTTGCTAAGACTTGCACATCCAAGTCCTTTTTCCAGGTTCTTGGTAAGCTTTTCTAAGAAGGGAATTTCCGTGAAGAGATCTAATCCAGGTCATTCCTGGAAACAGACAAAGGAAAACAAATTCCATAGAACGGACTAGATACCTGACTTAGTTCAACCTGAGCATGATTAGATTCATTTTTATCGACGTAAGTCGTGCATGGCTTCCTCTATTACAAGCATATGTCCATTAATTATTATCAAAACATTCACAGACATTCTTACACTAAAATCGTTC
>JZKD02S2378129.1:368130-379941 GCA_000966675.3 Picea glauca
CCACCTTAAGAGGATAAACCATGATCCCCGTTGTTGAAACTATGAAACCTAACAAACGTCCTGATGTAACGTAAAAGCTGCACTTGTTGGGATTTAAGTGAATCCGGAAGTAGCGACAGCGCTCGAAGATTAGTCGGAGGTGCGTTGGATGATCCTTTCACTTGCGAGAGCGTGATGCTAAGTCATCTAGATAAGCCGCGACTATATGTTTGAGGTCATGAAACGCAAAAGACATGGCCCGCTGGAAAGTGGCTCCAGCGTTCTTGAGACTAAAAGGCATTTTTCGATAGGCGAACGTACCCCATGGACAAATGAATGTCGTTTTGTGTTGGTCCTCGGGTTTGATTTGGATTTGGTTGTAGCCCGAGAAACCATCCATGAATGAAAAGGCTTCACAACTAGCGCACTCATCAATGATCTGGTCGATGAATGGAGTTGGATAATTGTCTTTTGGACACGCCTTATTCAAATCACAGAAATCGGTACAGACACGAATCGTGCCTTGTTTTTTATCGACTGGCACGGGATTTGACACCCATTGAGTCAAGTGAATAGGGTATATGAACCCTGCCTTAAGAAATTTCTCAACCTCAGCTTTGATGGCTGCTGCCTTCCTAGGATTAACTGGACGAAGTTTTTGTCGAACAGGCTTAGCGTCCGGATACGTAGTGATTTCGTGTTCAACAATTTTCGGATCGATGCCTGGCATTTCCTCGTAAGACCAAGCAAAAACGTCACGAAATTCTTTAAAAAGATCCGTGTAAATCGGAATCTCTTCGGGGGAGAAATCCGCTCCGATAAAGACATTTTCCACGACGCCGGGGTTTCGGGAGATATTGATAGGTATCGTGGCAACGATAGTTGCCATGTTTCCCTCAGCATAAATATCCTGTGTAGCCAAGAGGTTAATGGGACAAGGCTGATCTCCCGTCATGGTGATAGTGAATTATCCTGCCTCGATTTGGTGTAACTCTGGGAGGAAGTATGATCTGTGATGAAGATCATCCCAAGGTTTGTCCAGACCAATCATTGCTTCGATTATGGCTTCGTCAGAAGGCAAGACTAAGTCTAACGAATCGGTATTGACAAGAGAATCCTGAGCCCAGATAGGCTCCAGTAACGGATCCAACTCTTGTGTGGGAATTGGAACAGGAGTAGCTGAAGTTTGTTGAACCATAGAGTACGCTACTTCAGCGGCCGACAAGGGCGTAGACATGCCCACATGCCCTGTCGCATCCATCGTGTCTGATGGGGAAGGAAGAGTCCACGGATCTTGAAAGTAAGTCGTGCGGAATGACGAAACATGGAAAATCTCAGCCTTATGGTGAGTCGAAATAAACTTAACATCGCTATGAGGAGGTGGGTAATCGAAAGTACCCATCAAAGATGGGCACAAACCAACTCCTATGTTAACAACACTGGCATGAGGATTATCTACCATGGGAACCGTGGATGCCCCCAAAGCTGGGTCAAGTCGGGAGAAGGATAACTGATCTATGGTCACGATCCGGCCTTCATGTGGAAACAAGAGGACTCGGAAGACTGTCATGACCACTGCTTGCATTACATAAGTCCAACTACGAACTAACAATAGATTGTAATCGATGGGGGCATTGACTACCTCTACTTCAACGCACACAGTCTTCCCCCCTAGCTGCACAGGGAAAGAGGGGATGATGCCATGTGGTCGGAAAGAACGACCATCAAACGCAGTGAGAAGAGTAGGTGATGGAGACAACTCAGGTTGACCAATGGCTTTCCATCATGCTAACGACATAATGCAAGTCGAAGTGCCCTCATCTACCACCGTGCGGAAAATATTTCATTTAAATTTTTTCGTGGGGTGAGCCACTACTATCTGAAACGCAACGTGGTAAGGAAAACGAGGTTTCAAGTCAGTCGTATCTAACATGATCGTTCCCGGGTTACAAGTCTCAGTAGAGCCCAAAGCAGTCAACAAGGCTTTTCTCTGAGCAGGGCAAATTTGGAGGACCTCCAAAGCAGACATGGCACAAGGGGTTTGTGACAAATCTTCCACCATAGAGTAGTTCTGGGTGGCCCTTGCGTTTGGATTATGAGAAGCGCGTTTAAACGCACCTTTTGGTATGTGAGTCATTGTTTCACCCAATGTCTTCTCAATCTATAGAGGAAGAGATGGGATCTCGTCTTCTTTGCCCTTCTCAGAGGCACTTGGCTTGCTATAATCGTGAGCTCTAGTCGCTATGAAAGCGTCACTTTTCATTATATATACGTTCACGGAAGATGAACCGTTTGGGGGAGGACAGTTTTCGTGGCTTCCCCCCTCCGTACTTGCGGAGGCTTGAGTTAAATTCTGCCCATGCTAAAAGGGATTAGTCAACATAGCTTGCTGTTGCTATGTGACAAACTTCTGGGCCTCTGCTAGTCAAGGGCATAAATGGGTTGGGTGGTCTTCCGCACATAGGTTGCACGGATACCTCGCCTTCCATTTTTCAGTAGTGCCCTCGCCAGCATTATCAGTTTGTTTCTTATCCCCCTTACTCTTCTTGCATTGTTTTTTCTTTCCTTCAGGCTGTTGGTTGGCCTTAGGGTTAGTCATCTGTACAGAGTGTACTTCCGACATTTGAGTAGGGGGAGCAGCCAAAGCAGGAGTCTGGCTGGCCGCTGAGTGTTGTATAGATAACTGCTGCAATTGTTTAGTCAATTTCTTAGTGGGCTTGGTTTGTGCCGAACCAACTATACCGTCAGCATGTGGTCCGGCTCTCTGTCTGGTTTTTTCCAGAATCGATCGTGGTGCATCTGGCAGGATGGTGTACAATAGACCAGACTGAGAATAGATAAGCTCAAACTGTTGAGCCCTCATGATGGCCTCTTCCTCGGAGAAGACCCCTGAAGTTGTGACGTCTTTGGATAACTGCGGAACTAAAGACTTAAGGAACAACTCAAGCAGGAATACTGGTGGGACGGGTACCTTGATAAGACTCTTTCGGCGTTGCCACTCTCGAATATGATCCGAGATATGGTCTGCTGACGTCTGCTCGAAATTGGCTAGCAACTCTGTGCTGGCATCGTATCTCACAGGTAACTGGAAATGGTTAAGGAAATCCATAGCTAGTTCACCAAAAAAGGAATATCGTGAACGATCAAGCTCTATGTACCATTTCGCGGCACTCCCAATAAGAGTGCGTTGAAACAATCGCAACTGGACGGAGTCATCTTTTAGTGAGTTAGATGAACACCATAAGTGGAAAGTGGTCACGTGATCACCTGGATCTTCATTAGGCTTGGCTTCGAACTTTGGGATGTTCGAAGGCAACTTCGTCGGCATAGGAGGCCAACGTGGATCGTGACAGATAGGATCATTCAACAACCGTGTTAAATCTGGCAAGTGTAACGTTGCCAAGAAAGGAAGTTTAGGTTGTTGCTGATAGCTAGGATAAAAGGGTCTTGGGGTTTGACTGGCACCAGGTTGCCAGGAAAATTTTGGTTGCTGGCCAGGGTTTTGGTAGAAACCGTTGCCTTGACCAGCGTAAGGGTTTTTCATTTGAGGAGACATTGTTTGCTGATTCCCAATGAAGGACATAGGATCTTGGGCGTTCATTGTATTTGAGGGACTTTGGGAAGGATTCCCCCATGCCGGTCCTGTGGGGAGAGGCATAGAGGCCTGTCCGGGGTTCCATTGACTGTGGAAAGAATTGCCCCAGAACGACATTCTAGATGAAGGAACGGATCCTTGTCCTGAGTTCCAAGGTCCTGGTATATGTTCCCCCAACACAGGAATAGTACCATGTGCCGGCGTAGACTGTCCAAAAATAGGTGTGCCCCCTGATGGGAAAGCAGCGGATGTGAAGGTGTTATTACCAAACGTCCCGTTCCAAACGAATGGCAACGAACTTACCGGCAAAGTTTGTGCAGGTGTTCCTTGACTCGTGGCTCCAAGTGGACTTATGTGTGCAGGCTACCCGGTGGAATGTTGATGCAATCCACTAAGCGAAGGGGACGAAGGAGGGATATGACCCCCAGCGTAAGGAAAAGCATTGAAAGGGACAGGAATGCCCCCAAGTTGACCTTGCAAGGGAGCGTTAGAGCTCCCTGCCCCCAAACCCAAAGTCTGTGAAATGGAAGAAGTGAGTGCAGGACTTGTTCCTGAACTAGGCATACCATATGAAAACAGAGGGCCTGTCGCACTAGGTGTGTAAGGAGGTGTAGCCGCCACTATAGATGGCGTCGGACCACTGTGCGATGTAGTTGCAGCCGAGACCATGGTGGCCCGAACCGTCGACAAAAGCAAGTTAGGAGAAGCTTCTCCTGTGGTAACAACAATGATAGGAATGGAAGAGTTCCCATAGATTTGTTCCATAACTGGGTTAGGCGCTGATAGGCGTAAAATTGAATTGGCACAATGATGTCTAGCCAAGAATAAGCGTTTGAGGTTTCAACCAATCCAAGATTGGTGGCTGATCCCTCCGGGGGTTGTGCGGGCTCAATGGTTTGAAACCCGGTTGCTTCGAAAGACCCTTGTTGGTCTAACTTCCGCCTCAGAGGTGGCGGGGGTGGCTCCAGTATAACCGGCGGCAGGCCCAGAAGCCTTCGTGACTGGCGGAGCTCTGAATCCTCCACTATGTGAGAATATTCATGACATGCTAAGGTATTCTACACGAAAAAATAGTAACACACACTAAAAGAAATCCCCTAGAAGATAAATCAAGCAAGCACTATATTAGTAGGAAGAACAGTTACAACAACCAACACTAGAGTACCTTACCGGTGCAAGTGCAACTCGAATATGGAAGCACCCTCCAGGTCTACTCTGCAAAGTGTTGTTCCGATGTCCGTCCTAGGTACCATGGTATACCCCCGCAGTCACCTGTGTATGTCCCTAGAAAATATTGGCAACTAGTTTGCCAGCATGTGAACAACTATCAGGCGGGTACAGTCGACAGTCGGGTAGACCACAATGAGCAGGGTATCAAGACCGAAACCTGTCAAGGGTATCGAGAGCAAGTGTTTCGGAAGATGACTGAGGACCTCGAACGGATTCGAGACCCATGAAGCTCCGTGGCAAATGCTAACGACAGAATCCCTCAACAGATCCTCTATATGTGTTCTCCACAACGCTCGGTCCAACTTTGGAGGGGTTATCTCTGTTGCCTTTCCTTACGCGACCTTGTGTTTATCCCCTGTGTTAGAGGGGGGTCCTGAATAACTTTCCGTAACTGGACTTATACACTCCCTGATGACAGACTCCAATGTTTGGTTTGGGTGGCCTTGGAGAATTTACTCTCCAACCTATTCCAAGGCCCTATTCTTAAGCTAGTGAATGCACCCTACAAACAGAAAAGTCTACTTGATTTTATTTAGTATTTCTTTTAATGGGCTTTTTTTTTAAATCTCAAGGTGCGAAAGTGAAACTGATGGTGTGTAAAAAGACTCAAAGCAAAATGCACAGAAATTCTTGGAAACAAACTTTTTTTCTAAAATGCAAAACCAACAACGTTTCAATGAAAGACTTCTTTTCTTTTTCGAATTTACTAAGATTTCATGTAGCAAATATGAAGGACTTTCGCTCAGATCTGCGAGCTACTTATACTAGACATGCCCTGCAAAAACTTATGCAAAAAGAATTCTTTCCTATCTACTGATGCAACAATGCAATCTTCAAATCAAGAAGAAAATGAAAGAAGAATTTTTTATTTTATTTTATTGCAAAATCACGCAACAAGGAAAAATGATGACAAGATCAAAACCAAGAGGAATAAAAAGAAAACTCTGGCTTAAAGCGCAGATCGCAAACAGAATCAGAGCACAAAAATGAAACAAAGCAATCACAACAACACCAATTCTAACACTTGCCTAAAAACCATAAAACAAAGATTTTTTTTTTCTTTTGTCTTTTCTATCAAAAAATCTAATAATAAACACAAGCTAAGGGGGAAATGCCCTAACCTGCTGACTGTGCAGCCCCAGACTCTAGACCCCTGAGAGGAGCTCTTCTCACCACAGGAGGGGATGACTACCCCACCCAAGCTGAAAAGCTGCCAATCAAGCCTGCGACTGTCACCAATACAGCACGCGTGCAAACGCGTGCTGAGCTTCTACAGCGCGCGGGCACCCGGGGGCTAGCCTTAAACAGGCCACGGGTCTGTATAAAAACTGAGATAAAATCACACACAAATAGTCTAGTCCTGAAAAAGGCTTCTGGTATTGACAACCAGAGTCTCTAAAAGGCTTAGATGCTATCACTTTAACAGAAAAGCAAGATTTGCAAAAAGAAAAACCAACGTAAAGAAAAACAACACAATAAGATAGACTGAAACACAAGACTATAAACCAATCAAGACCCAGACAGGATCCAGAAAGCCCCCTGAGAAGATAAAATTCTGACAGGGAAGAGGGGTCTGCCTCTTAAGCTTCCTGGACTCTACACACTACTGAAACCACTACAGCAGGTGTTCACACGCGGGCTGTAGCTGGTTAGGGCACGGGCACACGCATCCAGGATTTCTGCAGGCCGTGTGTACCTCTGTGTGTCCCATGAATAAATGTCAAGCGTCAGTCAAGGAAGACTAGTATTGATAACTAGGTTCCCTGCTAGCATTGACTTAACAGAAAACAAAAATAAACAAAGAAACATAGACTGAACTTCTTTGAACTACCCAAAAGATCTTTAACCAAATCCGGAAACCCTAAGAGTAAGACTATCCCCAGTGGAGTCGCCAATTCTGTTGTGGGGTTTTCTACCCTACAGACTAGCAAGCTAGGGCTTTAAACTTGCATGCAGATCATGACCCTTCAAGAATAACTTTTAACCTCCTACCCAAACCTAGAACCCTTTTTCTCAGGAAAACATGAGAAGAATCAACTAACCTTTTTATCGACGGTTGAAGTAGATACTCCATTGAGCTTCTATCTCCTTGCTGCTGCTGCTCCTTCCACAAAGCTTCCTACAATCAAGACAAAACTACGCATGCATGTTGTTGATCTACTAGAGGGTTAGGGATAAAACATAAATCAAATAACATAGATGAGACTCATGTATTTGGGACGGGAAAAGCATATTTTTCATTAATCTCAATATGAATCAACTTACAATGATTTTAGAGACCGGCCACCGTTCCTCGATCCTGATCCTGGGCTCCTCCTCTTCTTTTGTCCTCCAACTGCTTGTGATTGAATTCCTCCTAAAGCTTGAGGCAAGGCTAAAGGGTTGGGACAAAACGGACTTGGCAATTTGGCAGAGTTTCTTTGCTATGATTTTTCCTCCCTTGAATAATACCCCTACCCCTCCTTTTATAGGCTAGAAGGAGCTAGGGTTTTAGGCGAACTCTCAGCCATGCATGGCTGGGAGTTCCAGTTAACTGAAAAAAATCTCTTCATCCCGGTGGAAACTTTCCTTATTTTTTGCTTTGTTAGGTGAACGCGGGCTGTAGTGGGCCAGCCAGCGTTCACACGCGTGCTGCAGAAGGCCTGCCAGTGTCCCAATGTGCCCAGTGCTAGGTTAGGGCGCGGGTTACTTGATTTAGGAGGTTTTTGAAGAGTCTGTTCAGCATGGCTTTGGCAAGGAAAGGCAATGAGTAGACCTGAAGCTAGGTAAGCATGGATAGTGCAATTTAGGGTTATAACACTTTGAGATATCTAAAGATTCTCTTTACTGCTAATACATGTGATTCCTTTGGTGTTGCTTGAAATCGTGTCACCTGTCCAACTTCCTACATTACATCTGGTCTGGATGTTGTCACATATAGTAGGCTGCCAATCATTGACCTATATTGCCTCTGATCTATAGAATTTGAATCATCATCTTTTCTCAACTTACAACTGGTTTGCATTGGGAGTGATAACTGGTTTGCAATCTTCCATTCCAAACCTCTTTAGAATTTCTTTGATGTACTTGGTTCAAGAAATAAAAATTCCTTGGTTGCTTTGACGTATCTGAAGTCCTATAAAGAAGGATAGTTCTCCAAGTAACAACATTTCAAATTCATTTTGCATGTCTTTCGCAAATTTTTGGCTTAACCTGTCATCATCACTACCAAAAATAATATCATCAACATAAACTTCAATTAATAAAATATTACCTTGACTTACCTTGATATAGAGGTTGTTGTTTGCACTTCCTTTTCTGAACCCTTCCTACTGCAGATACTTATCCAATCTGGAGTACCATGCTCTAGCAGCCTATTTTAGACCATACAAGGCCTTCTTTAATTTACACACATAGTCTGTGTTCTTTGACAACTAAAATCCTTCTGGTTGTTCAATGTAGACTTCTTCTTCAAGTTCCTCATTCAGAAAAGATGATTTTACGTCCATCTGATATACTTTAACATTCTTGGAGCATGCATAAGATAAAAGCAAATGGATTTCTTCCATTCTGGCAATTGGGGCAAATGTCTCTTCAAAGTCGATTCCTTCAATCTGTGTGTTATCACTGAAATTTCATCTGCACATGGTTACAAGAACTCAACATCGCCAAATAGTGATGAAGTCATCCATGGACCTGAATTAACACCAAATCATTCATAAAAGGGTCAAAAACTATACAAAGTAGTGAAAAATTGAAGGGCGCTATGAAAACACTAGGCATGCACGCACATGCATGGAACATGAACACAGAAATCACGCACATGCGAACGATGCATGACTGTTATCGCAAAAATCCGTGCACCTGAGAAACGGTGCATTTATGAGAGTGGTCGGCATTCCACCCACTTATGGTTCAGCTCCCAAGCTGATTTGACACTCAAATCTGGACTGGATTCGACTGGAGGGCTGGTCAAAGGCCTAGAAATGCCCTAATTAGCCTCTTTTCACACTACAAACCAATTAAACAATATCTCAAAGGAATGCTATAAAAAGGCCATGGATGCACTTCATTTTTAAAGGAATTCAAAGTAATGTTATGCTGCCATTATTCTCTTGAGGACTCCATCCTTTCCAAGAGTATATTTGCACCATTGCATTGGGAAATCCACCTCACCCCTTGAGTGGATTTGCAAAGAGTTCTTTCATCATTTTCCATTTTTCTTTGTTGTAAGAAGAGCTTGCTAGTGGGATCCAAGAGCCCTCCTTGGAGGAAGAAGGGACTCATAGTCCCCTTTCTTCTTGGTGTATTACTTCACTAATAGATTAGCCTCATCATTGGTGACATGGGTCTTATGGTTCTTTTTGTTTCTATGTCCCTATGCTCATGAATTTAGTTGTTCTTGCATTTCTTAGTTTAATTCTTAGTTGTTGTTTTCTATTTCTTTCCCTAACTCTTTTCCTTACAACTGTCCTGCTCAGCAGACCCAACTGAGCTTGCAAGCACCTCTATTTTGCTCACTAAGGTGACAGAAGAGGTGCAACAGATTGGCGACTCCACTGGGGAAAGGTATCAATTTCCTACCCCATTTGGGTTTTTCTTGCTCTTCTTTTAGTTTGTTTAACTTGCAGGTACACTAACCGGCCTAAGCTGACCTGCCATTCAGCCAATTCCAAGTTGAATTGAGAGATATCCATCCAGATTTTTCATTCTCGGCCATGTGTCATATATGCACAGGTTTTTAGGCCCACAGACGTGCATCGTGCACACATGCACCTAAATCAGAGCTATGTTCTGCACACGTGTGCTCATTGACTTTTCTCTATTCGTGCACATGCGCTCTGTGTGCCTCTGTCTCCACTGAGACCGGTGCATATGTGCAAAAATTCACATTGTAAAGTTGTTGAGATGTGGGGAAGGTCATTGACCTTCTTAAAAATGATTTCAAGCATGTTTTAAAGCTGCACCACACTTAGTCCCCTCATCATATAAAGGGGTTAGTCAAAAACACATAGGCACTTAGGAGGATAAAATCAATTTCCCTTCTTTGCTTTCATTTTTGGCCACATGGATGGCTTGTTTTGACTCACAAGATAAGTTGGAAATCATTTTTAAACACATTTAACTTACATTGGGAATATAAGTTGAATAACAATCGCTTAGTATTCTCTTCTCTCGTGCCTCCAAGCGATCTTGAGAATTAGAAAAAGATTGTGAAACGATTTCATCTCCCTTAAGAACATTAAAAACTTTAGGAGAGGACAACAACCCTTCTTGGGACTCCTCTTAGTTTACTTTTTCAAACACATCTTAATATTGTAACGGGCCCATACATGCCCACATGCTACAAAGATAGGGTAGTGTTGAAATTTTCTTTCTTAGATCAAATCACTAGGGAAGTTTAATGGTTTTGTAATGGGCCCATACATGCCCACATGATCAATCTAGGATAGTTTCAAATCTTTTCTTAGATTACATCACAATAGGGAGTTAAAAGGATAGTAATGGACCCACATGTCCACATGCAGCAAGGTGACACCTAATTCACTAAAAATTGGCACACTTTCACTCACACAAAAAAGTCACTTATCACTCACATAGCGTCTTCCTGAAATGTGGAGGTCAAAGTAAGTTTCCTCCAAAGGGATTCCGAAAACACCCCACCCTTTTCTTGACGAAAATGTCCACTCCCATTTTTAATCAACGAGGTTGGTTTGCACCCCCAACCTCCCAAAACAACTACATCTAAAATCTTTCTAAAAACTCACTAAGTTTTCCTCCACAAGAGGTGCGAAAATAAATTTTTTAGTCTAGGTAGGATTTTGGGGATAGGCATTCAAATAACTCCATGTTATTTGGTTCTCACATTGTCAAAACCATAGAAGTTGTCAAATAGGGAACTGAAAATCCTCCAAGTCAAGTGTTCCTAATACCATAAGGCAGGGAGATACCCATGAAGGATTGAAGGCCGAGGTCTAGTTGTTCTGTGCATCCCCCCTTGAGGCACTCACCTCTTGGACAGGATCCAGCCCGTGACCCATTTCTTAGGCCGAAAATCTAAATGCCACGCTTTGACTGAGGTACCTAGTGACCAAATTTTAGGACATCTACCCAGGTGGCAATTGTGGGATGCAATTTCACCTTGATTGGATTTTGTGTGGCTATTGGGAAAAATCACCATCTCTTTCAGGATATGCCCCCTTTACCCCTCATTATAACCAATTATTTCATCCTTCACTAGTTTCTCTTCTAGTGACTTCAGACCCCACTATTGAGTACTATTGAAAGGTCCAGTGCTATTCAAGAGGAAGGACGTTATGTCTTCTAGGACATGAGCATTTGTTTTCTTTTGATTCCCCATGCAGACAAAACCCACTTACCCATATATATGCTTCTTTTTCAAAAAACATTTTATGTATGATGCACATCTGATTACAGTTTGATTTGGATATATATAGTGTGTAACATTCAATGCAAAGGCTCTTGTTTCTATATTACTCTCACCACTATTTGCACATATTCATGCAGCTAGTCGGACATCATAGGGGACCCACAGAACCCCCGTCGTTCACGACGCTCGCTAAACCTCCCTCCTATCTTAGGGGGAGTGTCTGGTCTTTCCCACTCATCAACACCTCCTTCACACACTCCTGTGAGTGCTACTATTTTAGGATCAGCTTTACTTGGTTCTACATTACTTGGGTCCACTTCCCAAGGTCATCCATTCACTCACTTTCCTTTACATGGAAGAGGGGGACCAACTTCCTCTCAAGGAGGAAGCACCAACCCACCTATCCCCCCTCAAGGGTTAGGTTCACAACACAATCACACCATGGCCAGAGCTAATCCTCCTCCCCCACTATAGATGCCATATTTGGCCTCTCTCAACATACTGGATCTCAGCAAACTCACCAATGATCCTATATTGCATGATCCCACATGGCCTGCAATGCCCACCAAACTACCTTCGGACATACCAAAGTTTGAAGGAAAGGCAGGCAATGACCTTGCCAACCATGTCATGACCT
>JZKD02S2378129.1:397486-410555 GCA_000966675.3 Picea glauca
AGGGGAGATTTCTACGTTGATGTCGTCTAGCTTCCAATTGTTCCTGAGTAGTTATGTCTTGTTCAATGGCTGCCCATGAATGTTCGAGTTCTTCCCGGTTATTGGCAGTTTTGAGGATTATGTCAAAAAGGTTTGACGAAATATGCGTTTGATTCGATAGTCCGGGCTCGATATTAGGTTGTACTGATGCAAGGACAGTCATAGAGGAACACTAAGAGTGGGAAAAGTTTCAAAGAGAGATTGTGAAAATAATATGTACAGAGTTAATCAACCTCTAAACATTACTTTGTTTTCAGAGCCAAACTTTCTTTAGGGGAAAGAAGTCGTGAGATTGTCAGTTTTAGTTACGTCCCTAGTGGAGTCTCCATTTATCACCCCATAAATTATAGGAATCAACTTATAGAGAGCCCTTCCAGCTTCAGAGAGGGATCTCTTTATAAGATTTAACTTTGTTTTTTAATTTCAAGTATTAGGCTAGGTATATAAACTGTAGGTTTTGTTGTAAAAGAGTTTTTGAAGTTGGTTGAGACAGTCTACACATCCATTGGGATATGGGGTCTGTATTTAAACAAATATTAGATACAACCAGAAAAGCCAAAGAAAACCTTCACAGGGCGAGATAATACACTCACTAGATATTTATAAATTAAAATGATGGACAGAAGGAAAGATCGGAAAATAACTTCAACTAACAAGAATTTAAGAATTTATTAATTGAAGATATTGGAAGAAAACATTAAAATCTTCAGAATCGGAAACGGGGTATCAATGATAAATCCTGCAACATTACACTATTCATAAAGATTAGTTCCAGAAAAAAAAATGATCACAGAGAGAGGAATACATTAAACTTAGAAGATCAATGTCACCAGTGAACATACGCAAGAATCCTGTAAATGCCTCTTCTTTATTAATGGTGGATCTAAAAAATGATACAGTTTGATAGCAATAGGGTGTACGAATCAACAACCCCCAATACTTCGAAAGATGAAGTATTTATAATTCAAAAATACAAACGTTCCTGTCATAACTGATCAGGATGTGCTCATGTTATTTTTAGTCTAACTAACTTAACTAATCAAAACTACTTGATGACTCGATACAACTGTTTGTTGAAATTCTGGGGTAGGTCATTGGCGAGGTGCCTTCGCAACCTCTTCTGACAGGACAGGTGACTGGATTGTGACATCTCATCTTCTAATCTAGTAGATCACATAGCTCTTCCCATATGAGGTAACCTGGCACTGTGACTTTAAGCAATCTCCGATACACTTCATCCATGTCTGTGTACTTAGCAAATGTAGGCTTGATGATGAATATGTGTTTAATCTCATGTTGGATACTAATATCCAACTGCAAGGCATCCATGAATGGTTTTCCTGTGATGCTTCCCTGTATACCTGCAAACTTGGAACTGTCCTTAGACACTTTAGTCAACCTTTTCTTGTAATTAGGGAGTGTCATTAATTTGTCATTAATGACCTTCAGACTAGGCAGGCCCTTCCTTTGAAGAGCATCTATCTTATTGAAAAACTTCTGCACTCCTTGATCCATGAATTGAATATTTTCCTCAAGCTAAAGCATGAGACCTCTTTTGGTTAGAACCCTTTTCACCTCCAATATAGTTTATGTCCTATCCTCAATATTCAATTCTTCGAGTTCCTCCCTGGTCTTGGAATTCAGGAACCTTATGATTTCATTACCTTTTCCTGGCATGTCTCCCAGCTCCATTCTGATTTTCTCCACAGCCTGTTTTCTCCTCTCAAGCAACTCATTTTGTTCAAACATGATTTGAACCATTGGCCAGATTTCATTTATGGACTTGGAAATATCTTTCCACACAATCTCTTTGACCTCAGCCAAAGTCTTTCCTGCCATTGTTTGTTTCTAGAGCTGCTGTAACTCCTTCCTGATTTGCTCATTCACCTGTTTCTCTTTGGATAGACTTGTCTGGAAAGAAGTCTTTAGCTCTTGGAGATTCTCCACTTCTTTCTTGAGCTTACTGATTTCTGACTCTTGTAGGTTCATTCTCTCCATAGACTTGGCTAGGTCTGTTGTTCCCTCTGGTAGTGGCACTGATGCAGCAGGTAGAACGGTTGTCACTGTTGTTGTGCTCAATCCTACAATTGGGATAGCACTTAATGGGATTCCTTCCATTGTTTTTGCCTGCTCTTTCTCTTTTAGCACTCTTTCCATCTCAGCCTCCATCTCCTTTAGCTGAGCATTTTGCTCCATGAGTAACTTCAACATCTCATATTTTTCCCCTTCTTTTTCGGCTATCTCCTTTTCCTGTGGGTCCTCTGTTGGAGGGAGCTTTAGTTGTTTTCTTAAGGATGTGATGTCAGCATTTTTCTTTTTAATCATCTCTTCGGCAGCCTTGACGTTCGCAGGGTCGTAACCAATCTTAAGGACCAGCTCCTCCAACATCTTTATTTGGTTGTCTTTCGCGAAAGATGATATTTTTTCCAGCTTAAGTTGGGTTTTGGCATTGTTCAAAGCTATCCAAAATTTTGATGCCGAAGCTGAAGCATGGGCCAGTGTGTGAAAAACCATTTCCCCAGTTTGCTTGTGCAGATCCATCTGATTTGCTGGATGCACGTTTTTCGCTTGAAACTCAAAGGTGGCCCTTTTGTAATCTGATATAACCTTGGGATCCGACACTTGTGCTTGGAGGTAAGCCATATGCACCCTACCTTTTTCTGTGTCAAATGATGAAAGAAGCCTATGCTGAGCTGTGGATGACTGCTTCTGAAACTGGGCATACGTGCTGCTAGTGAGAGTCTGGTTTTTCTTCTTGATCAAATAATACTTTTCAAAAATGCCCAATTTGGGCTCAGTCTTACTCGACGGAGTATCTAAGGGAGAATCTGTGGATTTTAATGTTGTTGTAATTCCCTTGTGCTGACTCGAGACGAAAGGTAGAGTGACTGGCTTGACCCCTGTGGTGGTCACTGTGGTAGTAGAAACTTCCTGTTCTACTGTAGCGCCAGGCGTTGAAACGGTCTTTGGCTTTTTGGAGTGTATTTGGAATTCTTCTGATGACACCTCTGTCACAGGAGGAGATGAATCATGTTGGGGCCTCTTCTCTTTTGGGAACTGAGGTGTGGTAGTGGGAAACACCCTCGTTGAAGGCGTTTGTTGTTCCACGTCAATTTGTTGTTCGACGTCCATCAAAGTGTCAGGCTCCCATACAGTCAGATTTGCAAATTTCTCGATCTCTGGCTTGGACTCATGGGCATAAGGGACATTTTTATTTTTCACCCTCATCTCCGAAATGATCCCACATAGATCATAGTGCCAGATGAAACTCATAGGGAATTTCATCTCCTTCAACATTCTATCTGCTTCATCCCCTGCACCTCGGCTATTGTAGATGAAAGAACCAATCTGCCCCTTGATTCTCAATTGCTGTTTTTTCTTCAGGGAAACAAAATGAATGTCATCTAAATTCATAATTTGCCTAATATATTCCAATGCAAAAATCCTTACAAGCAAATATTGAGGGAGCTTGTAAGGCGCCAATTTGCACCCATAAACTCTGATCTCAGTGTGATTCTGATACAAGTACCAGTCTCCTGTCTTTGCATTGTCCGAGAGATGAATAATTCTCCAGACTTCATCATTTATTCATGGCTCAGGCATGCCACTCAACATACTTACCACAGGGTGGTAAAACTGGTCAATGAATTCTTTGACATCGTATTCAACAAATTTATGTTTCAAAAGAGAAGTCCACGCTGTGACTGGCTGGGGCCTCCTGTCGGCGTCCATCTTCTGCATGGATAAATTGAACCTGTCGGCTTGAAAGTAGACGAACATGTAAGCCAGAATGGATGAATACCTAAACATGCCTTCTGTGGTTAAATTCACAAATTGTTCATGGATATTATTGGCCAAGAAGGTGCTGTAGTCGAACTGCATGGTTGACTGTTCATCGTTTGAGAAAATGGATAGAAAATCCAAGATGGGCTCATATACCCATTGATCAGAATAGTAACCAAGCAGGGCACACAGGGAAGAAATGATTTGATTTCCTTTGGTGTAGAACATGGAAGAAGGGTAAGGGGTATTGGTGGAAGGTAGTGGAGCGGATGTGGGGAGAAAAAGCTCGAATATCTGAGCTCTCTGAGGGAAAGTCATTTTCTGATATAGCTCGGTGAGAATTTCTAAGTTGAATGGGGACGCAGATTCCGCGCGGGTAATTTGCATCATCTGGTCAATATCTTCGGGGGTGATGAAGAAAAGGACGTCTCCAGATGAAAAAATGATGGCTTTCTGGTCGGGGATGTAATGGGCTTGGCATTTGAGGGCGAATTCTGGGAAATGATGAATCTGGGGAAAGAGATACAGGGGAAAATTGGACTCCCAAAGTCCAATTTCATCGCTCTAGTCCAGGAGCACCTCCCGGAGCCATGACTGCAGATCAGAAAAATCAAAACTGCAGAAAGTATCTACTATCAATCGATCTTTATCAACCAAGGGAATTTTATCCTAGTCAGATATCCCTTAGGAAGAATAATATCTTAACCCAATAGTTTCACCTTGATTTCTTTTAATATTTTCGTATTCAGACAGTATTTGGAGAGGGTTTTACTTTACCTCCCATCTGTCGAGAAAACTTCTCTGAAATGCGACAAGGTCAGGAACTGAGGCGGCAGGTAAATATTTGAACCATTTTTTGACGTCCCCTGTCAGACTCTGGGCGAAAAGTCTCATTTGAACATTGACTTCATCAACTTCTTGCAAATCAAAGTAGTCATTCATTTTATCCACATGTTGTTGTGCACTTAATGTTCCGGTTGCATTGAACTGTGGAAGCCTAGTCTGGTAGTCTTGGGGCATGGCATGTAGTGGTGCAACCAACCAAAGGGGTATATTGAGCTACCATGATGGGTGGAGGAGGTGGGACGATGACCTGGGTGGTTGGAGAGGTAGCGACGGAAGACGAAGTCGATGAAGGACTGGGCGGAGCGGAGGTAGTGATTTGTAGTTTAGTCATAGGAGACAAGACTTCGGGGGTTCAGGGTTGCAACACAGTTGGGTCAAAAATGAGCTTAGACACAAAGGTTTCAGACCGTGTTCTAACAAGGTTTCATGGCACAATAAAATCAAGATCAGGGTTTTGAAAGATATCTGGTTCTCCGGAAAAGGAAGGAGACTTATGAAGAGGAGTATAACTCGTTGAACTGGTAGCTAAGGTCTTTCGCCTCAACAACTTCTCGGGATTATCTATCGCTATGGGGGGTTCTGGGTCTGGATGAGATCGAGTGTGAACTTTCTTGGGAGCCATAACTCTTTTTGGTTATATATATATATATTTATTTTATGGTGAAAGAAATTAGGGTAGATTTCTTCTTTTTCAACCTCTAGGAAATTTACCAAGTGCTAACACTTCGCTTACTACATCATGACATCCCATTTCACTGGGATGACCATGCCCAACAGTCATTTGACGATCTTAAAACAACACTATCGAATGCACATTTAATCTGTGTGCCTGACTAAAATCGTGACTATATCCTCTACGTATCAGCATCAGCTATATGAGTAGCAGGAGTCCTCGTACATCTAGGTGATGACAATCATGAGAATGTCATTTATTACGTGAGTAAAAACCTCTTAGGGCCACCCTTGAAGTATAAAAACGAAGAGAAACTTTCTCTTGCAGTCATCCTTGTAGTCCAGAAACTGCGCCACTACATTTTGCTTCGCACAACAAAGGTCGTCGCAGATTCCAACCCTATGCAGTACATTCTCAGTCGTCGTAAAGTTAATAGAAAAGTTGCTCAATGGATCGTTTTCCTGCAAGGGAATGACCTCAAGTTCTACACACCATAGAGTAAGAAGGACCTCATACACGTCAAACTTGTCACGACCCTCCCCTCTGACACCACCAGTACCCCCGTCAACATCAACTTTCCCGATGAACATCTCTTTTACATCACTTCGGATGATCCTTGGTATGGCGACCTCCTTGTCTACCTCCAAACTCAAAAGTTCGGTAACCACCTTTCATGAGATGATCATTGTCGTATTCGACATCAGGTCCCCCGCTACCTCCTCATCAGAGACATCCTATATCGACAGGGAGTCGACACCATTCTTCGTCAATGCTTGACTATTGACGAGGCCGATAAAGTCTTAAATGACTGCCAGAACGACGCATGTGGGGGCCATATTTCAGGCATATCCACTGCTCAGAAAATTATCTGAGCCAGTTACTTTTGGCCTACCTTGTTTCATGATTGCATTCATGCCGTGAAATGATGTGAGCAATGTCAACTCTACGCCAATAAAGCCCGAGCTCCCCCTACTCTTTTTCATCCCGTCATCACTGCCGACCCTTTTTGTAAATGGGGCATCGACTTCATGACTTGTAATCCCCCCTCCAGCAATGGTCACAAATACATTGTTGTCACCATTGATTACTTCACCAAATGGGAAGAAGCTATGCTCACCTTCAACAACATCGCTGACACTACAATACTTTTTTTCTTTAACCACGTCATATCCCACTTTGGAGTACCACTCCAACTCATTTCCAATCATGGGAAACACTTCGAGAATGAGATCTTCATTGAACTCTCATCTCGGTTAGGATTCTCTCACAAGTTTGCCTCACCATATTACCCTCATTCTAATGGACAAGTTGAAGCAGTTAACAAAGTCCTCAAGACCATGTTACAACGCATGGTTAATAAACATAAAACCAATTGTCATCATATGTTTTTTTCTGCGCTATGGGCTTACCGTACGGCTGTGAAAACAACTACTGGTTTCACACCATTTCATCTATTCCATGGATTCAAGGCCACTCTTCCCATCGAGTGCAAAGTTCCCACCTTACGCACTGCAAATGAGCTATCTGGTCCAATGGAGCAGCGCTTTCTAAACTTAGAGTCTCTAGATGAAGATCGTCGATCTTCATTACAGAGCAATGAGGCAGCTAAAAAATGATCCAAGGCTTCCGTTGATCGACATGTCAACCTTCACTCATTTCGCGAAGGCGACCTCGTCCTGGCTTACGATATCACTCATGATAACTTTGGCCATGGAAAATTTGAGTCACTCTGGCATGGCCCATACATTATCCAACATTGCCTCACCAAAGGCACATACATCCTGGCCTCCCCCGAAGGCCTCTCTCTCTCAAAGAACCTATCAACAGGTTGTATCTAAAGAAATTTTACGCTTAAACGTAGTCATTATACTTTAGGTTATTTCTTTTATAGCATTTTTAATCATTTTTCCATCCCTCTCGTCTAAACTATCCTTTGTGCTATTGACAGATGCTTCCTCCACCAACCTACCACATCAGTTATGCCGACAGCACCAGCCATTGGACACAAAATCTCACTTCGGTCGCTTGGGCTCTCTACACCCCCTCACATGAAATGCTCCATTCAAGCGGCATATGTTTGGTTTCAACAACCAACAACCAAGCCAAATACACCGCCGTCATCGGCCTCCTGGCCGATGCCCAACATCATCGTATTCATTACCTTAGCATCTTCCTCGACTCTCAACTAGTCATGCTCCAGCTCAACAATGTGTACCGCATCTGTGATCCTTGCCTCTTTCACAAATACCTGCAGGTTAGACTTTTATCTTGACATTTTGATTCCATCACATTTACACATATTCCCAGACAATTGAATCAAATTACAGATAACCTAGCTAATATTGTGTTAGACTGGCATATATCACATCAAGCTACCTCTACACATACATAAACATATAATGCACATTGTCATCACATATATAGATTAGACATCATAAATACATTAACAAAACACATGTAAACACCACATAGATCTCAAAAATGTATACTCATGTACATATCGGAAGGTCCATAGTGCCATCCAACTTTTTACATACAAAAAATACAACTATCTGCAGGCCAATGAAGCACCTCGGTACAAAATGGGCTCACCAGCCTATATACAAAAAATATATATACATCAATAGAGCACCACTCATGGTGCCTCTAGAGCACCACCACCTTCTCCTCCCTCAGGTGGTAGCGGCCCATCACCACCTGCCCCTCCCTCAGGCATTGGTGGTCCACCCCCTACTGGTCCCTCCTGCCCCAGCAACAGCCATCTTGTCATCGCAGCACCAGTCACTACTGCTCATCCTACTAGGGCCTGCCATGGCAGTGGAACCCCCATGTACTACTCCAGGATACCCTCATCCTGGATGCGAGACCATATGCCCTCAGGTACATCCTGTAATACCGCCTCTAGACGACGATGTATGTCTTCAAAATCCACTCCGACCGTCACCGGAGGAGCGTGTGATGGCCCAGCACCAGGGTCATCAAACCAGCATCTCCTCACTGCCCTCTCTAGCTCAGTTGGTCACACCGCGGCGTGCTCATGGCAACATCTCTCTCCCCACGGCAGTCTCTCTGGCTCCTGCCGAGATGATGTTCTCTGCAACTCCACCTCGCGCCCGCGAGGTGCCACATATGCACATACAAACAAACAACAGATAGTATCAGCATCTATATCATATACATATGGCATACTATCTCAAAAAATACAAAAACATACACATCAACATCATCAACATACCTCGGCGATCAAACACCTTCCCTAGAGGTAGCACCATGTTCGGATCATCCCGGAAGTCAACCCCGACATAGGGGTACCGTAATATCACCTGCGACATATTCCGCCATACCTGTGCCACCTCTGCAGTGAAAAAGTGGCCACCCTCACCACCACCATGGCGAAGCAACACAGTCGACCACCACCTCAGCCATGGCTCTCGCACCCCAGGCGCACCCAATAGAATCCTAGGGCACAACATCGACACCCTCTCCAGAAACCAGGCCACCAGGATGGAGCCGAAGGAAAACTCTCCCATATCCGTGGACCGATAGTGGTCCAGCTACCCCACCATCCTGGAGTGCAGTGTAATCCCCTAGGCAAAATGCTCGCCAGCCAACACCCTCTCCATCACCATCAACTGGCCACCGCTGATCCACTGCGTCGCCAGTGAACCATACACTCTCACAATCATCGCTGCTATGTAGCGATGCGCTAGGGCATCCATTGCCCCAAGACTCACAACTGTGCTGGACATATATTTTGGCCCCAAACAATACCTCCCCCCCACCATTGCAAGCTACGTAACGCTAGGTAGCACCGACTCCACTGGTAGAGGCGTTCCCCGAAATGGAAGCCCCGTCAAAAAATACACATCCTCCACCACAGTGAAGGGAATCTGCTCTCCCCACACTATGAATCAGTGCAGGTCCGGACTCCACATTCGGATAAGAAAATACAGGAGATACTCCTGTGCCCATATCAAGGGGCACTCAAAGAACTTCAGTAGCCCATAGGCTGCCAAAGACGCACATGCACCTGGCTCCTCAATAGCCACAACATCTCGCAGCTAGGACCAATCCCACTCTCGCCAACCAATAGGCATCATGCACACAACTCACCTGCACAACATAACAGCGTCCTAAGTTGGCCACATGGACAATCAAAAACACCAAAAAGACACGTTTTACACCCGTCAACCTTGCCTCCACGGCGTGGTTTTTCCACCCACAGGCGCGCACACATGCGCACCTGTACACCCCACAGGCGTGCACATATGCACACCTATTCACTACACAGGTGCACATGTGTGTGCACCTGTTTTCTACATAGGCACGGTCTGAGGCGTGCCTGTTCACTATACAGGCGTGCACATGTACGCGCCTGTTCAACCGACAAGCGTGCACATGTGCACGCCTGTTCAAACAACAGGCGCGCCCATCATGCGCACCCATAATTCCCTTACCAGTGCTCACATGTGCATCTATCCGATGGACAAGCGCACACATATTACCGGATCGCCCATGCATGTGGGGCCCACACCCCCTAATCACCCCTATACGGCCCTCCGTACAACCCCTGCCCAAAAAATGAAACCCTACTTCTATGCAAGATGATCAGACCACTAACCTGACACTCACGAGTCCTCAATCAGATGCCTCATCCTCCCATAATCTCACAATCTCCTATGAATGCTTCTCATCCAATCACTATAGCAGCAAGTACAAATGAGGTGGCAATGTGGGCCCTACAGCTATATATAGGCCTTTTTTCCAAACTTCCACTCACCATTCCGGGAGCCCATGGTGTCCATTTCTTGATCCGTCTTCAGCCACAGGATCAGCATCCCTTCATCTACATCACAACAGTCCTTGGGCCTCTTTTCATCCTAAGCCCCCGAGATACCATTTTTTTACACTGATTAGGTACGCATACGGATATTCACACTTATCAAATACACTCTCATATATTCAATTATCTTTAGATATTGTTCACGTCGGGTATTTGGTTTTCATGTGTGCAGGTACTTGGTCATCATACAGTGACACAACCCCTTCAGGTATATACTCAACACTGGCATGTAGTCATTCCCTCTATATCACACTTACATTTCCAGTCACACCCTCTGACATTTGCCTCTAGGATCCCCTTTCCTGTCTCTGCAGTACCCACACCTCCATTTTGCATCTTCGGTACTGTCACCTGGTAGCATTCTTACCCACATGAGTTGTCCCATTCATAGCACCTTTTGGCACTTCTGATACTCATGCTGTTTTTCAAAAACCCTTTAGGGGTGGGAGTCCCGATAGCCTTACATCATGTTGTGAATCAACCACATACTCCTTCTCCTCATTTTGCTAGCTTTCCCAACGGACTCCCATATTATCTCTCCACGATTCTATGGTTGGGTTGCACCTCCACAGTAGCATGAACCCTCCATTTCATCCACAATCCGTCTACCCATCTGCAAATCTCCCTTCATTTCACCTACCTCATACAGAAACCCACCCATGGGGCCCCCACCCTTCATCAATTTTCCGAGCAAATTATGCCCTACATGGGCCCACCATATCACACTAGGGCACCCGTTTCTATATTTGTACACTTCTCCCCAATTATTCATTATTTATTGTACAAACGCATTTATTTCCAATCGTTACATTACCTTTTTGTTGTCACCTTTGGCGACCTGCTTCCCTTTTTTGGCCAATCGCAACCCATGTCACCCTTGGTTGGAGCACCACTTATCATCCACCCTTGCCGGAATCATTCATATCTTCAGAGTATCCCAAAGGCCACTTACCTATACCCTCTGAATTTGTTCACCTTGTCTCTCCTTTGGCACAACTTATCCTCGGTCTTTTCATCCCCCTGACACTTGACCTCGTTGAACGGTTGCGGCCACTTTTTATCTCACGCATACTCCCACCAAGGGCAGTCTTGAGTCTTCCCATATCTCAACTTCGTCCATGTAGCTCCTCCACTTCCTCACCTCACCTAGTATATTTCACGAAGCCATTTTCTTCTAGGAGTCGCGTCAACCTTTTTTGTCAACATCAGCACAGTTTTCCGAAAGGGCGACCGTATCTTGATTCTCATTACCCACCCAATGAGAGATCTCGGATGGCACATGGTGAAACACAATTTCTCCCTGCTGTCGTTGACCCCCATAACATTCGATGTCAACACTTTCTCATGTTACAGTGGGTCTTACTTTGCGACTATTGTAGTTAGTTCTTTCATTTGCCGAAGACCTCTGAACTTGGCTGGGCTATCAATGCCCACATAATCGGTGATACTTATCACCACAATCACTGCCTACTATTCATAGTATGTTCATCCACAAAATTGTCTTCTACCTTTATCCCGACCACCCCTGAGGGCATTGCAGTTGTCTACACCAACACTTCATTCATCTTTTTTGAGTTACATGACACGAGCATGGGGCATGCCCACCTCGTTTGTACATAGTTTTCTATTTGACACACCTCATGGCAGGTCAGGTCCTACCGGTTCCTTTTTCCCTCCAACGAATCGCTCTGGACGATCCCACTATTTCTCTCTCTTACAACAACATTCTCAGTAGAAGAAACATTGATGGATTTCGGCTATATGTATGCTCCTAACCTCATCCATCAGGGGGCATCTGTTATCACTGAAATTTTGTCTACACATGGTTACAAGAACTCAGCATCGTCAAACAGTGATGAAGTCCTCCATGGACCTGAATTAACACCAAAGCATTCATAAAAGGGTCAAAAACTATACAAAGTAGTGAAAAATTGAAGGGCGCTATGAAAACACTGGGCGCGCGCGCACATGCACGGAACAGGAACGCAGAAATCGCGCACAAGCGCATGATGCACGACTGTTATTGAAAAAATCCACACACTTGAGAAATGATGCATTTATGAGAGTGGTCGGCCTCCCACACACTTATGGTTCAGCTCCCAAGCTGATTTGACACTCAAATATGGACTGGATTCGACTGGAGGGCTGGTCAAAGACCTAGAAATGCCGTAATTAGCCTCTTTTCACACTACAAACTAGTTAAACAATAGCTCAAAGGAATGCTATAAAAGGGCCATGGATGAACTTCATTTTTAAAGGAATTCAAAGTAATGTTATGCAGCCATTATTCTCTTGAGGACTCCATCCTTTCCAAGAGTATATTTGCACCATTGCATTGGGCAATCCACCTCACCCCTTGAGTGGATTTGCAAAGAGTTCTTTCATCATTTTCCATTTTTCTTTGTTGTAAGAAGAGCTTGCTAGTGGGGGTCCAAGAGCCCTCCCTTGGAGGAAGAAGGGACTCATAGTCCCCTTTCTTCTTGGTGTATTACTTCACTAATAGATCAGGCTCATCATTGGTGACATGGGTCTTATGGTTCTTTTTGTTTCTATGTCCCTATGCTCATGAATTTAGTTATTATTGCATTTCTTAGTTTAATTCTTAGTTGTTGTTTTCTATTTCTTTCCCTAACTCTTTTCCTTATAGTTGTCCTAATCAGGAGACCCAACTGAGCTTGCAAGCACCTCTATTTTTCTCACTAAAGTGATGAAAGAGGCACAACACTATGCATATCCTTTACATACCAATCTAGTTTTGTTCCTTGTAACTTGTCCATCTTCATTCAATTTATTCCTGAAAACCCATTTTGTGCCGATCACATTCTTGTTCTTTGGTCTTGGAACCAATTCCCAAGTGTCATTTTTCTCTATTTGATCCAATTCTT
>JZKD02S2378130.1:0-29922 GCA_000966675.3 Picea glauca
TTATGCAAAAGAAATGACTGTTGCAGCTCAAGACACGAGACTTAGAATGGTGGATGAAAAGGAGGCAACTCCCCTCATTATTTAGACAGAGTATAAGACGTTTTGAGTGCCAACGTTGGGCTGCAATGCGTGGGGTAAACAAAAATAAAATGATAAGTGATCCTCGAGAAGGGCTGAGAAGAGACATGAAGCGCCACCTCTACCTTGATCTTATCAAACATGTGCCATTATTTGATAACATGGGTGATCTTATTCTAAACAATATATGTGAAAGAGTCCAGCCTTTGCTCTTTACAAAGGGAGAAAATATTATGAGAGAAGGAGACCCTGTGCAACGGATGCTATTCATAGTAAAAGGCCATTTGGAGATCACCCAAAAGCTAAGAAAAATCCTAGTGAGCACATGTATGCTCGGCCCTAGCAATTTCTACGGAGACAAATTATTATAATGGTGTCTCAGAAGGCCCTTCTTGGAAAGGTTCCCCCCCATTTTATGCAACATTCAGGAGCCTCGAGCCCACAGAGGCATTTGGGATGGATGCTCAAGATCTCGAGTACATTACAGAACAGTTCTGTTACAAATTTTCAAATGAAAAATACAGACACATTGCGCGTTATTACTCATCCAGTTGGAAGACATGGGTTGTTGTTACCATTCAACTAGTATGGAGAAAGTACAAAGCAAGATCATCGCTCTGTAATTCTTTTTCTGTTGTGTTGCCTCTAATCAATTCTCAAGGTATTAAAAATATTTTAACCAGATCACTCTCATACCAAGATCGTCTGCGCCTCTATGCTGCAATGTTCACGTCACTCCTTTACCTCCACGCGTCCTCCTCCCCTACGTCACTTCCCACTCAACCCCACACCTACCTCCACTCCCCCACGTCACCATCCACTATCCCCTCCACACTCTCACCCACCTTACACTCTTTCTCATTTTCCATACCCCCGTACCTTACATCGTATTACAAACAATAAATCAACGCACTATATTCGTTCTGGACCCCCCCTCACCTTCCGAATTTTAATGAGAGGGGGGGGTCCAGAATTAAAATAACCCTCGTGCTCGTCTGAACGGCCCCTGGATGGCCATCTAAATAAATGTCCTATATTGAATTCTGTACCCCCCCGGTCGTTCTACATTTAGCGAGGGGGGGGGGGGTCCGGAATACCGCTTACCACGCAAAAAATCACTTTCCCCAATTTTTGCCAATATTTGTCTGTGTTACCGTGTCTTCTTCCAGAGGAGATTCTGAACAAATAGAGATGGATTTTGAAAATAAAAGAGATTTTGTTTCTCAGCACGGGCATAGGAACAAAAACCTCTTTCATTTTTTGCAACGGAGTTACGAGTAGAGAGAATCGAAGACATCTTCGAGGCCTATTTTTCCATATTTTCAATTGTCTGTTTCAGTCCTGATCTTGCAAGAGCTGTTACGGCCAGCTGGGGACAAATTTGGCGAAACCGAAAGAGATTTTTGTCCAGAACATGCCCATATACAATAACCTTTTTCATTTTTCTCCCAGGTGTCATCATTGAAGAGAAAATCACGTCTGATCAGACCCTTGTTTCACAGAAAAAAGGTCCGTCTTTCATGGCAGAAAACTCCAAATTTTGTGGGAGTGGTGGCTATTTTTGGCCGAGGTGGTTAAACCAAATCTCAGAACTTGATGAGGTGATCTATCTTATTTAATGAGATGATTTTAATGTAAAAGGGTTCGACCTGTGAGGCTCCTAGACTGGGACTGTGGGTTATGCATGACCAAAAGACTTTTTATTCTCTGTAATTTTGAGATGAGCAATCAGCAATGAACATGTTTTCTTTTATAGGATTCCTGTGTGGTGATATTGGTGGTGTTTTTCTCTGTTCAATGTTTTTCCTGTGATCATTATGCATGTTTTCAGTTCTAATTATCAAAATGAGAGTAATGGAAGAAGAATTTATCAACAGATACTCTGCCTCTGAGATTTTGATGATCTTTATGTTTTCTGCTAAATCTTAGTTCAGGAATTCTTAGTTGCTCTTGTGCTTGGCTTTTATCTCCCCTAATTCTTCCTCAAATCAATACCATTAAAACTCAATTTTATCCAATATTGCTGCTACCTTGCCCTGTGAAAGAACTTTGTCCAAAGATTAGAGTGAATATCCTTGTTTAAAGTGCAGACCCCATTTGCCCAATGGCCCTCCTTGCTATTCCAAATCAATCATTTAAAAACCCCAACCCATGTTCTTCATAACTAGCCTAATACTTCCTCAAACAAAGCTATATCAGACAGAGAGATCCCTCTCTAAGTCTTGGAGGGATAGATCCAAGACTCGAAGAGGTTTTGATGTTGCCTCTGTGACTGCCTTACAGCCTTGGAAAAATTACAAAGTGCTAACACTTCCCATAGATCTAAAAGATACAATGGTCTGTGGGATTTCGGTACTTCTCCACGAAGAAATCTCACCATTCTTTCACTCCACTCAAGGATCTCTAGCCAAAATGACTTAGCGTTCTCCACCTGAACTTGATCTCTACGAAACGATTTCGATCTCTACCTCCCTTTGAATACTTCAAAGGTGCTATCCCTTCTGATCTTTATCTCTTTGAACATCAAAGGTTCCTTCGACCTGAGTTTAGACATTGCCTATACAGAAAGAAGTATGTTGGAGTAGTTTGAGAGTCAAGGGAAGTGATAGAATTATGGAAAGAATTTACCCACATAAGATTTTCAATTCAAAGTAATCTAGACTGGTGTAAAAATGACATTATGGACATAAATTAATTTTACCTTCTCTTAATTTCTAAGCTTAAACGAAATTGAATTATGTCATAGGAATTTTTTTTTTTTTATGGTGAATTTGAGGTTCATTGCAAGTTTCCCAAAATTTTGTTTACCACCTCATTATTCCCATCTTTTTGAGGGTGATAAACTAAGTTGAAGGAAAAATCTATCCCCAACTTCTTCCACAATGTTCTCCAAAAATGACAGATAAATTTTGTGTCTTTATCTGAGACAATGCTTCTAGGTACGCCGTGAAGTCTCACAACTTCCTTGAAAAACAATTTTGGAACTTGTGTTGCATCACTGGTATTTTGACATGGGATAAAGTGTGACATCTTTGAAAATATATCCACCACCACAAATATGGAATCACATCCTCTTTTTGTTCTTGGCATTCCCAACACAAAATCTATGCTTATTACATCCCAAGGCCTCTTTGGTATGGGAAATGGTTGATACAATCCAGTGTTCTGTCTTTTACCTTTTGCATGTTGGTAGATTTTTCATCCTTTCATGAATTGTATTACATATTTTCTCATACCCAACCAATAGTATGAGGTGCTCAGCTGTGAAAATGTCTTATCATGGCCAAAATGTCCAACCAATCATCCACTATGTTTTTCCTTCAAAAGGTTATCCCTCATTGAGCATTTTGGTATGAACAATTGATATCCCTGTAACAACAATACCTCTTGAATCATATACTCTATCCACTGGCTCCTATCTCTTAGCACATGATTTGTTCATGCTTCCTTGAAATCTAGATCACCACTGTACATTTCCTAAAGGTGTTCAAACCCTAAGGTTTTTACCTAAAATTCCTGCAGATTCAAACATTTCCTGCTCAATGCATCAATAACTTTGTTAGCATTCCCACCAATATGTTTTATGACAAAAGTAAAATTCTACATATACTCAATCCACTTTGCATGCCTCTGATTCAATTTTTCATGTTTGGTTATGAATTGTAAATCTTGGTTATCACTATAAAACACAAATTATTATGGGACAAGGCAATCTCTCCATTTCTTCAGGGCTTGGATTATGGCATAAAACTCTTTGTCATAGGTGGAGTATTTTCTCTTCGTCTCATTAATCTTCTTGCTAAAGTAAGCAATAGGTCTATTTTCCTAGCTCAAATCTCCTCCAATCGCAATGCCACTTTCATCACACCTTACCTGAAACATCTTCTCAAAATTTGGCAAGACCAGAATTGGTCGCTCTGTTACTTTCTCCTTCAATGTATTGAAGCTCTTCTTGGCCTCCTTCGTCCATTTAAAAGACTTGTGCCTCTTCTTCACTATATCCATCATTGGTGCACAAATTCCACTCAAATATCTAATGAACTTCCTATGGAAACTCGCTAATCCATGGAAGATTCTTACCTCAAACATGCTCCTTGGAGATGGCCATTCTTTGATTGCTTTCACCTTCTCCGGATCCAACTTCAGTTCATTTGAAGAGATCACAAAACTCAAGTAAATGAGTTATGTATTCATAAAACAAGACTTCTTCAAGTTTATCAATAGCTTCCCATGTTGTAGTCTCCTCATCACCAGTGTTACGTGCTTTAAATGATCCTCTTTAGTCTTCCTAAAGATCATTATATGATCTAGATACACCACCATGAACTTACCAATGAAATATTTTAGTATTTCATTCATCAACCTCATAAAAGTACTTGAGGAATTTCTTAAGACAAATGGTATAACAAGACACTCATACAAACCTTCATTTTTCTTAAAGGCTATCTTCCACTCATCACCTTCTCTCATTCTGATATGGTGATATCCACTTTTCAAATCTATCTTAGAAAAAAAATTTTCCCCACTTAAACAGTCCATCAAATCATCTATTCTTGGAAAAGGGAATCTATACCTCATAGTGATCTTGTTGATGGCTCTCAAGTCTATACACATTCTCCATCCTCCATATTTATTTGGAGTTAGGATAGTTGGCACTGTGCATGGACTCAATCTCTTTGTGACCAAACCCTTGTCTAACAACTCGTGGACCTCGTTCTTTACCTCCCCATTCTCTCGAGGTGTCAGTCTGTATTCCTCTTTTTTCAGAAGACTTGCTCCTGGTGTCAAATCAATATGATGGTTGATACTTATGATGGGTGATAATGAGTTAGAAAGTTCATCCACCACTATGTCACAAATATTTTCCAACAATTCTAGAACTTTTTAAGAAAAATCATCCATCGAAGTACTAGTAAGGATGACTCTGGGTTTTCTCACCACAACAAACTTCATCTCCTATTATTTATTAACTTATTTCAGGAGTTCCTTCCTGCTCATGAGAAGTATGGTTGTGATGGCTTCCCCTTTCACTTTATTCTCCTCTATTGGCAACAACATGTGTGTCCTACCATTCTTCTCCAAGGTGTATGTATTCTTCCTCCCGTCATGAATGAAATTCCTGTCAAACTTCCACAGTCTTCCAAACTAAATATGGCATACATCTGTGGGAATTACATCACACAAAATTTCATCTCTATATCCTCCTATCTTAAATTCAACCAAGTATTGTTTAGTAACCATTACCTGTTGTTCTTTCTAGAACAATTAGACTTTATATGGCTTTGGTTGTGCAGTTGTCTCGAGCTCCAATTTCTCCACCATATCCGTGGATACTAAGTTATTAGTGCTCCCACTATCAATTATCACCTTGCATACTCTATCTTTCGTATTGCGAGCTATCCTGAATGGACCATTCCTCTATAATGGATTTTTAACCTCTGCCTCTAGTTTTAAGAAAAAAATTCTCATCATTAGGGATGTTCCATCCTCTTCTCCATCTTCTTCAACATTCCCTCTTTGTTATTCCGAAATGTGAGCTTCTCCTCCTTATTTATATTTCTCGGGGCATTCCCAAGACATGTGCCTTGCCTTTCCACAAGTATAACACCTTATTCCTCCTCTGCCTCTTCCTCTAGAACAGTTTCTTCCACCATGCCTTCTTCCTCGAGAACTTCCTCCTTTTTTCGAGTGACTATGTGGAGTTCCAACCTTGTCTTTGGAATTATGCACCTTGTCATGGGAAACTCCCTTGCCTTTGTTCGGGCCTGAGATTTTACCCCTAACTCATTGGCTTTGTTTTCTAGCCAAATTCTCTTATGCCTTCAACGCAAACTGATAAGAATCCTCCACTGTTCTTATTGACATCGTTCTAAGCTCATCCTTGATCATGTAAATCGAGCAATTTATATACATGGAAACTTTTTCTTCATCCCGATCTCTTTGTCCAATGTTTATGATCATCTTGTAGAACTCCTCCGCATATTATTTGACTATCATACCCTTCTGTCTCAGGTTCTATAGCTTCTTGAACAGATTGATATGATAATCTTAGGGAATGAATTTAGCCTTCATATTGGCTACCATTCTGTCATAATTATTTATCTTTTGTTTGCCTTTACTTCGCCTCTCAGCCTGAAGTTCATCCCACCACAGTGTTGCATGTACTTTAAGCCTAGTGATAGCATGTCTCACCCTTTTCTCCCCATCGACATCTTTATAATAAAAATAATTTTCCATGGACCTTATCTAATCCAACAGTTCTTCAGCATCCAAATTTCCCTCATACATCGAGACCTATATATTGTATGTAGCTCCCAATCTAACAACTTCTCTTAGAAAGCGTTCTTTGACAAGGTGTTCCCCTGCATCTTATTTGACTTCTATATCTTCTCTCTCTGCATTGTTGACATCTCTAGCATAAGGTTCTCTTCTTTGCGCTGCTTCCATCACTTCTAGTCTTGCACGAAGTTATCGCATCTATATTTCTACAAAATGATTGGCTAAAGGTGGCTCCCCTCATCTCCTCGGTGTCATTGTGTTGACTGTCTCCTTTATCTCCTTTATCTCTTTTGTCTGAAATCTACAGATGAAAATCAGCTCTAATACCACTTGATGCAAACACCCTTTCTCCCATAAGGTTTGTGCAACCTCCCCATCTAGGATCGATCAAGAACCTAAGTCTGATTGACTCTTTGTCCCCTCAGGAACCACAATTAACAGAATAATCCCCCTTCTTGTTAACTCATAGGTTCTATGGAAACCACATGCTTCTCCTTAACGCTTTAAAGCTTCAACGTAATTAGGCACTAACTCTCCTCTAGATAAGCCTCTTCCCTCACATGAACACTGGTGGTGACCAAACGCTTAAGTGAAAGGAACATAGTGATTTCATGTGTCATGACTCTGGGAGTATTGCTACTTCCATTCCCCCAATACCTGAAATTTTGATGATGTTGGACCGACGATCAAGGTCTTTCTTTGATTGATGATTGCGATCAAGTTGTGGTTTCACATTTCACGACCTTGGAACCTCCTCGCCTTTGTTATTACGATACCCAAAATTGAAATGGTGTTAGATCAATGGCTCAGGATCTTTCTTGATCCAACGACTTAGATCATGTCATGATTTCACGTTTTGGGACTTTGGAGGTTGTCTCACCTTTTCTCTTCCAAGTCCCAAATCTATGACAAGAACAGATCGATCGCTAGCGGTATCCTTGATCCAACGATTTAGATCAAGTCATTATTTCTCATTTCGCAAGTTCTCATGACTCAAACTTTAACTCCTCCAAGTGACAAGTCATTGAAATGTTGATCTCTTGCCGCATGTCCTCCTTGACGATGGACGGTCCTGATGGATTTGGAATGATCGACGACTATAATCCTTTTTAAAGTTTTCACTTCACAAATCCTTGCAACTATGCCCTTTAAACTTTCCCCCTGCGAGTCATCCAAATACTGCTCTCTCGCCATGTGTCCTATCTTGATGGACAATTCTGATGATTTCAAAATTTCGTGTCCTTGTTCCCTCTGTATACTTTCAAATATTTAATGTTAGTGCACTTTACCTTGATATGATGGCTATGATCCTTCTATGCATATATCAGATAGATAATATCTCTTCTCTATCGCTTGGGTTGAACAACTGAGATCTTTTCCCCTAGTGCTTAGATCGGATGACTGCGATCTTTCCTCACGAACTACACTTCCTTCAGACTTAGAAGATTTCCATAAAATTTAAAGGAATTGGCCTTCGTCTTTCTACAAGTCCATTTCTTGGATATCGTTCCCACTTCTTGGAAAGTGCTACCCCTCCTGATCTTGATCTCCTCAAATATTTCGATCTCCCAAGTACTTCTTGATTTTCCTAGAAATTCGTCAAACTCAGATCCAAAGATTCTTGAAAATAATTCTTTCTCGCACTCCTAGTGTTTCTCTGTTCTTGTCCTTTGACTTCTTTGCAGATTCGCTTCAACTCTTTGTTGAATTTCAGACTTATGCAGTATTTCCAATAGATATTTATAGAGATTTGAGTTCTTGCGATGACTATGCACTTCTTGCAGCAACCACTTTGCACTCCTTGCAAAGGAAACTTACGTTATTTCTCCAGAGCTTTACGAGTCAAAACAGACCATGTCAATGCACTCCTTGTGGACTGTGTGCAAACCTTTCACTATCTCACGAAGAAAAGTGATTTTAAAATTTATACAAGCATTTCAAAGCTACTTGCACTCATAGAAAGATTGATTCAATCTTGAAAAGATTAATGACAACAGCAAGGAAATTGTAAAAAATATTCACACCATACATTGGATCAATTTTCCTCTTTTATCTTCATTCAAAATCAAGAAAATGCTTATAGATAAAATCAAAGAAACAACCATTGTTCACAAATTCCTACTTGCTCCTAATTCTCATAACCCTTCTTTTGGGCGTACAAGATCTTTCTTTATACAATAGAAACAAACTAACTTCTATCTAATTGTGGTTACATTAAGATTAGGGTTAAGCTCCCAAGTCATGTGTGCTCATTTTCTCTTCATGCATGTGATATTTCCTCTTTTATTTTCTATCACTTTAAAATATTTGCAGTAGTGGCTAATGTTCAAGACTCTGGATTGGCTCTCAGGCATTGAGTTGTCCTGCCAAGTGTACTTGCTGACAATGCTCTTGCATCACCAAGTCTCTCATGGAATTACTCGAACTTCTTCTTGGTTGTAATCATCAACACTCCCTCTCACCTCGAGAGGTATTCTCCACCAGGCCAAGTCTCGAACATAAGTACTTGAACTTCATCTTGACAAGAATTTTGGTGAAGATATATGGAATCTGCTCATGGGTAGGAAGGAATTGTGCATGTACTACTTTCATCTGCACCATGTCTCTAATATAATGATATTATATCTGAATGTTTTTTTATCTATCATGAAACACAGGGTTCCTAGAGAGATTCCCATAGCCATGGTTATCACAATGTCATATACTTTTCTTCTACAGTACTTAAGGCCACAAATCTATGTTTCCTACTCCACCAAGAAACCATGACAGACCCCAAGGTAAAAAAAAAAACACATGTGCTCTTTTAGTCCACTACGCTCCCTTCCTAATATGCATCGGTATATTCCTGGAAGCTCAAGTTTACACTGGAGGCATATCTTAGGTGATATCGAATTGTGCCTTGTGGGTATCTCAATACATGTTTTGTTTCTATCCAATGAGTCTATCTTGACTGAATCGTGAATTAACTAAGTACATTCACTTCATAGAATATATCAGGTTTGGTGTTAACCATATGCATAAGTGATCCTCTCATGTGTGGATCAATATCACTTAAATCATCATCATTCATTTTCTTCAAATCCATCACCATCGATGTAGGCATGGATTCTCATTATGTCATACCAAATTTCTTCAATATCTCCACTATATATTTTCCTTGACTCAGGAAAAAATCTCATGTGTTCTCTTCCATACTTCTAGTTCCAAGAAGTAGTGCATCATACCCAAATCCTTCATCTCGAAGTCATAAGTCAATGCTTTCTTGCATTTAGTAGTAACTCTTTTTCAACTGGTAAGGATTAAATCATCCACATACAGGACCAATATCATGCACTTGTCAACAACAATATGATAATATAGGTTTGGATCAACAACACTCTTACTGAATCCCAAACTCATCAAGAATCCATTCATCTTATGTAGTTTCCAACTAATGGATGTAGCTAGTGCAATGATGGTATAGATGGAAGTGTATCTAGCTACTAGATTAAATTTCTCTTCATAGTCAACTCCCTCTACTTTTGAGAATCCTCTGACTACAAATCTCATTTTGTATTTCTTGACACTTCCATCAGCTGCATGCTTGATCTTTTAGATCCACTTGGAAGCCACCACAGACTTCCATTTTGGTCACAGAACAATATCCCATACATCACTCTTCAATATAGAGCTAATAATCAACACTCCCTTTTAGCTTGGGAGGTATTATCCTCAAGGCAATGTCTCTCATAGAAGTACTCGAACTTCATCTTTACAAGTTGTTTGGTGAATATATATGGAATAGACTCATGGGTAGGAAGGTATTTCATGTGCAGTTATTTCCTTTGAACCATGTCTCTGATATAATGATATTTTATCTCAATATGTTTCGATCTATCATGAAACACATGGTTCTCGAAGAGCTTCACACAACCCTTCTTATCACAATGTTGTGCAATATGCTTCTACGGTACTCAAGGCCATAGAGATCAGTTTCTTGCTACACCAGGAAACCATGGTACACCCCAAGGTAAAACAACAACCAGATGTGCTCTTTTGGTCCACTGCGCTCCTTGCCTAATCTGGATTGGTATATTCCTGGAAGCTCAAGTTTAAACTGGAGGCATATCTTAGGTGATATCCAACTGTTCCTCATGGGTATCTCAATACATGTTTCTCCTATCAAGTGAGTCTGTCTCGGCTGAATAATACATTTACAAAGTACACTCACTACATAGCATATATCAGGTCTAGTTTTAACCATATACATAAGTGATCCTCTCAGCTGTGGATCAATCTCACTTGAATAAACATCATTCATTTTCTTCAAATCCATCACCATTGGTGTAGGCATGGATTTGCATTATTTCATACTGAATTTATTCAATATCTCCATTATATATTTTCCTTGACTCAGGAAAAAATCTCATCAGTCCTCTTACATACTTCTAGTCCCAAGAAGTAGTGAATCATACCCAAATTCTTCATCTCAAAGTCATAAGTCAATTCTTTCTTGCACTTAGCAGTCANTGATCATTATGCATGTTTTCAGTTCTAATTATCAAAATGAGAGTAATGGAAGAAGAATTTATCAACAGATACTCTGCCTCTGAGATTTTGATGATCTTTATGTTTTCTGCTAAATCTTAGTTCAGGAATTCTTAGTTGCTCTTGTGCTTGGCTTTTATCTCCCCTAATTCTTCCTCAAATCAATACCATTAAAACTCAATTTTATCCAATATTGCTGCTACCTTGCCCTGTGAAAGAACTTTGTCCAAAGATTAGAGTGAATATCCTTGTTTAAAGTGCAGACCCCATTTGCCCAATGGCCCTCCTTGCTATTCCAAATCAATCATTTAAAAACCCCAACCCATGTTCTTCATAACTAGCCTAATACTTCCTCAAACAAAGCTATATCAGACAGAGAGATCCCTCTCTAAGTCTTGGAGGGATAGATCCAAGACTCGAAGAGGTTTTGATGTTGCCTCTGTGACTGCCTTACAGCCTTGGAAAAATTACAAAGTGCTAACACTTCCCATAGATCTAAAAGATACAATGGTCTGTGGGATTTCGGTACTTCTCCACGAAGAAATCTCACCATTCTTTCACTCCACTCAAGGATCTCTAGCCAAAATGACTTAGCGTTCTCCACCTGAACTTGATCTCTACGAAACGATTTCGATCTCTACCTCCCTTTGAATACTTCAAAGGTGCTATCCCTTCTGATCTTTATCTCTTTGAACATCAAAGGTTCCTTCGACCTGAGTTTAGACATTGCCTATACAGAAAGAAGTATGTTGGAGTAGTTTGAGAGTCAAGGGAAGTGATAGAATTATGGAAAGAATTTACCCACATAAGATTTTCAATTCAAAGTAATCTAGACTGGTGTAAAAATGACATTATGGACATAAATTAATTTTACCTTCTCTTAATTTCTAAGCTTAAACGAAATTGAATTATGTCATAGGAATTTTTTTTTTTTTATGGTGAATTTGAGGTTCATTGCAAGTTTCCCAAAATTTTGTTTACCACCTCATTATTCCCATCTTTTTGAGGGTGATAAACTAAGTTGAAGGAAAAATCTATCCCCAACTTCTTCCACAATGTTCTCCAAAAATGACAGATAAATTTTGTGTCTTTATCTGAGACAATGCTTCTAGGTACGCCGTGAAGTCTCACAACTTCCTTGAAAAACAATTTTGGAACTTGTGTTGCATCACTGGTATTTTGACATGGGATAAAGTGTGACATCTTTGAAAATATATCCACCACCACAAATATGGAATCACATCCTCTTTTTGTTCTTGGCATTCCCAACACAAAATCTATGCTTATTACATCCCAAGGCCTCTTTGGTATGGGAAATGGTTGATACAATCCAGTGTTCTGTCTTTTACCTTTTGCATGTTGGTAGATTTTTCATCCTTTCATGAATTGTATTACATATTTTCTCATACCCAACCAATAGTATGAGGTGCTCAGCTGTGAAAATGTCTTATCATGGCCAAAATGTCCAACCAATCATCCACTATGTTTTTCCTTCAAAAGGTTATCCCTCATTGAGCATTTTGGTATGAACAATTGATATCCCTGTAACAACAATACCTCTTGAATCATATACTCTATCCACTGGCTCCTATCTCTTAGCACATGATTTGTTCATGCTTCCTTGAAATCTAGATCACCACTGTACATTTCCTAAAGGTGTTCAAACCCTAAGGTTTTTACCTAAAATTCCTGCAGATTCAAACATTTCCTGCTCAATGCATCAATAACTTTGTTAGCATTCCCACCAATATGTTTTATGACAAAAGTAAAATTCTACATATACTCAATCCACTTTGCATGCCTCTGATTCAATTTTTCATGTTTGGTTATGAATTGTAAATCTTGGTTATCACTATAAAACACAAATTATTATGGGACAAGGCAATCTCTCCATTTCTTCAGGGCTTGGATTATGGCATAAAACTCTTTGTCATAGGTGGAGTATTTTCTCTTCGTCTCATTAATCTTCTTGCTAAAGTAAGCAATAGGTCTATTTTCCTAGCTCAAATCTCCTCCAATCGCAATGCCACTTTCATCACACCTTACCTGAAACATCTTCTCAAAATTTGGCAAGACCAGAATTGGTCGCTCTGTTACTTTCTCCTTCAATGTATTGAAGCTCTTCTTGGCCTCCTTCGTCCATTTAAAAGACTTGTGCCTCTTCTTCACTATATCCATCATTGGTGCACAAATTCCACTCAAATATCTAATGAACTTCCTATGGAAACTCGCTAATCCATGGAAGATTCTTACCTCAAACATGCTCCTTGGAGATGGCCATTCTTTGATTGCTTTCACCTTCTCCGGATCCAACTTCAGTTCATTTGAAGAGATCACAAAACTCAAGTAAATGAGTTATGTATTCATAAAACAAGACTTCTTCAAGTTTATCAATAGCTTCCCATGTTGTAGTCTCCTCATCACCAGTGTTACGTGCTTTAAATGATCCTCTTTAGTCTTCCTAAAGATCATTATATGATCTAGATACACCACCATGAACTTACCAATGAAATATTTTAGTATTTCATTCATCAACCTCATAAAAGTACTTGAGGAATTTCTTAAGACAAATGGTATAACAAGACACTCATACAAACCTTCATTTTTCTTAAAGGCTATCTTCCACTCATCACCTTCTCTCATTCTGATATGGTGATATCCACTTTTCAAATCTATCTTAGAAAAAAAATTTTCCCCACTTAAACAGTCCATCAAATCATCTATTCTTGGAAAAGGGAATCTATACCTCATAGTGATCTTGTTGATGGCTCTCAAGTCTATACACATTCTCCATCCTCCATATTTATTTGGAGTTAGGATAGTTGGCACTGTGCATGGACTCAATCTCTTTGTGACCAAACCCTTGTCTAACAACTCGTGGACCTCGTTCTTTACCTCCCCATTCTCTCGAGGTGTCAGTCTGTATTCCTCTTTTTTCAGAAGACTTGCTCCTGGTGTCAAATCAATATGATGGTTGATACTTATGATGGGTGATAATGAGTTAGAAAGTTCATCCACCACTATGTCACAAATATTTTCCAACAATTCTAGAACTTTTTAAGAAAAATCATCCATCGAAGTACTAGTAAGGATGACTCTGGGTTTTCTCACCACAACAAACTTCATCTCCTATTATTTATTAACTTATTTCAGGAGTTCCTTCCTGCTCATGAGAAGTATGGTTGTGATGGCTTCCCCTTTCACTTTATTCTCCTCTATTGGCAACAACATGTGTGTCCTACCATTCTTCTCCAAGGTGTATGTATTCTTCCTCCCGTCATGAATGAAATTCCTGTCAAACTTCCACAGTCTTCCAAACTAAATATGGCATACATCTGTGGGAATTACATCACACAAAATTTCATCTCTATATCCTCCTATCTTAAATTCAACCAAGTATTGTTTAGTAACCATTACCTGTTGTTCTTTCTAGAACAATTAGACTTTATATGGCTTTGGTTGTGCAGTTGTCTCGAGCTCCAATTTCTCCACCATATCCGTGGATACTAAGTTATTAGTGCTCCCACTATCAATTATCACCTTGCATACTCTATCTTTCGTATTGCGAGCTATCCTGAATGGACCATTCCTCTATAATGGATTTTTAACCTCTGCCTCTAGTTTTAAGAAAAAAATTCTCATCATTAGGGATGTTCCATCCTCTTCTCCATCTTCTTCAACATTCCCTCTTTGTTATTCCGAAATGTGAGCTTCTCCTCCTTATTTATATTTCTCGGGGCATTCCCAAGACATGTGCCTTGCCTTTCCACAAGTATAACACCTTATTCCTCCTCTGCCTCTTCCTCTAGAACAGTTTCTTCCACCATGCCTTCTTCCTCGAGAACTTCCTCCTTTTTTCGAGTGACTATGTGGAGTTCCAACCTTGTCTTTGGAATTATGCACCTTGTCATGGGAAACTCCCTTGCCTTTGTTCGGGCCTGAGATTTTACCCCTAACTCATTGGCTTTGTTTTCTAGCCAAATTCTCTTATGCCTTCAACGCAAACTGATAAGAATCCTCCACTGTTCTTATTGACATCGTTCTAAGCTCATCCTTGATCATGTAAATCGAGCAATTTATATACATGGAAACTTTTTCTTCATCCCGATCTCTTTGTCCAATGTTTATGATCATCTTGTAGAACTCCTCCGCATATTATTTGACTATCATACCCTTCTGTCTCAGGTTCTATAGCTTCTTGAACAGATTGATATGATAATCTTAGGGAATGAATTTAGCCTTCATATTGGCTACCATTCTGTCATAATTATTTATCTTTTGTTTGCCTTTACTTCGCCTCTCAGCCTGAAGTTCATCCCACCACAGTGTTGCATGTACTTTAAGCCTAGTGATAGCATGTCTCACCCTTTTCTCCCCATCGACATCTTTATAATAAAAATAATTTTCCATGGACCTTATCTAATCCAACAGTTCTTCAGCATCCAAATTTCCCTCATACATCGAGACCTATATATTGTATGTAGCTCCCAATCTAACAACTTCTCTTAGAAAGCGTTCTTTGACAAGGTGTTCCCCTGCATCTTATTTGACTTCTATATCTTCTCTCTCTGCATTGTTGACATCTCTAGCATAAGGTTCTCTTCTTTGCGCTGCTTCCATCACTTCTAGTCTTGCACGAAGTTATCGCATCTATATTTCTACAAAATGATTGGCTAAAGGTGGCTCCCCTCATCTCCTCGGTGTCATTGTGTTGACTGTCTCCTTTATCTCCTTTATCTCTTTTGTCTGAAATCTACAGATGAAAATCAGCTCTAATACCACTTGATGCAAACACCCTTTCTCCCATAAGGTTTGTGCAACCTCCCCATCTAGGATCGATCAAGAACCTAAGTCTGATTGACTCTTTGTCCCCTCAGGAACCACAATTAACAGAATAATCCCCCTTCTTGTTAACTCATAGGTTCTATGGAAACCACATGCTTCTCCTTAACGCTTTAAAGCTTCAACGTAATTAGGCACTAACTCTCCTCTAGATAAGCCTCTTCCCTCACATGAACACTGGTGGTGACCAAACGCTTAAGTGAAAGGAACATAGTGATTTCATGTGTCATGACTCTGGGAGTATTGCTACTTCCATTCCCCCAATACCAGAAATTTCGATGATGTTGGACTGACGATCAAGGTCTTTCTTTGATTGATGATTTCGATCAAGTTGTGGTTTCACGTTTCACGACCTTGGAACCTCCTCGCCTTTGTTCTTACGATACCCAAAATTGAAATGGTGTTAGATCGATGGCTCAGGATCTTTCTTGATCCAACGACTTAGATCATGTCATGATTTCATGTTTTGGGACTTTGGAGGTTGTCTCACCTTTTCTCTTCCAAGTCCCAAATCTCTGACAAGACCAGATCGATCACTAGCGGTATCCTTGATCCAATGGTTTAGATCAAGTCATTATTTCTCATTTCGCAAGTTCTCATGACTCAAAGTTTAACTCCTCCAAGTGACAAGTCATTGAAATGTTGATCTCTTGCCGCATGTCCTTCTTGACGATGGACGGTCCTGATGGATTTGGAACGATCGACGACTATAATCCTTTTTAAAGTTTGCACTTCACAAATCCTTGCAAATCTACCCTTTGACCTTTCCCCCTGTGAGTCATCCAAATACTGCTCTCTCACCATGTGTCCTATCTTGATGGACGATTCTGATGATTTCAAAATTTCGTGTCCTTGTTCCCCCTGTATACTTTCAAATATTTAATGTTAGTGCACTTTACCTTGATATGATGGCTATGATGCTTCTATGCATATATCATACAGATAATATCTCTTCTCTATTGCTCAGGTTGAACCACTGAGATCTTTTCCCCTAGTGCTTAGATCGGATGACTGCGATCTTTCCTCACGAACTACACTTCCTTCAGACTTAGAAGATTTCCATAAAATTTAAAGGAATTGGCCTTCGTCTTTCTACAAGTCCATTTCTTGGATATCGTTCCCACTTCTTGGAAAGTGCTACCCCTCCTGATCTTGATCTCCTCAAATATTTCGATCTCCCAAGTACTTCTTGATTTTCCTAGAAATTCGTCAAACTCAGATCCAAAGATTCTTGAAAATAATTCTTTCTCGCACTCCTAGTGTTTCTCTGTTCTTGTCCTTTGACTTCTTTGCAGATTCGCTTCAACTCTTTGTTGAATTTCAGACTTATGCAGTATTTCCAATAGATATTTATAGAGATTTGAGTTCTTGCGATGACTATGCACTTCTTGCAGCAACCACTTTGCACTCCTTGCAAAGGAAACTTACGTTATTTCTCCAGAGCTTTACGAGTCAAAACAGACCATGTCAATGCACTCCTTGTGGACTGTGTGCAAACCTTTCACTATCTCACGAAGAAAAGTGATTTTAAAATTTATACAAGCATTTCAAAGCTACTTGCACTCATAGAAAGATTGATTCAATCTTGAAAAGATTAATGACAACAGCAAGGAAATTGTAAAAAATATTCACACCATACATTGGATCAATTTTCCTCTTTTATCTTCATTCAAAATCAAGAAAATGCTTATAGATAAAATCAAAGAAACAACCATTGTTCACAAATTCCTACTTGCTCCTAATTCTCATAACCCTTCTTTTGGGCGTACAAGATCTTTCTTTATACAATAGAAACAAACTAACTTCTATCTAATTGTGGTTACATTAAGATTAGGGTTAAGCTCCCAAGTCATGTGTGCTCATTTTCTCTTCATGCATGTGATATTTCCTCTTTTATTTTCTATCACTTTAAAATATTTGCAGTAGTGGCTAATGTTCAAGACTCTGGATTGGCTCTCAGGCATTGAGTTGTCCTGCCAAGTGTACTTGCTGACAATGCTCTTGCATCACCAAGTCTCTCATGGAATTACTCGAACTTCTTCTTGGTTGTAATCATCAACACTCCCTCTCACCTCGAGAGGTATTCTCCACCAGGCCAAGTCTCGAACATAAGTACTTGAACTTCATCTTGACAAGAATTTTGGTGAAGATATATGGAATCTGCTCATGGGTAGGAAGGAATTGTGCATGTACTACTTTCATCTGCACCATGTCTCTAATATAATGATATTATATCTGAATGTTTTTTTATCTATCATGAAACACAGGGTTCCTAGAGAGATTCCCATAGCCATGGTTATCACAATGTCATATACTTTTCTTCTACAGTACTTAAGGCCACAAATCTATGTTTCCTACTCCACCAAGAAACCATGACAGACCCCAAGGTAAAAAAAAAAACACATGTGCTCTTTTAGTCCACTACGCTCCCTTCCTAATATGCATCGGTATATTCCTGGAAGCTCAAGTTTACACTGGAGGCATATCTTAGGTGATATCGAATTGTGCCTTGTGGGTATCTCAATACATGTTTTGTTTCTATCCAATGAGTCTATCTTGACTGAATCGTGAATTAACTAAGTACATTCACTTCATAGAATATATCAGGTTTGGTGTTAACCATATGCATAAGTGATCCTCTCATGTGTGGATCAATATCACTTAAATCATCATCATTCATTTTCTTCAAATCCATCACCATCGATGTAGGCATGGATTCTCATTATGTCATACCAAATTTCTTCAATATCTCCACTATATATTTTCCTTGACTCAGGAAAAAATCTCATGTGTTCTCTTCCATACTTCTAGTTCCAAGAAGTAGTGCATCATACCCAAATCCTTCATCTCGAAGTCATAAGTCAATGCTTTCTTGCATTTAGTAGTAACTCTTTTTCAACTGGTAAGGATTAAATCATCCACATACAGGACCAATATCATGCACTTGTCAACAACAATATGATAATATAGGTTTGGATCAACAACACTCTTACTGAATCCCAAACTCATCAAGAATCCATTCATCTTATGTAGTTTCCAACTAATGGATGTAGCTAGTGCAATGATGGTATAGATGGAAGTGTATCTAGCTACTAGATTAAATTTCTCTTCATAGTCAACTCCCTCTACTTTTGAGAATCCTCTGACTACAAATCTCATTTTGTATTTCTTGACACTTCCATCAGCTGCATGCTTGATCTTTTAGATCCACTTGGAAGCCACCACAGACTTCCATTTTGGTCACAGAACAATATCCCATACATCACTCTTCAATATAGAGCTAATAATCAACACTCCCTTTTAGCTTGGGAGGTATTATCCTCAAGGCAATGTCTCTCATAGAAGTACTCGAACTTCATCTTTACAAGTTGTTTGGTGAATATATATGGAATAGACTCATGGGTAGGAAGGTATTTCATGTGCAGTTATTTCCTTTGAACCATGTCTCTGATATAATGATATTTTATCTCAATATGTTTCGATCTATCATGAAACACATGGTTCTCGAAGAGCTTCACACAACCCTTCTTATCACAATGTTGTGCAATATGCTTCTACGGTACTCAAGGCCATAGAGATCAGTTTCTTGCTACACCAGGAAACCATGGTACACCCCAAGGTAAAACAACAACCAGATGTGCTCTTTTGGTCCACTGCGCTCCTTGCCTAATCTGGATTGGTATATTCCTGGAAGCTCAAGTTTAAACTGGAGGCATATCTTAGGTGATATCCAACTGTTCCTCATGGGTATCTCAATACATGTTTCTCCTATCAAGTGAGTCTGTCTCGGCTGAATAATACATTTACAAAGTACACTCACTACATAGCATATATCAGGTCTAGTTTTAACCATATACATAAGTGATCCTCTCAGCTGTGGATCAATCTCACTTGAATAAACATCATTCATTTTCTTCAAATCCATCACCATTGGTGTAGGCATGGATTTGCATTATTTCATACTGAATTTATTCAATATCTCCATTATATATTTTCCTTGACTCAGGAAAAAATCTCATCAGTCCTCTTACATACTTCTAGTCCCAAGAAGTAGTGAATCATACCCAAATTCTTCATCTCAAAGTCATAAGTCAATTCTTTCTTGCACTTAGCAGTCAATATTTTTAAACTGGTAAGGAATAATTCATCCACATATAAGACCAAGATCAAGAACTCGTCACCAACAATATGATAATATAGGTTTGGATCAACAACACTCTTGTTGAATCCCAAACTCATTAAGAATCCATCCATCTTATGTAGTTTCCAACTCATGGATGTAGCTAGTGAAATGATGGTATGAATGGAAGTGTATTTGGATATTGTATTAAATGTCTCATCATATTCAACTCCCTCTACTTGTGAGAATCCTCTGACTAAAAATATCACTTTTTATTTCTTGACACTTCCATCAGATGCATGCTTGATCTTTTAAATCCACTTGAAAGTCATCACAAAATTCCCTGATGGTCTTAGAACAATATCCCATACATAATTCTTCAAGATAGAACGATATTATTCTATCATGGCATCTTTCCATTTCTTCTCACCTGTCGCTTCTCCATGACAAGAAGGCTAAGAACTAATGATGTGACTCATGGCTAAAAGGTATCTCAAAACATATCTTTGGTCTCTTGCTCTCTTAGAATGTGCCTTGAGAGGATGCATGTCCCTCTGCCTATCCCAAAGTTTCTCTACTCGAGATAGGCCTTTTATGGCCTATTGCAATGTCTCTGGTCATATCAACTTGAGAAGCTAGATTAACTATATTAATGGTTGTCTCACTCTGAACTACTGAAGGGAGAAGGTAATGTGTCTTTCTTCTTCTCAAATAGTTTGACTCCCTCTTAGTCAAGTAACTCCCTCTTAATTCTGAAGGATAGATATCTTCCTTTTCATGTTTTTTAAGCTAGATACGTTTCATGTCTTCTCATGTCTTCTAGTAATTCTACAGTATTTTGATGACCTTAATACTAGTAGAATAACCAAGATGGCCTCCCATAGGGATGGCCTCGTGTACTAGAATAATAATCATTCAATAAAGGTTGGACTCCCATACTAGTTATAATTATCCAAGTCATGAGGGCTCCCATACTAGGGGTAATACCCTTCACTATCAAAGATGCAATCAACTATAGGTTTAATGATAAAATCAAACAATTTACCTGGGTTTGCAGTCATGCTGAATATTGCATTTGGTTTAGAGGAAGTAATTCTCATATGTATTGTATTCATCCTTTTGAGGTATATCTAGATCGATGTGAGTGGTGGAAGCATATTATCTTCCTTTCTTTCTGGTAGGAAAATTTCTTGCATAATTCCCATACTTTTCACATCTGAAGAACTGCATCTCTATCATGTCTCTTCTCTGATCATACCCTGAAGTTGATGAAGTCTTTTCATCATTAAATGTTTTACTGAAGTTTCTTTTAAATGTTCCTGATTTCTTTGTATGAAGTGCAAGAGAATGATTTCCATTGGGAGGGAATTCTTCCACTCCTCTAGTTCTAAGTTTGATTTCTTCTTGGGTACATTATGTCCATAGATGATCAAAACTAGGTAGCTTTTCTCTTCCACTAATGCTTTGAAGAAATGGTTCCCAGTGTTTTGGAATATTATTAGGAGTGGTCAAAACAAGTTCTTTGTCGGATATGATTTCTCCAATGGATCCTAGATGATCTCTGATCTCTGAAATATTTATAAAGAAGGTAAGAACGGTATCACCTTTCTTCATCTTGATACTTTGAATATGGCCCTTCAATGTAAGGGCTTTGAGGGTGTTTTCAATATCAAACATATTATTCAATGCTTCATGCATTTCATAAGTTGTCTTCAAGTTGGAAATACAAGGTAGGAGATGATCTTTTACTGAGTAGATGATTATATTGCTTGCCTTGACATAATCTTCCTTTCTTTCTTCCTTCTCTTGATCGATATCTATCTCTGGTAAATTATTTTGTATCACAATCAATAGGTCATCATCTTCAAGGGGGATACGAAGGCTTCACTTCCAGGAGCTGAAGTTGTTTGATCCATCAAGACTATCTTCCACCAAGGTTTTGTTCTTCATATTCTAGAATTTATTCACAAACCCTTGTCAACTGGGTTAGAAAACCTAATAGGTAGGATATTCTAGCAACCTTAGGTTTTTTTGGGCTTACGACTACCAAAAGTAAGCTTTAATAAAGTCACACTAATACTGGTGAGATGAAAATCTCCTTTAATGAGCTACAAAAACCCTAAAACAAGAATCTGTAGAAAATTGTGGCACCCTAGAAATCCTAGGGCCAAAAATTGAAAATGCTCGAAATTTCACTCTGAAAGTCTCTGGAGGTGCACTGGAGGAGGTCTTACTCTTATATGACAAACTTATCCCCAACGTTCAATTATTAAGATTTGAAACTATAAAATAAGGAGGGTCATACCGAATTTCTAGAAACCATAGGAGAGTCGTATGGTTTTGCAAAAGAGGAGGTGTGACTGGTATATGCTTGTGCAATGGGTTCTTCAATACCTATGCTCTAAATACATGTTGATTTTTTCACTAGAATAGGCTCAAGCATAATTTTTTTTCCAATTTTAGCATTTCACTTGAACCATTGACAATTCCAATTACACCATAAACAATTTGTTGCATTAACTAAGATCACAAGAAGAATACCATGCACAAGTACACAAGAAGTATCCTTAGAAACCCTTCTCAACAAGGTAAGGAACCCAATGGATCCTTTGGTATATTCTTCAAGATAAAGACCTCCCACTCCATAAACCTAGCACATAAAATGGTGCTCACAAAACCAAGAAGTGTAGTGCCCAAGAGAGGTGTCCACTTCAACCCTTGAACAACTACTTGCTGAAATTTCCAAACTCACATGTGTGTTGTGTTTCCTCAATGGGGAAATCACCTTTATTTATATTAGACCAAACATATAAAAAGTGGTTTCTATTAGCACAATAGGGGCAACCTCATTAACTTGGAATATAATTGATAATTACCATATTAATTATCTTTTATATTAATTATATTTCACTTTATGGTGGGGTCGGCCTCTACTATTTAAATCATAATTAGAGTTAAAGATAATTTTGACTCTTAGAAAATATAGAAAGATATCTCACACAACCACTAGTGCTCAGCCAATAGAGGCACATCCACTTCTACTAACCCACAGGGACAGGGACGTCCAACTCAAAATATCTCTATTTCATTGTGTCTCATAGGAGAATCATCAGGATACACACTCGCTAGTTCTCAACCATTGGGATCACTTCCACCCGTGCTCAACCATAGGATAATCTTACTCAACAGATCTCTATCCCACTGAGTCTCATAGGAGAATCAACTAGAGTATCACATCATCTCAACTCTCTTCACAGAGGAGAACAATAAACCCATCACATGGGGTCCTTAACCCCTCACATGGGTACACATCATTTCATCTCCATCTCGGAGAGTACGAAACACCCAACTCATGGGCATCTTCCCTCCACAGGGGCATAAAGCATTCCATTTTCGTCTCATAGAGGAATGCTACACCCATCTCATGGACAGACCCAAATCATGGGCTTCCTCACCCCACACAGGGGAACACAACGTTCCATCACTGTATCAGACAGGAACAAGACACCCATCTCATGGGCACACCCAACTCATGGGATTACTCACCCCACACAGGGGGCACACAACATTCCATATCCGTCTTAGAGAGGATCAACAAACCCATCTCATGGGAACACCCAACCCATGGGATCTCTCACAGGATGAATCACTCATTCTATGTCCCTGAGGATGTCTCACACAATTGTAATCATCAACAAATACAACTCAAAAGACTTTGCATATTTTTGGAGACAGACACCACACCTAGTAGAATGAAGTGGATGAAATAAATAACCTAGATATCATGAACATAGCTAGTAACAGGCTCAGAAAAAAGGACTTGTCCAATGATTATTGGGTTGAAGAAGTATATATTCTAAACATATCTTCAAAAACCAGTGTGAACAATAAAGTACCCCAAGAACCCTAGAGTAGCACTAAGATAAAAGTGTCAAGCTTCATAATTTATGGATGCATTGATTTTTCACATATACCTAAATAAATGAGAAATAATATTGACAATAGAAGTGAAAAGTGTATCTTCATTGGATACAAGTGAAAAGTGAAAAGCATACAGACTTTATAATCAAGTCACCATGAAATTTCTAGTGAGGAGAGATGTTAAATTCCTTGAGAACAAATCATGGAATGACCAAGAAAATGAGACAATGGATAGCCAAAATCCATTGCAACACATTGATGAACAAACATAAAGTTCATAATAACAAGTAAATCCACAAAAAATTTCAAGACTACACGTACAAAGACAACAACAAAACTCTGGAAATGTTTCTTCATCTAGCATTGATTCATCCTCTTCAACAATATATAAGAAAAATGATGACTATGAACAACAAGGTCGTATTTCATTTCTATCCATTCAACCAACCTGCTTCAAAGAAGTAGTCAAATAGGAACACTGGGTAGAAGCAATGAAAGATGAAATTGAAGCCATAGAAAAAAAGAATACCTGGGATCATGTTGATTTTCCAGAAGATAAATCAAGCATTGGAGTTAAGTGGGTTTACAAAACAAAGGTTAAGGAGAAAGGAAACATAGAGAAACATAATCCAAGGTTGGTTGCCAAAGGTTTCTCTCAACAAACATGGCATAGATTATGGCGAAACCTTTTCTCCAGTAGCAAGGTTAGACACAATAATAATGAGTTTGTCTACTGCATCTGAGAAAAAATGGAAAGTCTCTTAGTTATATCTAAAGTCAGCCTTCTGATATGGCATTTTGCAAAAAGAAGTTTATGTGGATCAACAAGCTAGTTCTGAAGTGAAAGGACAAGAGGATAAAAAGTACAAGTTGAAGAAAGGTTTTTATGTCTTGAAGCAAGCTCCAAGAGGTTGGTATAGTGGAATTGAGTCCTATATGATCAACAATGGATTCATTAGAAGTAGCAATGAGCCAACTCTATATATAATGATAATCAAGCTAAAACACTTATTGTTTTTCTTTATGTTGATGATATGATTCACACAAACAATTTCATGTAAGATGAATTTAAAGATGCCATGAAAACTGAGTTTGAGATCACTGATCTTTTACTCATGAAGTATTTTTTGGGTACTAACGTTGAAAAATATACTCATGGTATTTTTTTCTATCAAGAAAAGTATGCTACAAACATTCTAAAGAGATTTGGAATGGATATATGTAAACCAACAAAAACATCTATTGCATTAAGAACAAAGTTGAACAAATGAGATGAAGGTTCAACAATTGATTCTACATTATATAAGAGGCTAGTTGGTACTTTAATGTACCTTACTGCAACTAGATCTATTAAATGGTTGCATCAACCTTTGTTTCAATATTTATGGAATCCTCCAATGATTCTCACTAGAAAGTTCGAAAAAAAATATTAAAATATGTTGTATGTACACTTAACTTTCTTTTATGGTATAAAACCTTTGAAGACTATTCACTTGCAGGGTACACAAACTGTGATTATGACATGAAAAACACATTTTGTTATGCTTTTTATGTGGTACCAATCTAACTAAATGGGAATCAAAGAAACAGTCCATAGTTGCAATATTTTTCATGGATAATACGACCTACTTGGCTTTCTTTGTCGCTTTTAGAATGATGTTTGATATCAATTATTATTTTCAAGGAACTTGGTGAAGCACAAATTGTATTTTATTTAACATTCATCCAACTGAAATTTTCAACTATTCATACGTTTCACTATTTCGCATAAATTTTGAATTATTCATACATTTCACTATTTCGTATTATGACAGGTTGCTTTACGTTCATTAGATGTTCTATATAACTAAGATGTTGCATATTTTCTTACTGTGTGAGAATCTATATTATGTAATTTAGTCACCCGAAGTTAGAAAATTTCGATATATTTGATATGGAACATGTACTTTGATCATTGGGTGTATGAATATATAAATAATAATTTCTTTTTATCATTAGGTGTATAGATGTATAAATAATAAAAAAAAATTAAAACAAATTGATAAATTAAATCATAAAAATATAGTTTTTACAATAAAATTATGTTATTTCAAAAAAAAATTATATTATAAATATAACTATGTTATTTCAAAAATATTAGAATGGAAATGCATTTTTGAAGAATTCTATATTAAAATATGAACCCTAGTTTATTACAAGATATCTTTACTCAGATTAAGTAATGTGATACAAGGTTGGGATAAAATAATTTTTCTGTTTCTTTTTCTCGTTCGTAACATTAATGCAAATTCGTCTTTGAGGAATTCCATATTAAGATATGGACGATATTTTGTTACAATATGTATGTATTAAGATTAAGAGAATAATGTGATGCACGGTTTGGATAGAATAAATTTATTTTGTCTTTTCTATTTTTAGTAACATTAATGAAGCGATGTGATGAATGCCTTCAAATTGTTGCTGAGTGACATTTTGATCCCTTACATGATATGGAATGATTGTTGACTTGATTTATGGAATGGAATGATTGTTGACTTTTAGTCGATGCAATGGTACATGATCATAAGATTGAGTTTTATTTATGTTATAAGCTAAATGATGGTATGGTAGATTTATATTATTTTTAAGAAGATGAAGGTTTCCTATTATATATGTGTGTTCTATTATATATGTGTGTTTTGGGAATACTAATATTTTTATTTATATAAAACAAAATTACATTGTTATATATCTCAAGGAATTAAAAATTAATGGTTTTGAAATATGGAACAATTTTGCATAGCTATTTTAAATTTTAGTGACCTATAGAAAAAAACAAAAAAAACATAGCCACCATCATACATTTTGAGTTGCATCTTAAAAAAATACAAAATACAAAATTTTATTATTCGAAAGGAAAATATGAAATTTTTTGATTAGAAAATGTTTTTAAATCCATGGTGTGTCTGTTGGTACACTACCATATCCTATAGTTTACGTTAACAAAATATGAAAGTCAAATTTGCAAGAAATCAACAAATAGTAGGGTCTCTATTGTGGTTTCATTCTCAATTGTAACGTCCCATATTTTGGCCTTAGGCCATTATAACATCGATTTTTCTCATTATAGTAATTCATTTCTTTGTAATTGTTTGGACTTAGTGAAAGTGATATAGACATGTGAGAGGTGTGCGTCTAGACTTATTTGTGACTTGCACAATATTATATTTTGTTGTTATATGTTTCTAATGATGATGATTATGTGATTTGGTTAAACATGTAAATTTAAATGGGGAATTTTGGAACATGGATACCAGTTTAAGTTATGTTGTGAATGTGTAATATATGCAAGGCATGATAAAAATAAACATACATTTCTTAATTGAATGTTAATACAATTATGGAATCTTATATGAAATTTTGACGTATATACATAGATATGAGTATTGGTGAACTAAGTTGTAGGTTGACAAGTTATGTAATGACCAAATGTCTATAGTGTTGACGTAATTTAGATGGCATGGACATGCAAAATATAGTGTATGCTATAAGTTGTACTTATTATTTAATTGATGGTTTCAAATATTGCTATGATATGTGGTAAGTGTGGTTTTGACAAGATGCACAACTTGCGTAGAGTGTTTATTTGATGACGTGACTCCAAGAACAATAGTTGCACAAAAGGGCTTGATGTAGGGTGTTTACCGTAGTTCTATGAGGAGGGGTGGAGGTATTTCCCACTGTTTATCCTCTGAAACCTAGAGTCGTGGGAGGGTTGTGTGAAGTCACGCTCCCCTAGACGTGTGATGGAGATTGCTAATGTTGTTGACCCTAGTTCTTTGAGGAGGGGTGGAGGTATTTCCCATTGTTTATCCTCCGAAACCTAGATTCATGGGAGGGTTGTGTGAAGTCACGCTCCCCTAGATGTGTGATGGTGACTTCTAGTTTCCTGTTCGAGAAGCTTGGTCGATATGTGTGACACTTCCTCCTACAGGTTCTATCTGGAGTTAGGTCAATATAGTTGACGCTCCAGCTTAGTCCAACAGAAGAAAGGATAGGATGGAAGATGGAAGTAGGCTAGGAAGGAAGGATGCTTCAATGTTAGTTGAGAATATTGATTGGGGATCATATATGCCACTATTGTTTACTCACTTGGTTCCTACCATTTTTAAAATCCTCTTTGATTTCCCATTGATATTTTAAATGTGATAATGAGTTATTCATGAATTGGTGNTTTTTTGTATATACTTTTGTTTTAAGTTCTAAATCATAGAGTTAACAAATTACTTATTTCATCATGTTATCTAGATTTATCATTGAGCAAATGTAGAAGAATTTTGTAAATGAAAATAAATTAAATTATTCTAAAACAAAGTTGTTATTGTGTATGTATTTAAAGAAAGATTAATTGTTTAACATCTTGGATGGGTGTTACATATGGTATCATACCCCAGTTTCAAAACTGAAACCTGGGCTTCACCACCCACAACACCCATAGCACTAGGATTTTTTCCTTGTGCTAACATGGTTTGCAAGGTCTCCATCCAATTTGGGCTGTTACAACCACACTCAGAGACTCAAGACTACACAAAGATGACTACATATAACTAGAGACAGGTTGAAATGATTCAATTACAGATCAATCGCCTTCACATTATTGCATTTATCTTTTCATTCTCCATACATATTACCATATGCAGTGGTTGGCTTCACTGCATACATCTCTCCAACACATATATCCTTCTGTGTCATCACTCAAGTTATACCAACGACTGGATTTTGATTGTACTAAAAGAGGTGCTCCTCTACTACTGATTATTCAAAATTTGGCTCGTTGTTTTTAGAATACAAAATTATACAGCACACCATGTGAATGTACTCTAATTTTTTTTTTCTCATTCGTCTTATGTTCACCTATCTCTTATTCTCACTGAAAAGTTATAAAATTTTGGATGTCTTATGATTTATCTCTGACTAGGGCTTTAAGCAACAATTTCTTGGGATTTCACAATCTTAACTCCTCTACTACTTCGTCAATGCTTCCAACATCTCTAAATGTAACTCCAGTTGAACCCTCTACTCGGGCATGTGGTTTTGACTGCCCAAACTCAATATCTTGCCATATATCCCATTTTTTGAAATCTTTTGGTCTCCTTATAAGAGTGAACCTTAAAAGAATGACCATGGCTATGAGTACAACTACAATAAAAAATATATTTCCTGAATCAATGACAAGAAACTAGTAGATGCTAAAACAAAACAAAAAAACAGAAACTTCTACATAACGCCCAAGAAATCCTCCTATGCTACCCACTTTAGCCAAAATTGTCCACACTTTCTTCACACATCTTAGAATAAGTACAAAAACAACCTTAAGCAAAGAAAACGCCAAAGGCCAGACAAAATAAATCTCAATAAAAGCCAATAGGCTAGTGACTCCAAAGACCATCGCTGATACAAGACCCCCCACTATGAATGCAACAACAATTACTACACTCGTTATCATTGTAATCTCAATCATCACTTTGCTTGATATAAAAGATGCCACAAGATGCGGCATAATAGGTGGTGGAACTATGCAAGGCATTAATAGCTCTTCAAGTTCCTGTTGTGGCCCTGAATACTCCCCTAAAACAACTTGTGCTTCTTCCTCTAACAAATGTATGCTCAACTTCTTTCTCTATAAGCTCTTATCTACTGGAAGTTATTTCAAATATATAATGAATTCATAATACACATAAACTCCCTCTGGAGTTTGGACATCACTTTATGTCATCATTTCAATCATATTTGCCCGCATCACATTAAGGAAGTCCTCCAAGTGCATTTTTGGCAATGTCTTCAATCTACTGTTGAATTTACCCACCTCTGATGCATAAAACTTGAATGCCTCTTCCGGAACATACAATTCACCTTTGTACTGTATTAGAAGTTCCTTGAGGTAAACAGGCCTTGATGGAGTCTCCTTATCAATTTCTACACTAGATGCTCCATGTTGTTCCTCTTCTCTTTTGTAACGCCCCCTTCGTTACGTCTATGAATAGCGAAGTACAATAGGAATTTTTTTTTCTTTTTCTTTTCTTTTAACAAATAAGAAATTAACAGCATCACCTAATTCACACATGATCAAAATATAAACAACTCTACATATCATTGCGGAACGAGATTTCAAAATA
>JZKD02S2378185.1:0-10341 GCA_000966675.3 Picea glauca
AAGGAGATCCATGTTGAACACTGGATGCAGACCAAGGAAAGGAGGAATGTTGAGCTCAAAAGCATTATCCCCCATCACCTTGGTGATAGTGTATGACCCATAATAGAGTGGGTGAAGGTTTTTATGGGGTCCTGTAAGGCATTCTTTCTGCAAGTGCAACCAAAATTTGTCACCCACCTGAAACTTATGTGGCACCCGATGTTAATCATGGAACTGTTTTCACTTGTCATTGGACTTCTGTAGGATATCCTGAACCTATTGGAGAATGTGTTGGATCCGCTCAATGAATCGGGTGGCTTTGTCAGCTTCATTTGGAGCAGGAGATGAGTCGGTCGAGGTGACCGCAAGGGGAAGTGAAACATCTATGGAACCCAATGGTTGGAATCCCAACCCCACTTGAAAGGGGTTATGGCTGGTTGAGCTATGCAGGGTTCAGTTGTAGCTATGTTGGACATAGGGAAGGCTCTCATCCCATGTGCGAAGGTGCTTTGAATTATACATGCAAAGGATATGCACAATCATTCTATTTACAACCTGGGTTTGGCCATCTATATGGGGGTGGAAGGTCGTGGATTTGGTGAGCTTGGTGTCTAGCAGTGACAAGAGGCTCGACCAGAATGCACTGAGAAATCGACTATATCGATCTAAGACAATGGTTTGTGGGATTCCAAAATGTACCCAGACTCGTTCAAAGAAGATCTTGGCAGTGGCCTTTGTTGTGATGCTCTTCTTGTAGGCAACCAGAATCGCCATCTTAGAAAAGTGATCAACAACCAAAAAAACACAGTTATTTCCCTGCTTGGTGGACGGGAGGCCCAACATGTAGTCCATTGAGATGGATTCCCATGGCCTGTCAGGAGTAGGAAGAGGGTTGTACAAACCTTGTTTCTTAGTGGTCAGTTTGGAAATAGCACAGGCAGTGCAGGACCTAATATACTTGTTGACCTCCTGTAGAAGTTTTGGCCAGTAGATATTTTTATGTAGCATCACCACTATATTTTCGACACCGAAGTGTCCTGCCACCCAACTATAGTGGGCTTCCCAGATCATCTTCTCTCGCTCACTTGATGGAACACAGATATGGCCCAGACGACACAAAATTCCATCCTGAAGATGGAAATTATCGACAACTGTGTTTGCACCCAACATTTGGTAGGTGGTGGCAAAATTAGGGCATGTCTCATAGAGTTGGGGCCATCCAGATGTCTCATGGCCACAATATTCTAGCACCGTTGTGAGTGCCGTGATTGGTGGTTTGATGAGGCAATCGGTGATGGGATTGGTGCTTCTTATTTTATACTTGATGTTGAGGTGGAATTGTTGCAAGTATGCAGACCACTTTTAATGGCAGTCATTCTGCATTTTTGCTTGTGTCTGCATGAACTGCAGTGGCTTATGATCAGTTTGGATTACTATCTTCTTCCCAAGAATGTAATGTCTCCACTGGAGGCATGCTTTCACAATGGAGTACATTTATTTTTCATAAGTAGGGTACTTACGGATAGTATCTGACAGTGTCTCACTATGATAGGACACGGGGTGGTCGTGCTGAGTGAGAACGATGCCCACAGAATAGTCTAAAGCATCTGTCTCGATCTCAAAGGGATGTTGCAGGTCTGGTAATGAAAGTACTGGGGCTGAGCACAAGAACTGCTTCAAATCATTGAACGCTTTTTGTTGGGACCGACCCCATGCAAATTTCACCTTATCACCACCCCTGTTTATTTGGCTGAGGGCCCATGCAATATGGGAGAATCCCAACACGAACCTGCGGTAGAAATTGGCAAGGCCCAAGAAGCTATGAAAATCAGTGAGTGTTGTTGGGGCTGGTCAGTCACAGATGACTTGGATCTTGGCTAGATCCACATGTACACCATGTTGATCAATGATGTATCCCAAATAATGGACCATGTCCATGCCAAAGGAGAATTGTTCCAAGTTGGTGTATAGCTTGTGCTACCACAGGGTGTGAAGAACCTGTTGAATATGTTTCAAGTGTTCGGCCCAAGTCTTTCTGTAAATTAGAATGTCATCCAGATACACCACTACAAAATTATTGGTGAATGGTGGTAGGATATCATCCATCATCTTCATGAAAGTGTCTGGAGCATTTATCAAACCAAATGGCATGACCAACCATTCAAAAAGGCCTTCCTTTGACTTGAAGGTGGTCCTCCATACATCTGTCTGTTCTATCGGGACCTGGTGGTAGCCAGAATTCAGACCAATCTTACTAAAGTGTTTGGCCCCCGTGAGTTGATTAAGGAGGTCATCGATTCAGGGAACCGGGTACCGGTTTCTGACTATGATTTTATTCAGAGCCCAATAATCAATACAGAGTCACCAAGTTCCATATTTCTTTTGTACCAGCATGATTGGGCTCCTGGAAGGTGATGATATTGGGTGGATGTGCCCCTTGTGGAGTAGTTCTTGGATCTGTCGCTTGATATCCTCATTCTCTAACAAAGAGAGACGATAGACTGGCCTATTGGGCAGCAGTGAAATGGGGGTCAGATCGATGGGGTGCTTGACCTGGAAGTGTAGAGGTACCTCTTTATGTGAGGAGAAGATATCCGAGTATTCTTCCACAACCTTTTCGACTTGTTTCTGCTGTGTGGAGAGGTCAACCATAGATATCCTAGATGTGGCTCTGATCTTTCCCTTATTCTGAGAGAGAATCACAAAGAAGAAAAACTTCCTCATCTTAGAGATGACCTTCCTTCATTGCTTAGCAGAGATCAAGGAAATAGAACTAGGTGGGACTGCCTCAAGTATCCTCTACAATTTTCTGTTCAAAGTAATAATAACACTACAAGGCCTAGAATCATATACAATATGACATTTCCATAAACAAGGTTGGCCCAAAAGAACATCATAAACTTCGAGAGGAGAAACAACACACAATACCTCATCTTTGAATGGCTTGATGTCGTATGACAATCAACACTGTTGGCTGACGCGGAGATCGCTTCCTTAGCGGAGCCATCCAATGGTGTAGGGTTGTGGGTGCGATGTTGTTGGCAAGGCTAGCCACTTGATGACCTCTGCTGAGATGAGGTTCTTCTAGCTAGCACTATGAACGATGAAGTGTTGCGGGATGCCTTTTACCCACATCTTTGAATGGAGGAGGCGCTCTCCTTCTTCTGGCTCATCTGGTTCACCAGGATGGAGCTTGGTGGTAGCAATAGTGACACTGGGTTCCACATCAATGATCTGTATTCCCCTTTCTAGTTCTATCTTAGAGTCAAAATTTGCATCTAATTCAGAGGCTTTCACTTCAGCCACCAACGACTTCTTTGAGCGACAATCAGGAGTGTTATGCCAAGGGCTCTTATGGAAGTTGCACCACTTCCTGGTATATTATTTGTCTTTCCAATGTCCTTATTTTCTTGCGACTTGGACTGGTTGTCCTGATACTATCCATGTTTTCTCTGTCCTTTGTTTGGTTGGTTGGGGCTGCCCTTTCTTGGATTTTATTGTGAGGGATTCCCAGGCCCAAATTGTCGCATCTTTTGTTTGAGCTTCTGCTCAATTTTGACGGCATATCGGTAGGCTGCACACAAGGATGAGATGCATAGAAATTCCATTTCAGTTTGGATGTATCTATGTAGAGCACGATGATAGGTGAGAACCACATGTCACTCTGAATCTTTGATGCCCAAATTGGTGCACAATGTATGGAAGATATTTGTGAAATCTTGCACTGCTTGGTCTCTTTCTTGCCGCAGTGTGGTCCATTTGGTATACAGGTCGTCATAACCTCTAACAGGGTAGTATTGTTCCTTAATAGCATCCTTGAAGGATTCCCAGGTGCCTGTGACTAAAAATAATGAGGTTTCCTCTGTTTCCTTTTTCTCACAGAAAGTTTCTGACCAATCTTTGACATGGGGAATGGATTTGAGGAGCACAAAAGTAATCTTTTCTCTATTCAAAAAGTTATGGACAGAAAAATACCCTTCTAGTAGATTCAACAACTTGTCTACAACATCTGCATCTATATGACCTTCAAATATAGGAATATCGCAGTTTACTTGTACCTTGAAGGGGGTGGTGCCTCCGTTCTAAGAAGATACGTCGCTTGTTGGTAGCCACTGAAGGATTTGCGTGAAACTATCCATCATCTTGTTCCTCTATTGTGTGAGGGCTTCCTCAATCAATAGTTTCAAAAGATCTCATGTCCCATCATATTTATTTTATCCTTCCATGGGAGGTCACTTGGGCATGTGAGAGCTTTTGTCCTCAAGAGAAACAAGCTCAAGACCCAACTCTTTGTACTCCGACGTCGTTGGGGACATGAATTAAGACGACAAGGAGTAGACCGCTCTGATACCACTGATCTGGATTTTATGAGATGAACAAAATGAATACAGATTATTAATAGGTGCTTAACACAAAATAACAGAGATACAGTAAAATATGTTTTCTATTCAATAATGAAATAAGCTAAAACTATAAAATGCAGTGGAAACAAACTCGCTGGAATGGTGGCGGCTTATCTCTAAGAAGAGATGTGACGACAGCGTGAATTCACAAGAATAAGATTACAATGAGGCTCCGAAGGAATTTTTACAATAAGAAAGAATTCCCAAAACCCTAGACATTCAAAAACCTAACCCTAGGAGATGAAGCGCCAAGAGTCATGTGGGTCCCGTTTGGGTAAGTTAGTACATCAACTTCCCGGGGTCATAACTTTTGCATACGATCTTTGTTTTAGGCGTGTGATAGCCCATTGGAAAGGTATCATCGAGGAGATTCATTTTTAGGGCTCAATAATTCTTACAAATATTATTGGGGAGATCTATCCCGAAAAAACTTAATTTAGGCCCTCAAAATGGCCCTGGAAGTTAAAACTGCTAAAAATAGTAAATTGCCAAAATTGTCAGAATTTTTTTTTGAGCCAGTTGGAAAAGGTGGGTGGCCACTAATATCCATATGGATCAATACTCCCTCCTTAGGAATCAATGGTCTCCATTGTGTTGATTTTCCCCATCAGATGAGGAAATTTCTGCTGAATTTGGCCCCAGGTGAGCCACTAGCCTTGGTGCAGAAGTTGCCCTGCTTTGATGACTCGATAAAGTTGGATCCTTTGTTGTCGAGTTCCCTTGATCTATATTTCAAAAATATGATCATTAGATTCCTGTTGTATGGATTCGTATTTGAGGTCTGTTGATTTCATTTTTTCTGCTACTTCTGAGGTGTCCAATAATGGTGGGAAATAAGGGCGAAGGAGATCCACATTGAACACTGGGTGTAGACCAAGGAAAGGAGGAATGTTGAGCTCAAAATAATTATCCCCCATGACCTTGATGATAGTGTATGACCCATAACAGAGTGGATGAAGCTTCCAATGGGGTCCTATAAAGCGTTCTTTTTGCAAGTGAAACCAAACTTTGTCGCCCACCTGAAACTTATGTGGCAACCAATGTTGATCATGGTGTTGTTTATACTTGTCATTGGACTTCTGTAGGATATCCTAAACCTGTTGGAGGATGTGATGGATCTTCTCAATGAACTGGGTGGCTTTTTCAGCTTCAGTTGGAGCAGGAGATGAGTCGGATGAGGTGACCGCAAGGTGAAGTGAAACATCTATGGGACCCAATGGTTGGAATCCCAAACCCACTTGAAAGGGGTTGTGGTCGGTTGTAGCTATGTTGGACATAGGGAAGGCTCTAATCCCATGTGCGAGGGTGATTTGAATTATACATGTGAAGGATATGCACAATCATTCGATTTACAACCTCGGTTTGGCCATCTGTCTAGGGGTGGAAGGTCATGGAATTGGTGAGCTTGGTGTCCAGTAGTGACCAGAGGCTCGACCATAATGTGCTCATAAATCAACTATCCCGATCTGAGACAATGGTTTGTGGGATTCCAAAATGTACCCAAACTCGTTCAAAGAAGAGCCTGGCAGTGGCCTCTGCCGTGATTCTCTTCTTACAGGCAACAGAATCACCATCTTATAAAAGCGATCAACAACCACAAAAACACAGTCATTTCCCCACTTGGTGGATGGGAGGCTCGACATTAGTCCATTGAGATGGATTCCCATGGCCTGTTAGGAGTAGGAAGAGGGGTGTATAGACCCTGTTTCTTAGTGGTCAGTTTGGCAATAGCACAGATAGTGCAAGACCTGATATACTTGCTAACCTCCTGTCGAAGTTTTGGCTAGTAGAAATGTTTATGTAGCATCACCACTGTATTTTTGATGCCAAAGTGTCCCGTCAGCCGACTGTAGTGGGCTTCCTAGATCTTCTTCACTCGCTCACTTGATGGAACATAGATATGTCCCAGGTGACACAACAACCCATCTTGAAGATGGAAATTATCAACAATTGTGTTTGCACCCAAAATTTGGTAGGTGGTGGTGAATTCAGGGTCTATATCATAGAGTTGGGGCCATCCAGATGTCTCATGGCCACAAGAGTCTAGCACTGTGGTGAGTGCCACAACTGGTGATCTGCTGAGGCAATCGGCGACACGATTGGTGCTCCCTGTTTTATACTTGATGTTGAGGTGGAATTGCTGCAAGTATGTGGACCACTTTTGATGGTGGTCATTCTACAATTTTCCCTGTGTCTGCATGAACTACAGTGGCTTATGATCAGTGTGGATTACTCTCTCCTTCCAAAGAATGTAATGTCTCTACTAGCGACATGCTTGCAAAATGGAGTACATTTCTTTGTCGTAAGTAGGTTACTTACGTACAGTGTTTGACAGTGTATCACTATGATAGGCCACAGGGTGATCATGCTGAGTGAGAACGACACCCACAACATAGTCTGAAGCATCTGTCTCAATCTCAAAGGGATGTTGCAGGTCTGGTAGTGAAATTACTGGGGCTGAGCACAAGCACTACTTCAAATCATTGAACACTTGTTGTTGGGACCGGCCCCATGCAAATTTCACCTTACCACCACCCCTGTTTATTTGGCTGAGGGCCCATGAAATATGGGAGAATCCCAACATGAACCTGCGGTAGAAAATGGAAAGGCCCAAGAAGCTCTAAAGCTCAGTGAGTGTTGTTGGGGCTGGCCAGCCATGGATGACTTGGATATTGGCTGGATCCACATGTACGCCATGCTGATCAATGATGTAGCCTAAGTAATGGACCTTGTCCATGCCGAATGATCATTTTTCCAAGTTGGCATATAGGTTGTGTTGTCATAGGGTGTGCAAATCTTGTTGAATATGTTGCAAGTGTTCGGCCCAAGTCTTTTGGTAAATTAGAAAGTCATCCAAATACACCACTACAAAAGTATTGGTGAATGGTCATAGGATATCATCCATCATCCTCATGAAAGTGGCTGGAGAATTTGTCAAACCAAAGGGCATGACCAACCATTCAAAAAGGCCTTCCTTTGACTTGAAGGCGATCTTCCATACATCTGTTTGTTCTATCGAGACCTGGTGGTAGCTAGACTTCAGATCAATCTTACTGAAGTATTTGGCCCCCGTGAGTTGATCAAGGAGGTCATCGATTCAAGGAATCAAGTACCGGTTTCTGAATGTGATTTTATTCAAAGCCTGATAATCAATACAGAGTCACCAGGTTCCATCTTTCTTTTGTACCAGCATGATTGGGCACCCGCAAGGTGATGAGATGCGGTGGATGTGCCCCTTGTGGAGCAGTTATTGGATATGTCGCTTGATCACCTCATTCTCTAACAAAGAGCGATGATGGACAATTTCCTGTCATGGATTTGGTGAGCTTGGTGTCCAACAGTGACCAGAGGCTCGACCAGAATCTGCTGAGAAATCAACTACCCCGATTTGAGACAATGGTTTGTGGGATTCCAAAATGTACCCAGATTCATTCAAAGAAGAGCTTGGTAGTGGCCTCTACTATGATGCTCTTCTTGTAGGCAACCAGAATCGCCATATTAGAAAAGTGATCAACAACGACAAAAACACAGTCATTTCCCCACTTGGTGGACGGGAGGCCCGACATGTAGTCCATTGAGATGGATTCCCATGGCTTATTAGGAGTAGGAAGAGGGGTGTACAAACCATGTTTCTTAGTGGTCAGTTTGGCAATAGCGCAGATAGTGCAGGACCTGATATACTTGTTGAGATCCTGTCAAAGTTTCAGCCAGTAGAAATGTTTATGTAGAATCGCCACTGTCTATTCAATGCCAAAGTATCCTACCACCCGACTGTAGTGGGATTCCCAGATCAGCTTCGATCTCTCACTTGATGGAACCCAGATATGGCCCAGATGACACAACAACCCATATTGAAGATGGAAATTAATGACAACTGTGTTTGCACCCAACATTTGGTAGGTGGTGGCGAAGTCAGGGTTTGTCTAATAGAGTTGGGGCCATCTAGATGTCTCATGGCCGCAAGATTCTAGCACCATGGTGAGTGCTGCGACCGACTGTCTGTTGAGGCAATCGATGACGTGATTGGTGCTTCCTATTTTATACTTGATGTTGAGGTGGAATTTCTGCAAGTATGTGGACCACTTTTGATGGCGGTCATTCTAGAATTTTTCCTGTGTCTACATGAACTACAGTGGCTTATGATCAGTGTGGATTATTGTCTCCTTCCCAATAATGTAATGTCTCCACTGGTGGCATGCTTGCACAATGGAGAACATTTCTTTGTCATAAGTAGGGTACTTATGAATAGTATCTAACAGTGTCTCACTATGATAGACCACGGGGTGGTCGTGCTAAGTGAGAACGGTTCCCACAGCATAGTCTGAAGCATATGTCTCGATCTCAAAGGGATGTTTCAAGTCTGGTAGTGAAAGTATTGGGGCTAAGCACAAGCGCTACTTGAAATCATCGAACGCTTGTTGTTGGGACTGTCCCCATGCAAATTTCTCCTTACCACCACCCCTGTTTATTTGGCTGAGGGTCCATGCAATATGGGAGAATCCCAACACGAACATGTGGTAGAAATTGGCAAGGCCCAAGAAGCTCTGAAGCTCAATGAGTGTTTTTGGGGCTGGCTAGTCATGGATGACTTGGATATTGGTTGGATCCACATGTACGCCATGCTGATTAATGATGTAGCCCATGTAATGGACCCTGTCCATGCCAAAGGATCATTTTTCCAAGTTGGCATATAGCTTGTGTTTCCGCAGGGTGTGAAAAACCTGTTGAATATACTACAAGTGTTCGGCCCAAGTCTTGCTGTAAATTAGAATGTCATCCAGATACACCACTACAAAAGCATTAGTGAATGGTCGTAGGATATCATCCATCATCCTCATGAAAGTGGTTGGAGCATTTGTCAAACCAAAGGTCATGACCAACCATTCAAAAAGGCCTTCCTTTGACTTGAAGGTGGTCTTCCATACATCTATATGTTCTATCGGGACCTGGTGGTAGCCAAACTTCATATCAATGTTCCTGAAGTATTTGAACCCCGTGAGTTGATCAAGGAGGTCATCAATTTGGGAAATCGGGTATCGGTTTCTTATTATGATTTTATTTAGAGCCTAATAATCAATACAGAGTTGCCAGGTTCCATTTTTTTTCTGTACCACCATGATTGGGCTCCCACAAGGTGATGATCTTGGGTGGATGTGCCCCTTGTGGAGTAGTTCTTGGATCTGTTGCTTGATCTCCTCATTCTCTAACAAAGAGCAAAGATAGACTGGCCCATTGGGTAGTGGTGTGTTGAGGGTCAGATCGATGGGGTGCTTGACTTGGCAGTGTAGAGGTACCCCTATAGGTGAGGAGAATATATCTGAGTATTCTTCCACAACCTTGTATACTTGCTTCTACTATGTGGAGAGGTTGGTCACAGAGACGTTGGATGTGGCTATGATCTTTTGCTTATTTTGAGAGTGAATCACAAAGAATACAAACTTCCCTGTTTGAGATATGACCTTCTTGCATTACTTAGAAAAGATCAAGGAAATATCACTAGGTGGGACTGCCTCGGGTATCCTATACAATTTCATGTTCAAAGTAATAATAACACTACGAGGCCTAGACTCATATACAACATGATGTTTCATAAATAAGGTTATCCCAAAAGAACATCACAAACTTTGAGAGGAGAAACATCACACAATACCTCATCTTTGAAGCGCTTGATGATGTATGACAGTCGACACTATTGGCTAACGCAGAGATCGCTTCCTTGGAAGAGCCATCTAATGGTGTAGGGTTGTGGGTGCGATGTTGTTGGTGTTGGGTATGTGTTATATTCTTTGCATGTGTGTGTGTGTGGGTGCGTCAGATACGACAATTGCATCTGATGATCCCGGGGGGGCGGTTTTTGCTATTTTTAGCGGATTTTGCTATTTTTAGCTGATTTGTAAATTAATCCTGGATTAAGGGATTAGGGTTTTGGTATCTACGAAATACCTAAAAAACATTGTAT
>JZKD02S2378196.1:7313-29920 GCA_000966675.3 Picea glauca
TAGGTTATATTCTCGTTAATGACATGTTGAGCTCATATTGAGTATATTGTTGTAACAACTTGAAGCCTTGTAGTTGACTTGAAATTGCCCATTGAAGAATATAGGGTTTAACGTGTGTAACATCCTTGAAATGAGGTGAAGTACTCGGGGGTTTTCCCTAGGCATTGTCACCCAGAAAAAAATTAAAAAATAAATAAAGATGCATCTTTATTTTGAATTGAATTAAAAATAAATTACAGGGCATTTGAATTGAAATAAATTCAGATAGTTAAAATTCTCTATGGATAGTTATATATTGAGTAGAAGGTTATGTAATATTTTGTCAAGACTTATTATTGTATTTGGAGTTTTTCTCTAGGAGGTTGATCCATTGAAGAGGCAAGTGAACATAGATCTCTATTTTTGAATATCATTGATAGAAGAGATCTTTCTTAGGGTTTATCTATTTTCTGTTGTGTTCTTTGTTTTTTCACTAGTATTCTACTACATTTTGATTTCCCAATCTATAAATTCCTGTAAATTTGTATTATTAAATCAACTATCTATAATTGAAATCATCTCATATAAACCAATAAGAAACACAATTATATTGACTTTTTTTACTTATATGAATAAATACAAGTGTACAAATGTGATCTATAATTTTTTAAATGAATCTCCATGTAAATAACACTAGACTTAATTATTTTTGCAAAATATGTCTTATATTATAGAAGAAAAAATATACATAGACACTGAAAAAAGAAAAACCAAAATGTAAAACGATAGAGTATATACAATATTGAATCATACTTTTCCTGGGAGCAACTAAGGTAGAGATAAACTCAAAGTAAGCTACAGGATTGAACTCTCTGGTATTCTCAATAAGCAGGTAACATTTAGTAGATAGTTGCATACATGCCTCTTCTCACGAAGAGTGACAAAACAAGTTTATAGGAATTGACCTCATTAGAAGGGACATACTTGCAACATAGCTTCCAAATTGTAAAAATTGCTAAAATTCAAATATAGTCCCAAACTCCTAAAAGGTGGGGAGAAACCAAGGACCTCGAATCCCCAAGAAGAGATGAATGCCAATGAATTTGTCCATGAGTAGGACAAAATGATAGTCTTGCACCAACCTCCAACATGATCTACCAAAGCTACATTCCCATAAAATATGCTTTAATGTCTATGAACGGTGAAAAAATGGACATTAACTAATTGACAATTTACTTTTAACAAGGTGATCTTTGGAAGGAAGCCCTTGATAAACAACTTACCGATCAAAGACTTGAAGCTTGTAGCTAAAAAAAAAATACCAGACACTATACAAATGCTATACCCATCTAACCTTAGGGTCGGATGAAACCCATCTAGCATTAAGGACTAGACATAAAGGTTGTCTCCAATGAAGAAATGTGTAAATCTTCTTAGAGTCACATTGTTGAAAGGGTTTCCCAAATCCACCCCCAATATCTCCAAAAGGGTCCTTGCATGTCAATGTTTACTTTAGATAGATCTTCTACTTAGATCAAACTAACGATGTCTCTTACAACTAGTCTATCGTAGGAAATAAGAACACTCTAGTGAGAAAGAACTCTCCAGTCCTTCTAGCCCTTATTAGTGAAGTCCCATAGATATTTCCAAAAGAAGAAACATTTCTTGCTTAGTCTGCAAGCCTGAAATTTGGCATACTTTGCAATACACTACCCTTTTTTAATCCAACTCCAAATAGGCCTCCACCCCAAATCCCATGTTTCCCAAATCTCAGAGAAGTTCCATCTAACCAATGGCACAACAAGCCTTCAAACATCTCAAATTCTCCAATAGATAATATATCTAGACACCTTAAGAAGGAATGTAGATCATATGATATCACACAACCCAAAGGGGCCCTGGATTAGAAGGAGATGTCGAGCCAACTGAAATTGATGACATGGGGGAATTTTCCATGGAGAGAGCCTATCAAGCACATAACAATCCATATATTACCCAATATATGCCCCCAAGTCGTCACATGAATAATACAAAATCCAACCTCCTCCTTAGACATAGTGTAGACATCTCAAGGGACCACAAGAATCCCCTACTTGCCACCATATTTAGAGCAGAGAAAAGATTTGAGGATCTACTCCAATCTCTTGAAATGAGTCTTATTAGGGAGTCAACAAGAGACCCAATAAATATAAGAATATTAAAGAATGTGTGAAACCCTTGTAAGCTTCTTGACCAAAGGGAGATCCTTATATTGATATACCAAGAGATTGAACTCCAATATCTCAAGGCACCAATTCCACATGTTAACAACTAAATGACTAGCCCCAAAGGGATCCCAAGATAGCAGAAAATCTCACCAAATTTGATCTAGTGCCACATAACATGAATCCAACCTAGAGGATCATCACACCCAATCAAGAAATAATTGTTTTTCCTTAATATTGACTTGGATAAAATTTATGATAGAGTTGATTCATATGGTCCAATGCCTTGGTTTTGGGTCAAAATGAGATGGAACGATTAAGACTCTATGCTCCAATGCCTCAATTAATAGTACTACGATGGACCACGTCCCTCTTCATAACTCGATCAGACAGGGATGCTCACTTTCCTTACCTGTATGTTCTTGTTGTTGATGCTTTAGAGTATCTTTTGGAGTCTACAAGGATTCTTACAGAAAAAACAAAATTAATTGATAATGAGTGATAAATGGACTATTCAAGCTCATGGGAGATGCGTCATATATGAATTAATTTGAATATGCAATTAATCTTGAAAATGAATATCTTAATTGAGAATGTATTTGTAGTTATTAAACATTAATAATTAGTAATCAAAGAGAATGGGGACAAATACATTGTTCAACTAAAATCCTTGAAAAATGTGCTTCAACATCTATCTCTTTTACATTTAAAATTCTTATGACATTCTCCTTTTGGTCAAAGTAATGGTCATCCATGGTTGGTTTTTCTACGGTTGGTTGACATTATTGCATTAGGTCAGGGATATTGTAGACTCAACAACATGGAGATATCAATTCTCCTTCCTTATGTATTGTTCTTCAAATACCTTTGCTTCGACTAGGCTCTACTCTTGATGTTGGGTCTCATATGGAAATTGTTTACTTCGGTCCACATTGGGCATTTCAATGGACTGAATTCCCCCATTTAGGTACTTTGTTAATGCACTTTATCAACTCATGCCAAAAAAACAAGCACTGAACATGATCATCAGGGAATACATCTACGAACAATAAATCCAAGTTACTTGGGTAGATGCCCCTTAGGGGATTAAGCCTAAGATGCCCTTCTATGCAAAGCACTTCATGGAGATGAAAGAAAAATTTATTGTTATACTATCCTATACACTACCAGTGGATGTGTGCACTTAGGATATTACCTTTAGGCCAATTTCAATTTTGTTCACATAGGCTTCGAGTGGAGACAAATCACCACCTTTTACGAGTAGGCAGGGTGTGTTAGCGTTGCCACTTACAAGAAACCAAGATGAAGAATCACTTCATTTCCAATTGTGACACTTACTACTAGGTTGGTTCCATTTCCTCTAATGGCATTCCCAAAACCTACCTTCTTCAGATACCTAGATCAATGGTTTCTAGCCCTATAAATGATGACATCCTTCAAGCTAAGATGTTTATTTCTTAGACCACCTCCTCCACCAGACACCGCTAGGATGATCACTTCCTTCCTAGTTCTACCTAGAGGCAATTAAAGCACAACACCATCTCAACATCTAGATTAATGAGACAATGCAAGAGATGAACCCACCCTCCACCTGTGATATCCTTGCAACATCTTCATTTGGAGTCCACAAGGATTCTTACAGAAAAAACAAAATTTATTGATAATGAGTGATAAATGGACTATTCAAGCTCATGGGAGATGAGTAATAAATTAATTACTTTGAATATGCAATTAATCTTTAAAATGAATATCTTAATTGAGAATGTATTTGTAGTTATTAGACATTAATCATTAATAATCAAAGAGCATGGGGACATATACATTGTTCAACTAAAATCCCTTTTACATTTAAAATTCTTATGACATTTTCCTTTTGGTCAAAGTAATGGTCATCCATGGTTGCTTTTTCTACGGTTGGTTGGAATTATTGCATTAGGTCAGGGACATTGTAGACTCAACAACATGGAGAGATCAATTCCCCTTCCTTATGTATTGTTCTTCAAATACCCCTGCTTCAACTAGGCTCTACTCTTGATGTTGGGTCTCATATGGAAATTGTTTAATTCGGTCTGCATTGGGCATTTCAATGGAACGAATCCCCCCATTTAGGTACTTTGTTAATGCACTTTATCAACTCGTGCCAACAAAACAAGAATTGAACATGATCATTAGGGAATACATCTACAAACAATACATCCAAGTTACTTGGGTAGATGCCCCTTAGGGGATTAAGCCTAAGATGGCCTTCTATGCAAAGCACTTCATGGAGATTAGAAACAACTTTATTGTTATACTATCATATACACTACCAGTGGATGTGTGCACTTAGGATATTACCTTTAGGCCAATTTCAATTTTGTTCACACAGGCTTCGAGTGGAGACAAATCACCACCTTTTACGAGTAGGCAGGGTGTGTCAATGTTGCCAATTACAAGAAACCAAGATGAAGGATCACTTCATTTCTAATTGTGAAACTTACTACTAGATTCAAGGTTGGTTTCATTTCCTCTATTGGCATTCCCAAAACCTACCTTCTTCAGATACCTAGATCAATGGTTTCTATCCCTATAAATGATGACACCCCTCAAACTAAGATGTTTCTTTCTTAGACCACCTCTTGCACCAGACACCATTAGGATGATCACTTCCTTCCTAGTTCTACCTAGAGGCAATTAAATCACAACACCATCTCAACATCTAGATTAATAAGACAATGCAAGATATGAACCCACCCTCCACATGTGACATCCTTGCAACATCTTCATTAATATTCTTGTTTATTACTTATTCGATCAAAAACTTCCCTCCATCCCACCCAAATGTGGGGGGTGTTGGACCATTAGGCACAAAAACATCTCTACTCTATAATCCACAACCATATTTCACAATTGGATGTTAGACTTGGATAGTAAATGATATAGGTTAGATCTTTCATAATAGTTTCTTTTTCACTCCCAATGTGTATTGACATTGTTGTAACTAGCCACACAAATTTTGACCTATTCATGGCCACTATTTAGGCACTAATGAAATTATTTTTATATGATATTGTCTTATATGATCGTATATGGCGATTTCCTTTTATTTATGCTATCTTATATTACCTACATAACATTATTTGATAATAGTAATCTTTACACTACTTTGGTCACATCAAATATAGATATAGAACCTTTTGCAGTTTAACATGCATTCATGTGTGCAACTTCATTAGATTATTCCCATATAATATATCTCAATGTATCATCATTATTAAGATCTTAATGTATCACTATTAAGATTTGATAGACTAGGGATTTTCATACACTCATCATCATTCATGGTCTATCTGTCTAGTTCTAATTGAGACAATATTTCCTTTTGAATGCTTGAATATTAAATATTTACTCAAAGTAATAAAAAAAATTATAATTGAGGAAATAGTTCCTTGGATTAATTTTTCCAAATTTAATGAAATATATTGAAGATTTGTAAAAAAAAAACTCAATCTTGATGAAGTCCTTGTGATATCTTTTTTCCATTTTTTTAAAACATGTGTTACTAGCCAAATTAATAGATTTTGTTTGATGATGATGGTATTTGACATATACATAATAGCTCATACAAAAGGAAAAAAAGGCTAAAGGGGCTACCTTTGCTTATGCTCCATAGCTAGAGCAAGGTGCAATTGTCATCTTTATAGACTCCGTGTTGACCATAGGCTTGAATAATCATGTCTAATGGACAAATATTCAAAATGTATAGATAGACACCTTCGTATCCTATGGTGTTAGGTGAGTCCTTGGGAGATGAAGTACTTGATGAAACGATGATGAATCATATGGTTTAAAGGTCCCACCTCCATAATACAAATCAAACAAATATATTCTCTTGTTATAATGTGATTTAGTGATTGGTATGCTAGGAAAATGTTATTGATAGGTAGATTTTCTGAAATATAGGTAGAGACATTGGCACATTTTCACCTAGTGCATTTGCTTATATTTCTAAATTCATGAATCCTACACTGCATATAACTCTCGAATGGGTGGAGTTTTTTTCAACAAGCACGATGTGATTGACTTAAGTTATGAGTGGTGGTATTCAGATGAAGTCTTTAAAAAAAATCATATATGAATTTATGCGACTAGGCATCTAAAACATCCAGTGGTGGATGCTTTAGTCTTGATATGAAAGTTTTATGGAAAGACAGATGCCACCAATAAGAACCTGGAATCTTGGTTGCGTTTAATGCATCAAGCCCGGGATGTTTTCTTAATTGCATTGACATCATTTCGAGAAATTTGACCTCTGGAATTCGAAAAGTTTGCCAAACCCCAACTAGTCAAAAACATAAATTTCATATAGCTTCCTACTTTATGGATGATATATGTATTGCAAACGTTTTCCCAAGAATGGGTTGGAGTGGCATTTTTCCCATCCCCCCATCCATGTGTACTTCCAAGATCTTTAGAACACCAAATATCAACCCAAATATGAATTCCCTTGTGACCAATTCCTAACTATTATTTATGAAATCACAATTGAAATATCTTGCTCTAGGTTCTTCAAAGAGGCTCTAAAGTTCATATATCCCATGGGGAATTGCTATGTTACGCATAACCTCAATCACATCATAATTGAAGGCTCCACATTTGTTGCATAACATGTATCCTGATGATTAGTTATGAGAGATTCTTTTCAAATAACCACTAACGATGTTAATGTGGTGTTACAATAGATGTAGAAGAAATATTTCCCCACATATCCTATTATTATAGGCATATAAAACCTTTCAAAAATATTAATGCACAAATAGCAGCCCAAGAGATTTCAAATGACAAATTACATGAAGTATATTTTAAAATGTGTGATCCTTTAAGATTGGTTTCCACACATCTCATCTCACAAGGCGTGGGTTGGCCCTAGAGTGACCAAGAGTCCCTAGAAGAGGAGATGAACAAGAATTCCTTAGATCATGAGAAACTATTAGAAAGAAAAGAGATAACAATCGATAAGGAATAGAGTTTCAAGTCTGCATTTTATATGATTCTAAAAGGCATAAGCTCTACCTATAAGACCAATCCTTTAAGTCTCAACAAGGTAAGGTAGACTCAACTAATGACAATGATGAAGTGATAGGGAAAGAAGACACTAGCAAACAAGAAGACACTAATTTGGATGACCCTCAAAATACTGGAGGGGATGGATTGGGGAATCCAAGCTTGAAAAAATTCCAATTGAGCACCCGATAGACGACCAACGACCAATCAGAACAATAATATCATTCAAATCCCTATGTTGTTGGTACACCAATAAAATGTTATTGACGGGTAGATTTTCTCAAACATAGGTAGAGACATTGGCACCTTTTCTTCTATTTCTAAATTCATGAATCCTAAGTTGCATCTAACTCTCGAGTGGGTACAGTATCTTTTCAACAAGCACAATGTGACTGAATTAATTGACGAGTGGTGGTATTTAGAAAAATTCTTTAAAAAACATCCTACATGAATTTATGTGACTAGGCATCTAAAGCCTCCAGTAGTGGAAGATTTAGTATTGATATGAAAGGTTTATGGAAAGACAGATGCCACCCATATGAAGGAATATTGGTTTCCTTTGATGCATCAAGTCCCATATGAAGGAATGTTTTTTTAATTACATTGACATTATTTTGAGCAATTTGACCTATGCATTTTAAAAGGTTTTTCGAACCTCAACTAATTAGAAACTTGGATTTCATATAGCTTCCTACTTGATTGATGTTATCTGCATTGCAAACATATTTCAAAGAATGGGTTGGAGTGGAATTTTTTCCATCCCCCATCCATGTGTACTTCCAATATCTTTGAGACACTAAATATCAACCCAAATATGAATTCCCTTGTGACCGATTCCTAACTATTCTTTATGAAATCGCATTCAAAAGATGTCTCCCTAGGTTCTTTGAAGAGGCTCTAAAGGTCATAAATCCCATGGGGAATTGTTATTTTGCACATAACTTCAATCACTTCATAAGATTTGGTGCCATGAAGGGTCCACATTTGTTTCATAACATGTACCCCACTAATTAATTATGATAGATGATTTTCATATAACCACTAACAATGTTAATGTGGTGTTGCAATAGATGTAGAAGAAAGTGTTCCCTACATATCCTATTATTATAGTCATATACAATCATTTAAATTTTGCTTATGCACAAATAACGACCCAAGAGATTTCAAATGACAAATTGCATGAAGGATATTTTAAAATGTGTGATCCTTTAGGAATGGTTTCCACTCATATCATCTCATAATGTGTTCGTTGGCCCTACAATGACCAAGAATCCCTATAAGAGGAGGTGAACAATAATTCCTTAGATCGTGAGAAAGTATTAGAAAGAAAAAAGATATCAACTGAGAAGGAATAGAGTTTGAAGTATGTATTGGATATAGTGTTAAAAGGCATGAGCTCTACCTATAAGACTAATCATTGACCTCTCAGTAAGGTAAGGCATATTCAACTACTAACAATGCTAAAGTGATAAGGAAAGAAGACACTGGAAAGCAAGTGGGAACTAATTTGGGTGACCCTAGGAATGTTGGAAGGGATGGATTAGGGAATCCAAGCTCGAAAAAAGGTCAATCAAGCACCCAAGAGACGACCAAAGATCAATTACAACAAGAAGATAATTTCCCAATGTTATCAATAACTTTAAAGGAAGCAAAATCACATCATGGAGTTCATTAGAGGATCTACTCCAATTGAAGGAGAATTGTAGTATCAACAACTCCTCAAAAAGAAACCATAGACTTTTGATGATGACACTACAATGGCATTGGAGATCTTTTGTTTTGATGAAAATAAACAAGTGTTTAAGTGGTAGAGGAATAAGAAAAGAAAAACAAATACAAATAAAACAATGCCTCTGATTGTAGTGGCAAAATCGAGAGTGGCATTATCACAGGGAACTCAATTGAAAACCCTAGAGATGATGTTGGAAGTAATAAAATAAAAGGATGAAAATATATCCAACCTGGAAAATTAGGTTATGTACTATAAATTTGCTAAGCATAATGTAGGTGAATTTGTTGCATATGCATTGAGGCTTAGCAAGAAAAGCTTGCAATTGCAAAAACAATTCTTTAACTTTTTTGGAATAAAAGAAATTCAAAATGAAGTTATGGTATTGAGGGAACAACTTGCATGGATATTTTCATAAATAACTAAGAAGCAAGATTGTTAGATAATATCATTTTGTGACAATAAGAGGTTACATCCATTCTAGCAATTGTATGTACAATGAAACCTTGGGATGTTGATGGACTTGTAGCTAGTTTTCATCACATGTAAGAAATCACAAGGAAAACCAATGAAAATCTCAAAATGTTAATCCTTTATATTGATGAATGCTTTAAGGATGCAAGAGAAGCAACAAAACAATGCAAGTTCTCACCATTCAACACTCAAAATATTACGAGAACCAAAGAAGCCCTAGGTAGGGTTACGATACCGAAAACATGATTTCCATAATCACTAAACAATATTATTATTGAATGGTACAATATTGCAATGAGGGTCCTCACTCTTATAAAGAGCTTGAGAGACCAGAACCCTAAAAGAAAAAAACCCTAATATTTTAAGCTAAAGTCACTAAGGTGAATTTATTACATGGGTAAGCTTTATATCTCTAATACTCCCCCATAAGGCATACAATGATAAAAAATAACAAACTAGAATCAAATACATATATTGAATGTAAAACACATAAAATGAACACTAAACATCAGTAACATATTTTAGAAGCTTCTTCTTTGAACACAGTTCTCGGACTAGTTTGAGTTCCATCAAGCTACCTCATAACCATTGTACTGGTGTAGATGCTGAGTTGAATTCCCAAGTTCCTGGATTCGACCTCCCTGAACTCCTGAATCACAAATCTCGTGAAGTCAAATACTGGACAACAATCCACATGCATGTTGCATAGCCTCACTAGTAGACTGCAATCCACATGCATGTATCTCTAACTAATGAGAGATATTTCCCTAGATCCACAACTTCTGAACTAACTGAGAAAATAATCCATTTTGAGTTATTAACTAATCCCTTCCTGTCTTGAAAGCGTGGGATTCCTAAAATACATAAAATCCATTTTCTTCAGTAGATTCTTCACCACTATCAACATCTGATGGATCTTCAACCATGGCTACACATGTTGTATGTTGTCTATCTTTGAACTTTCCCTTAAGAACGTCATTGACTCGTTGTCTACAATTCCAAGTTGTATGAACCGACTTCTTGCAATAGTGGCATTCTATTTACTCTTCATCTTTTGTTGATCTATTGTGGTTGTTTCTCACATATAATGCAAGTTTCAGTTTGCTATCATCTTCAGTGGTTCTCTTTTCTTCTGCTAGAAATGTTGCAATCATTTTGTCTTGACTTTGTGAAGGTAGCTGACTAAGGGTAAATATAGCACTATCGTATTTAGGGGGGAAACTATTTAGGAGAATAGCCTTGGAATCCTCCTCATCGACTAATGCCTTGACTTCTTCAAGTTGTCTGATAATAGATATTAGATCGTTGACATGACTTGACATGGTGGCTTCAACTGGCATCTTAAAGATGAATAACTATAATTTCAAGGAAAATTTCAAATTCAGTGCTTGTACCCAAAACAACTTATTGAGATTTCCCCAGATCTCCTTGGATAATTTGTCCAGATCAACATGATGTAGCTATGAATCTTAGAGGGGAAAGGCCAATACTAGATTTTGCCTTATCATCTCTACTCTTCCATTCTATCAACTTGTTTGGAACTGCAGATTCTTCCTCGGTTCCTTTGACAATTCCCCAAAGGTTTTTATTCATTAATTGCATCTAGATATTCACTTTCCATGGATGGAAATTTAAACTTGATTACTTCTCTAATGACATCTCCATAACTGATCATATCTGATCTTTTTTGCTGGAAAAAAAAGAATTACCACCGGAAATAAAATTTCTGAAACTAAAAAAAACAAAAACTCATTGAAAATTACTTCTAGCGCACATCAGACCAACGAGAAATAGATGAGGCCACTGTAACCCACATAGTAAGATCAAGACGAGAGGGAGGCGGTTTGTATGCAGAGAGAGGAGGCCATACAATGCTAAAACCCTTGGATTTGAGAGAAAATGGTCTCCCAACAACAAATCAGCCCCTCCATCACACAGATCGACCCTTCAATTGTGAAACGACCCTTTAACAAACAGATCGTTGCACAAAAAAGGATAAATCGACCCTCCAACTAGAGTAAATCGGCATGTTGAAGCAGACATGAGAGAAACTTGGTGTATTTGGAAGAGAAACGCGGTCGTTTAATAGAAAATCGAACCCTCAAGAAGCAAAATGGCATCTCGGTCCTTTAATTCAATGAGTGATTTCTAAGTGTACAAGTGCACGATTTCCATACAATTGGCGACAATGTAATTTCAAGAAACAACAGAACTAGGCAGCTCGAATATTTGCATTGGCGCCTCTTCAAATCATGGCGACTTTACTCATGGCTTACACCCAACAAACATGTATGACAACTATATGTTACAACATAAGCATGGCTTTCACTCGTCTTGGTATATGACCGTGTTTCATTACAGCTAAAGCAAGATTTTCATTCACTTTGATATGATACCATATTACAAGATCCAAAGAAACCCTAGGTAGGGTTACGATACCAAAAACATGATCTCCATAAAAACTAATCAATATTATTATTAAATGGTACAATAGTACAATGAGGGTCCTCACTCTTATAGTTTAAGAGATCAAAACTCTAATATTTTAACCTAAAGTCAGTAAGGTGATTTTATTACATGGGTAAGCTTTATATCTCTAATAGAAAATGTCCTTAATCCACTTCCCTATTTAATTAATCAAGTGGAGAACTTGCATGCAAAAGAAAAACAACACTTGCAGAATGTAAATGAGGATTGAATCAAGCACTACATTGACGATGCAAACTCAAAAAGACAATTTTTCTAAGGATTCGAATTAAATAATGTTTTTACAATATTAGAGGAATATCTAATTAGTCAACAAAGAAGTTGAATAATTAGGGACATTAAAGAACCATGCAAGAATATAAATAGTTTGTAACTCTCCACCTTATTTTTGAATAAATATATGTGAGAAAGTCGAGAGAGGCTCTCTTGGATTTCGGAGGCAAATGTTTTTATTGTATGAACTCTAAATTTGATAGCAAGTGAATTAATAAAAATGGAAATTTTATGGATATTTGTTATGTTCTTTCATTGCTAATTTTATGTTATGGTTCGAATGTGAGAATATTTGGGTGAATTTTTTCATTGCTTATATGTTCACATATTTATTCTATTGACATAAAAATGGAATTTGAATTGTTTAAAATTTTGAAGTGATCTTGCTATCTTTAATTCTATTCTTTCAAATATGCAAAAGGTTTAAGTTTTATTATGAAACATTGCTCTTTTATTTGTTGTATATTCAAAGTTATTTTCCATCTTTAAATTTAATATTATTTTAACTCATTAAGATATATTTTTGCATTTGCATTTTCTGACGAAGATAATAAAAAATCAAATAAACTTAAGTGAATTTGGTAGCCAATACCTCAACTAGAGGATTTACCATCAATGATTGGAAATCCAAACTTTAAGTTTTTAGTTAATCCCTTGATGTTAACCAGAGTCAAAAGCCCACATCAACAACTAATACACTCCACTAGGTTGTCACAATCTCTCTTCCAACTATCAAGGGATTTATGACAAATAGACATTTAGGTGAGATAAGGTATCTTGACTTAATACATATGTTAATGGATGATTTCAAATCTTTAAAGGTTGTATCACCTCTTCTTCTACTAGTCAAGTTATGATATAACATTTTAAAATGATAGTGGAATTTATGCTTCTAACTAGAATAATTCACTACCATAGGAGCACCCATGTTATCTCTTTGTGGCCTATCTCTCTCTCTTCCTATTATGTGTATCTATCTCTCTTCCTATTATATGTTGCACTTTGAATTTTGTTAACTAACTTGGAATGCTCTGATCATTTCCTTGAAGTAATGCTCGTCTCAAGAAAAATTGCGTTGGATCTTCCTTTTTTTTCAAGAGAAAGATCTAGCTATATCACACATTAAATTTACTCTCAATTTTGTATATTGTAGATCACATTGTTTTTCCTTACAGTATGTATATACTTAGTTCTCCGCTTGCCTCTATAACTATTCCTTTTCTCATTGAGTACAAACTTTAAGTTACAATAAATAAAGGTTTTCCTTAACATGATAGACGTACTTGTAATACTTCCTTACACAATTACTACTTAACACTACCTAACCTCTCTAGGTCCACTCTCACTTCAATCCAAATCATACCATGCATCCTCACATGCATAAGATTTCACACAATTAATGGTTCCAATTCGGGTGTATCGATACATGCATAAGATCTTACATAATCAATGGTTCCAACTTGGACATTCATCGCCACCCATACCTTGTTGGCCATAATAATTGCAGGTAATTGAGGATTTCCCAATTTCCTATGCTTTAATCGTATTATTGCATAAAGCTTCAAGAAGGGTATTGCTCACAAACTACATTGTAAATTTACTTGAAGCCCTTGCTTACTTGTTATTCAGACACACTTGGTTAATGTGCTTATTTGCACCCTAATTATTTGTGAATTTATATTTGAAATAATGACCTCATGTCAAATGTAGGTCATATTTGATGCTTATCGGATCTGATAAACAATCGTTTTTGTTGTCAATAAAAACAAACACCAAATACAATAATAGGATTGGTATTTTTTCTTGGTTATGTTCCATATGCTATTACATAAACAATTGTCAATTCTTTTCTCTCTATTACATTTTATTATATTGGTCATCCAAGTAAAATATAGCAAATATCCTTGAAGATATGTAGAAGCTCTTTGAGTTGATTTTTACAAATTGAGCAACTTTAATCTTGCCTATGAGCTGATATTTCCACTAGTTTTATAAAGAAAAAGGCTTTGTGATATATTCTCTCCAACTTAGTATTTGTGTTAAATCTATTCATTATAAGAGTAGATCTCTAAGTGGCTAGGTCAGGTCTGTATCCCTAGTGCGTGGAAAGACACCTAGAATGAAGGATCAAACAAACCAAATAATAGAGACTACAAACATGATGAAGTTGATTTAATAGAGACCATAAACATGATGAAGTTGATTTAATAGAGACCACAAACATGATAAAGTTGGTTTCACGACATGTACAACTACATGGATGGACGATATTTTTTGTGCATGAAACTTATTATGGTCATGCATATATCAAAAGCATTCTAAAATAACCTTTAAAAATGTAAACTTGCATTGTATAGCCCAACTATTGTTAGTGAAATATATATTGTCACTCTTTTTTATCATGTAGTATTTGCCTTCATTAATACGGAAATTTCAATGCTTTGATTTATAGGGATCCTATGGGAATGTGCACAAGTATGTGGAAGCTTATATAGGGAACATTAGGTAGTGCCAAAATAGCTCTAGAATGTGGTCTTGATGTCAATAGTGGCATTTTTGTGGAGTTTGGAATGCATATGCACACAATTTGATTGTTTATGTAGTTTTCACTCCAAAGTCTATTTTTGGGAGAATATCGATACTTTTGAGTGGATATTATTGTGAATCCAAAATTCTCCCTATGTTGAGTGGTTTGGGATCATTAACTAAATTGCATGGAGAAGTTATAACTAGGCATGGTTTGATATATCAACCCACAACCCACAAGAATTATAAACCTTAGAAATGATTAATTGAAGATCAAAATGAGTGTAGTGTATTCAATGGATTTAGTTCTGGAAATATTTTTGTCATTGATGTGAAAGAAAAAGGGAGCCTACAGATGTCCAATATAAATATTGCAAGATGGAGAATGTTGAAATTATTGTTTTAGGAGTTTTGATGCTCAGTTTGGATACTCTATCTTTGAAGGCCTTTTTACTTTGAAGACCTAGCTCAAATGGGAGCATATGGTATATGGTTGAAAATGTTATTCTAATACCTTTCTAACGGTATATGGAACTCCCTCTAACTCCATAGGATTGAGGAGATATTCAAGATTATGTTAGGACAATCCAACAAGAAAGTACAGGTCGACCCAACCAGTTTTTACAAGTCGACCCCATAAGTGAACACAAAACACTATAAATACATGATAGATCTGTGCATATAAAGAGAATCCAAGCAAGAAGAGCAAGTAAAAGTGCACAGAAGAGATCTGAGATGTGTAAGAGGAGCTTGAATGTATTCTTGGTGTCTAAAGGAGCGCAAGAGAAATTTTCTTGGAATTTTAAGGGTGTACTATGAAGAACTTAGGTCTATGATGCTGCAAAGTGCATCATTTTAAGGTTGTGATACTGCAGTTTGGAATTATATTATGGGAATGATGCTATGAGGTTCGCTAGGGCATGAAGGCTAAATATGACTACGGTTTGAAGCTATGTTTTGGGTATGAAGCAAGGAGAGGCACTACAACATGAAAGTTAAGGGTATGATGATGTTGTGAAATGCATGAAGTATGAAGCATGAAGGTGAAGTCAAAAGTACTCTGTGTATGAAAATCTTAGACTGTTTCCTATACAAGTCTTATTGAGTTGGTGCTCAGCTAAAGAGATTGATGTCTCTAGTAGGATGGTGCCTACACAATATCTTGTTGAGTTGGTGCTCAGTTGAAGACATTGGTGTCACTAGTAGGTTGGTGCTTACAATATTTGTAACAGTAGGTTGGTGCATATAGACATTTATAAAGATAAGTTTTTGTGGTTTTCTCCCACAAGGGTTTCTAAATTAAACTCTGTCTAATGTGATTTGAGTTTACATGCATTTACTATTTTAAATTTAATGAATGATTGATGAATGATCATTTAAAGTAAAAATTATCATATACATTTTCCCCCCCCCCCCCTCCCCTCTCAATATAAGCATAAGTAAAACATTTGGTATCAGAGCAGGTTCCTTTGGAAACAGTCTAACCGCTGGAAGGAAAATCTCGGGAGAACATGTGGCTAGTCAAAAATAATTCCTCTTCATGGCCATGGATACAAAGTCTATTGATACAGAAAAATAAGACATTGACGGGGAAGTGAATCTTGAACCAGAACTCGTTAGTTCCTTAGAAGAAATAGACAGACTCATGGAAAAGAATAAAAAGAAGAAAGAACAATTGCAGAAATATGAAAACAATGATCATGATCTTGATGAAACAGAAAACACAATTATCACCCTGAAGACTCAACTAGAAGAGGAAAAAAGAATAAAAGAAGTGGTGAGAAGCTAGCTAAAAGAAAATGAGGAAAATTGTGAGAAGCTAGAGGCTAAAATCATTTCCATAAGAAAGGAAACAGAGAAAACAATTGATCAATTGAACAGAAGCTTGAATTTTAGAAAAAGTACTAAAATCTTAAACAATATTCTCAATCACCAGGGGTCACCTTTCATCTAGACTAGTCTTGGCTATGACGAAAAACAAACGACCATCGAGGGATATGCAAGCACTAAGGCCACAAAGCCATCAAAAAAGGAAAATGGAGAAAATCCTAAAAACTATGCTAATATTCTCAAAGGCTCCATCAACAATGAAAGCAACGGCGGGAAAGGAAATGATGACCAAAAAACCCAATTCTTCTCACTAGAACAACAAGAATAAGTTAGGAATACTTGTTCCACCAAGAAGGCCTTTCACAACTTGGTACCAAAACCTCTTTCTTGGCTATTGTTTTTCTTGCAATAATTTTGGTCATAAAGCACTATATTGTAGAGCTTATGCATGAATTGATAATGTGAGAGATAGAAATAGAGATTCTTATAAGGCCTAAAATAATGATTATGTGAGCAACGAAAAGCATAAATTCTCATGGATTTGTTGATATAAACTACAATTTATTTGTTCTCCTACTTGATTACAATATTGAATGTTATAAGTACAATAACTATGGGCACATAGCACATGACTGCAGAAGCAGCATAATAAAGTCTCCTAAACAAAACAGGGAAGAAAATGTTCTTACCAAGCATAAAGAAGAATACACAAAGATGCGAAACAGTAAGCAAGAACAACCAAAGAAGGAAGAATGCAGACTTGCAATGTATGCTCAAGACAAAAGAAGTCAATGACACATTGATAGTGGATGTTCAAAACACATGACAGGGGATCAAAACAAATTTCTCACCCTAAAGGAAGAAAAATAAGGAAACATTACTTTTGTAGATAATGCTTCTGGAAGGATAGTTGGAAAATGTATCGTTAGTCTTGATAATGGAAAGACTAAAACACAAAATATCTTGTATGTTGAAGGGTTAAAACACAATCTTTTAAGTGTCATTGAAATCTGTGATCAAGGTTACAACCTCACATTTCATTCTAAAGGATGTGAGATAAGGAAAGTCGTTTCAAGAATATTAGTGGCAAATGAAAATAAAATCCCGTGCAATGTATACATTCTCAATGAAGTAAAAGGAGAAAAATGTTGTCTGGGACAAATAGACAAAAGTTGGTTATGGTGTAGAAGGAAGGGTCATATAAACTTTGACAATCCAGTAAAACTCAACAAGACACAAGCAATAAGAGATATGCCAAGGATCTCAAAACCTACCGACACTATTTGCAAGCCATGTCAGCTTGGGAAGCAGACGAGAGTTAGTTTCAAAACAAAAGAGTAGTCAACATCAAAACCATTGGAACTTGTACACACGGACCTTTGCGGGCCAACAAGAACACAAAATTTAAAAGGTGAGAGTTAATTTAAATTACTTATTGATGATTACACAAGAATGACATGGATTACATTTCTTAAAGAAAAAATTGAAGCATTTGAGAATTTTAAAGATTTCAAAGCCCTAGTTGAAAATGAGACTAATTTAAAAATCAAGTGCTTAAGATCAGAGGAAGGAGGTGCGTTTACCTCTTATGAATTTGTTGAATTCTATGAGAATCATGGAATCAAGAAATGGCTAGAACAATGTTGAATGAAGCCAAACTACCAGACACCTTTTGGAAAGAAGAAGTCAACACAATAGTCTGCATTTTGAATAGAGCATGAATTATAGTGAACAATAGCAAGACAACTTATGAATTATGGAAAGGTACACCAACTACAATCAAATAATTCAAAATATTTGGGAGCAATTGCTATATAAAGAGAAATGAAGATAATTTAGGCAAGTTTGATTACAAAACAAAGGAAGTATCTTTCTTGGCTATGCATCTGGAAGCAAGGCCTATAAATGCTAGAACAAAAGATTGTGTAATGTTGTAGATATTATTGATTTAAGAGTAGATGAAGCAATACCTCAAAAGGAAAAGTCAAACAAATTAATATCCAGAGGAGACAAACTACAGAGAATAAGAAAAGGAAGAAGAGGGAGAAGAAAAGAAAGAACAAGAAGAAATAGAACGCCAAGATCCAAAGACACCATCCAGATTTGTTCAAAAGCATCATCCAGAAAATCAGAGTCTTGGTGATAGAGATATAGGAGTTCAAACTAGAAAAAGATTGAACTTTTCTTTGTTATCTAAAATGGAGTCTGTTATCGCACAAATTGTAGGTTGGGCAAAGCCCGACCCAACCACCAAAATGGCGACAACTAAGAGATCACCTACCCACTGTCACCTTAGGCAGGTGTTCCCGTTACTTTAGAGGTGAGGTAGTCACCTCAAGGAGGAAATCCCGGTGACCCTAGGGGGAAATGAGATGGAAAGTGAGATGTATGAAATGAACGCACCTATAGTTCAGGCTGCTAGATGGAAAAGGGAACTTGGTGATGAGTCTTGAGGGTTGTTTGATGTTTCCAAATCCTTGAGTGATCTGTAAGAGACAGTACCTTCCTGAGACACAAGGAAAACAAAAATACAAGCCCAAGTATATGATGGGACGCCAAGTTAAGCTTGTTTTCCCTAATTTTGGAAATTAGTAACAATATATATCAACATTGAAAATGATAAAGAATGTTGCAAACAAGTTGCTAAGAGTATAGTTGAAAGAGCAAGAGATAAACTAGAAACAACTAGATTAGTTCAAGTAAGATAGAATTAGACTTTAACAATGAAATAAGGTTGTAAAAAAAGGTATTTGCATAAATGTTTAGCAGCCTTGTGTTTGTAGAAAACTTGTTTTTATTGTCAGTGTTTCATGGAAACCTCCACAGGAGACCTAGCTAAAGCATACACAAACAAATCTTATCAAGAAAAGGAAGAGAGATACAACATGAAGAATGAGAATCAATGTATATTATGATGGATCAACGAGTGAGTGATATTCACTCATATAGGAAATGACATCCTATAATTAGGAATGCATGCATAATAGTGATGGTTTAAGATTAGAAAGTCTAAAATAGAACTAGTCAGTTAACTCCCACTGAACTAGTATGCCGAAAGTAGAAATTTCTCCAACACCCCCCCCTGAACATCACTATGGAGTAAAAAATGAGTCCTGACTACTAGGCCATATTAGGTACTCATGTACAATGCAACTAATGAAAACTGAATAAAAATGAGGAAAGAGGAAAAACCATGTGGGAACAAAACCCCCCCCTCAAAGATAATGTATCAAAAGAATAAAATGGCAGCTGCTAGGCAACTGTGTTCTTCACTACAAGACGATCTCGCAAATTCTGAAACTTCTGCTCACTGAAATTCTTCGTGAAGATGTAGAAATCTTTATGGATCTGATGAAGTACTTTGGAAACCTGTCGGGCCTTGTACCTCTTGATCCTGTGGACCCATCTGCACCTGAAAATATTCATTTCTGGTGGAAGTGGATCCAGATGCCAAGTTTGATTCTCTAGGAGAGATTCATGCTCCTCTTGCATGGTTGCTTTCCATAATGGATTTCCCACAGCCTTATTGTAGGTCTGTGGATCAATATATTGAACCATATAGCAATGCATGGGCATCGCAAGTTTTGAAGCTGAAAATACATGAGAAGACTCCTCATGCTGAGATCGAGTCCTCCTCGAATCCAATGGATTCCCTGCAAGGTTTCATGCTGGCTGAAGTGTGGTCTGTGCCTTCTTGGGAATCTGTTGAAGCTTCAGCGCTGGATTCTTATCTAACTGTACTACCTGCTTATTTCCATGTACATAATCTGAGTGTATGGAATCATCTCTGATGTTTGAAACAAGGAAGCACAAGAGTATATGCATGTTGCACTAGAGGTGCATGCAAAGTACTCTCGTTATGTGTAAGTAGAATAGAGGAGTCGTCGTCATAAAACTTAGTGAATTTATACAACCTTGACTTGTGATCCACCTCACCAATTCCAATGATGGAGTTGTCATGCATGTCAATTACTGAAACTGAATCTAATGTAGATTCAACCTTTTTACCTTTTTGAGTGATCTGATAAACTGAGAGCAGATTCATAGAAAGATTTGGAACATGTAGAACATTCTCAAAACTGCCATTGTGGAATTCCACTCTCCCTTCTCCTACTACTGCTACTGGAGTATCATCCCCCATGAGAATAGGGGGTCTTGAGCATGGACTCAAGGAAGAGAAAACTTCATCTTTCGCTGCCATATGATGGGATGCACTAGAATCTATAATCCATGAATCAGATGAGGAATTAATTTCAACAAGAGCATGATGATTACCTTTCTTAGGAGCAAAATATTCTTCCTTCTGCTTCTCGACTCCCTCTGGAACGAAGTTTCAAGGTTGTTCTATTGAAGTGCTTGTTCCATAAGATCAATCTGTTTCTTCATGCATGTGGATTCTTCATGATTTGGTTTATTGCAGTAAGTGCATTGCTTTCCATTCTTCTTTTTCTTGGAATCTGAAGAGTCTTTGGAACCTGAAGAATTGTTAAAGGGTTTGGAATATCCCTCCTTCTCGTTCTGTTTCTCCTTCCCGCTCTGTTTGGATGATCCTTTTCCATCATGCATGGTGAGTGCATTTGCTTTGGAATCCTTGATGAGGCCCATCTGTATGATTTTTTTCTGCTCTTGTGTGATAGACTCGATGAACTGAGCTAGCGTAGGCATTTTCCAACTTGTTCCAAAAAGACATCTGCCAGAATGGAAATTGGAGACATATACAGTGTATTCTGGTCCTAGCTTGGCCAATATTGTTAGAATAAGTTGTTTCTCTTGTGTAGACTTGACAATACCACATTCATCCAAGCTCAAAATCAAATATTTAAATTTAGTAAATAAATCTTGTATATTATCAAAACTTTTAGGGTCTAAGGTATTCAACTCTACCTCAAGCATATGACCTCACATCTCATCCTTCTTTCCAAAAAGTCCTTCCAAGGTGGTCCAGATCTCATTTGGAGTCTTGCATGCGACAACATGAAACCATAAATTAGTGGATATTAACTCAATAAGTAGTCATGTAGCCTCATCCTTACAGTTCGCCCATCTGGTCTTCTTAAGCGTTGATGTAGGTTATGTTTCTGTCGCCATCGTCAAATTATATAGTCATTTTCTTTTGAGTTGGAATGTGGCCTTCGAAATCCATTCAAAATAGTTGTAAGGTGTGAGTATTATCACTAGAATTGATTAAATAAGTTGCATCACCTCCATCCTTGCTATTGATTCTGAAAAGATCATGAAAACTCAGATCGTGGATTCTGAGATATGAATGACGGTGCTATGGAAACTATATATATGATAAAACAACTATATCTCCTAAAATATGATGTGGATTTTGGAGATTTGTGGTGAGCATGAGCATCCTTATGTTATACATCTCTGGTAAAAAATTTAACCCGACCCAGATCACAGATTCCGAGATATCGCAATTTTACTGCAGAAAACCAATTTTTGGAGGGTTGTTGAATCGTCGCACCCTTAGAGAAGGGTGAAGTGAGACGATTCTAAATCGTTGCACCCTAGTTTAAAGACACGGTACGGTGATGGTAAAAAACTAAATCGTCACACCCTGGATGAGGAACACAGTGCGACAATGTCGCCCCTTGACTGTGTATAGGCTGCGACGATGCTTGGAAAAAATAAATTCTTAAGTCTGAGAGCAACCGTCGCACCCTTCGACAGGGATAGGCCGCAACGATTCCAATCGTCAAACCTCTTGATAGGCATAGGCTGCGACGATTGTGGAAACTAGGTTTACTCAAGGACTCTTTCTCTCTTCTCTGGCTTGTCTAGGTTGCTCCAAGCAGCTCGGCTCTGATACCATGTTAGTGTTTCATGGAAACCTGCACAGGAGACCTAGCTAAAGCATACATAAACAAAGATTATCAAGAAAAGGAAGAGAGATACAACATGAATAATGAGAATCAATGTACATTATGATGTATCAATGAGTGAGTGATTTTCACTCATATAGGCAATGACATCCTATAATTAAGAATGCATGCATAATAGTGATGGTCTAAGATTAGAAAGTCTAAAATAGAACTAGTCAGTTAACTCCCACT
>JZKD02S2378207.1:0-11847 GCA_000966675.3 Picea glauca
CACATATACATTATTATCTGTCCTTATGCCTTTAGCCACCACTTGTCCTGAGTTTACAGACTTTATCTTACAATCTTTGGAAATGAACACCACTTCACATCCTCTGTCACACATTTGAATTACACTGAGTAAATTATGTTTCAGCCCATCTACAAGCATGACATCATGGGTTTTTCCTTTGCCATTACTTAAACTCACCATCCCTTTACCCTTGATTTTTCCCGGTTCATCATTTCCAAAGGTCACATTTCCTGTTTCACCTTTACTTATAGACATAAAATTATCCTCGTCTCTAGTCATGTTCTTGGAACATCCACTGTCTATATACCAGGGGTCCTTTTGTTTTTGAGTTGAAAGTACTAGTCCACAATTTTCACTGTCTTTCTTTTTCCATGTGCTGAAATTTTTAGCTAAGGGTTTTATCTTTGTATCTATTTTGTAATTATTCAGATGGCAATTTGCATCTTTGTGGCCGAAGTTATGACAATTATAACAGTCAAGCTCATTGTTCAATAGGTCAAAGTGATTGGTGCTACGTTTTCTGTTCATTGGATTCTTAGTTATGTGTTGTAAAGATTGTTTATTTCTTGACCTCCTTAGTTGCACGTCTCTAAATTTAATTTGACAATTTGCATTTTTATGACCAAAATTAGAACAGTAAAAGTAGTAGCCATAGAATAAATTTTGGTACCTGAAGGGTGGCCTTCTTATTGGAAATTGTTGCTCCATCTTCTGATCTCTTTGTTTTTTATCAGGGATCATCTTGTCTTTATTATCTTTTGGTGATGGATTACTCTCATGGTCTGATTGTCAGCTGACTTGGAACTTGATCATATTTACTAGCTCTTTGCTTTCTGTCTCTTTGCTTCTTGAACCACTTACATATCCTAAACGAGTCTTCAAAAGGAGATCTCTGTTTGTTCAGAATGTCATTTAGTTCTGTTGAGTCTTTAATGATTGGAATATTTTGGAGATACACTGCTTTAAACTTCTCCATCTCTTTTTTGGTTTTTACTACCTCTTCTTCCAAGGCTTCACATATTTCCTTCTTTTATGATAACTATTGTCTCAGAATATCCTCTATATTCTTTTCCTCTTCTAACTTCACTTTTAGTAGGGAAAAGTCTTCAACAGGTTGTTTACCATTCTTTTCAAACTGCATCAACAACTGTTTTTGTTTTCTCTTCTTGAGTCTGAGTTTGTCAATCTCTTCTAAGGCACTGATTAGTTCATATCAACCACATCTTCTTCATCATTAACATCACTTCCTATGTTTTTATTATCATAATCCTCTTTGGCCATAAGCACAAATTCATTAACCTTATCTTCACAGGAAGAGTCACTATCTGTGTCTTCTGAAGAGTCATCATTGTTTACACATAAGCTTTTCTTTTTACCAAATCTCATGGGTTTGTACTTCTTTTCACCTTTAGAATTCTGATCCTTCTTCTTGTGTGGACACTTAGATGCAAAGTGAACTATATTTCCATAGTTAAACCACTTGAAGGGAAACTTTCCTTGATACTCACCTGATCCTTTCTTTAGTCTTCTTACAATTTTTTCTTCAATTTCATTAGGCTCAGATTCCTCATTCTTATCTTCTTTAAAAGAAGATTCTATAGTGTTGGATTTATCTTTACCTATCCTCATTTCATATGCAGTAAACGTTCCTAGAAGTTGATAAAAAAAAAAGTTCTTAGATCATTAAGTTCTTCCATAGCATAGACCTTTGGGTTGAACCTATCTGGCAGAGATCTCAAAATTTTCTGAACTAAAGAGGCTTCCTCAATTTTTTCACCAAGAGATTTCATTGCATTTACTAGTTCTTCAGATCTCATAAAGTAATTCCCAATATTTTCATCTTCTTTCATCTAAAGCTGTTCAAACTGTACTTTGTAGGTTTGAAGCTTGGCATCCTTTACCTTCTCATTACCTTCATAACTACTAATGAGTTTGTCCCACATGTCTTTGGAAGTTTCTAAGTGCATAACTTTTACAAATTATGCTTCTACAAGCCCACTCAGAATAACATTCATAGCCTTAACGTTGAAGCTACATTCTAGCTTGTCATCCTCATTAGCTAGTACAACTAGCTTTACATAACCAGTCTCTACCACATCCCAAACATCTGCACCTAAAGCCATTATGTAGGTTCTCATCCTAACTTTCCAGAAGGCAAAGTTTGTTCCATTGAACAAAGGATACTTATTGGTTGAAGTTCCTTCATGGCTTGACATGTTTAAGCTTATTGATCTACCATTAAATAAAAGGAGTTGGCTCTAATACCAATTGTTGGAGAAATGAGAGGGGGGGGGGGTGAATCAGTTGTTACTGTGCTTAAACGATTATGCCCATTTTAAACTCTTTACAGAACACTCAATGATGATCACAATGTTCCAGGTAAGTAAGCAATAGAATATTAAGAATCGATCACACACATGAAATATATAGAGATGGATATTTCCTGAGGAAACGCATAAAGGAAAAAACCTCTTATTCTCGATATGATAAGTAATTTTTATTTTCTTTACATTATCATTATTATGAGCTCCAAATCCTCTTGAGTCTACAACCTCTGTTTTACAAGAAACAACTTTCTGAGAGCACCAACTCTCTGGTTTCTCTAGAATCCACTATAAGGAAGCACCAACTCCCTGAGAGTTCCAACACCAACTAGATGGAAGCACCAACTCCCAGCTACACAGGAACTAACCTGTATAACATAGAACAATAGTTCTCCCTTGCACCACCCTGCCACCCTTGTTTCTCTGGTTGCAACCAGATGGAACCTACAACTCCCTATGTTCAAGCACCCACTTGAAACTCAGAGCACCACAATCCTCCTTAGCACCTCCCTACCACCCTGAAATATTAATATTTTCTTTTCACAATTTTATCACAATGATACAACATTTATCTATGTCTTACCAGTCTCATCACTGTTCTGCTACACTGCTCTTCTCTGCCTGCATCAATGTCTCTCTCCTCGCTTCTACTTTGCTTTTTGTTCTTCTCTTAGATATGAATTTTTGGTTCATGCTTCTTCTGCACTTCAACACCTACAAACCACATGATTCTCCTTGCATGAATCACTCTCAACAACAACAAAAATATCTTCTGTGTTCTGCATGTTTTTGTCACTTCGAGTCCTTTGACTGATAATCATCACAACTCTTCATCTTCTCTGGTGGTTATACTCAGTGTGTTCATCATCTGTAGGCGTTATGCTCAGATTCCTTATCTTCTCTAGCTGTCGAAATTCTTCATCTTCTTTGTCAGTTACAACCAGTCAATTATGGATTATTTGGCTTCTAACCCATTCCTTCATGTGACCAACGACGGTGACCAAGAGATTATTCAGAAGGCGCTTACCGATTTCTGTCTAGTGAGCGTTGGCTCCATTTCACGATATGAACTTGGGATATGAGCTTCATGTGACCAAGCAATTTTGGGTGCGTACAAAGGTGGTTAATAACAAGCTTCTTTTCTCCTCACAATTCACCATGAGTCTCCACGTGTCCTTTCTCCAAAACCATGGTTTCAATTGCGGCCTTCTCATGAAATATTAAGGCTCGAGCATGTTCTGGCCCTGCAATGGAGCATGACCATTGATCTCACGATCTTGACAGTGCTCTTGAACAAACGGTTCATATATTTCCTCTCAAGTTTGTGGACCAAATCTCTCCTTCCTCCATCAACGACTGAGGTTTCCTTCATCATCCGAGCTCCGGGAGTTTTAAATCTCAAACCATGTTGCTGCTGACTTGATATCTTCTAGAATGGAATATCTGCTAACATATTTCCTCTTCAATCAATGACTCTACCTTCTTTCCTTTTTCCACGCACAATCCTTGGTCTCAGCGATCAGATGACATGTGTCCCTCCAAACCAATGGATGAGATCGATTTCACGATCCGGGCTCCTGGAGTTCACTATCCAATGACGTGTGTCCCTCTTAGATCAATGGTCAATATCTCCTTTATGTCTCTAGACTTCAGAGATTTCAATTCTCAAAGTATCGTTCATCCTTCCTTTTCTTTTTCCCGTAGTTGACAATCCACTGACGCATTTCCTCTTTAATCCAATGGTTATCCTCCACTCTGAGACTTCAGCCTTCGGTAATTCAGGTATTTGGGTGAGTGCTGGTGGTAAAAATCCCTAAGAAAACTCCCGGAGTGATGTAAATATTGCGTCACTCGATGACATGTCATGAGATGAGAAGTTGCCACGTGTCACTTGGCTTTGTGATTTCCACATACCTGAAATGCCAAATCAACTTCACACTTATCATTGTCTGATTGCACCACGTGTCCTTGCTGATGTAGTCTACCTTCTGTCTCTTGGCATCCCTACATGTTTTTTCTATTTGAACGAAAAACAACACTTCCTGTAGCTGCCTTCACCTCATCTTGTCCATTTTATCATTTTAGGATGATCACTAGGTTATGAAAGTTGTTTGATTATTCTTTTATATTCATGTTTTCATGCTTGATTCATGACTAAAAGCATGAATCAAGCATGGAAACTTAGTTTTGTATAATATCTAGTTAAAACATGCTTTTAAAGGTTCATTGTGACTTACATCTATGCTTGCATGATTTTCCTTTTGAAGTTGGTTGAATGTTGATATAATACCCAAGTTGATTTGCATTTAGACTGTGAGCTTATTTATTTTGAATCCCTTGTGAATCAAATTTAATACCAAATGTCGATTCACATTTGATTTGTAAAAACATATCCATCCCAACCTTTGCAAATCGATTATGTCCATTACATGTCGCGGGAATTAAATGCACCGAAATCGTATCCTGTACTTTGTTTTGTCTGGCATAATGAATTGATAGGCCTCTAATTTTAAGTTAAGGGTTTGTGTAGTGTGATGTACTCAGATATTTGATTACCTAGAGTGTTCAAACCCCATAACCAAGACCTTCATGTGTCTTCTATGATCGCATAGGTTTTCTGTTTATTTTGTTTTCATGGTATCTGCTCAGACTTATCCTTCTTACCACTACCATCTAAGCCCACAGATATCTTGAGTCTCATGTATTACAGTCTCATAATACTCTCAATGGCCCCTATTGTTTCTTAATAAGAGGGTTAGTCAACTCATTTCGAGAAGTCTGCATAATCAATCTAAGCCTCATGTGAGCTCGATCGATTTGAGCGAGATCCATGAGGATTCAAACTCTGAGATTGAAAGATTTCTCGTAGAGGAAGATCCATATTGTCCCAAACCAGATCCTAATCAACCATTCAACTATGTTAACAATATCCCACCGTGTCTCAAGGATAGTAATGGGTTTACTGGTATTAAGCTCGGTCAAGGGACGACAACATGTAGCGTTGATGTTCTTGCACCCAATTATATGCTCCCTCAATAGATCGCCCCTGCTGTGCATTGCGAAGTCTGCTTACATTGGATTGGGAAGTACTATATGGATATCCCCATTCTCCAAGAAAGGATCAAATCTCTCACAACTCACAATGAATCGTTGGCAAAAGAAAACTGCGAACTCAAGGCAAACGAACTGAGACAAGATAAGCGTCTTAAAAAGACAGGCAACATTGTCATAAAGAATGCTGATAGTGTGAATGACATAATAAATTCTGAGATATCTTGATCTTTGTTTAGTTATTTAGTTAAATGGTGAGATGATTTTTATTACAACCATGTTATTTAAAAAAAAAAATCAAATCGTTTCAATTTGGATTTCTTTTACCAATATAAGACTGGCTACAGAATCATGAGATTCTATAGCCAAGTCATTTTCATATAAAATTTAGTAATTGTTTGTTAATAAAATACTTAACTTGTTCTCATTTCGTTTTTTCAGGACATGGTATATTTGATGCTGATATTATGGGATGGAACATGCTCAATCTAGTTGATTAGTTATCTCCTTTTGTGTATTTTGTAAATAGGGAAAACTTTCATAAATTTTGAAGATACAATTTGATCATGGGTGGCTGTAGGTCCCCATATTTGTATTGTTTTGATCTTATGGGATCTGATATTATCCTCAGAGATAGGGAGATCAGATTTCCCAAAGACACTTTAAAAACCATGCATTTTGTAATTGACTGGCATCTTGGCCTGAAGCAGAAGATGGACGAATGATTCCAAGACTAAATGAAACACTACATTAGCATTTTGGCTTTAGCCTCTTGTGAATGGTTTTTTCATTAATGTTTTGTTAATCCTGGTATACTAATAGGTCTTGTAGCTTTAGACTCAATGATATATTATGTTTTGGGATACTCATGTTATAAATATTGTTCATAATTTGTTGCTTTAGATATTGACACTGTGATCATTTATTTAATTTAAATGACATGATTTCTCTTTGATTTTTAGTTAAATAATGAAATGCAATATGTTACATTTAGATTTATCTTACTGTGATCATTTGCGATCATAAGATCACATGATTTATTTGTATTACCTATTTTGTTATTAAGTTTCAGTTACCAGTACAGGTTATGAATTTATTCAGAACATTTGCATTATAAGTCTATTGCAGATTTATCTCGTAGGCGTGGTAGCTGGATGTTTTTTGTTCACACAGAATCCCAGATACATTTCACAAACTAACATCAGGTTAGCTCCCTTATGTTTCTAATTTCTGTCAATTATGCATTAGTGAAACCAGAAAGTTTAGATCAACTTTTGACTATCTGTACATCTGTGTTTCATAGTCTAGTTAATTCATGATTTGTTAGATTTATATATTGAAAACAAAAAATATTTGAATGTGCTTTCTTTAATTTATTCTCAAAAGAAACTATTTTTACATTGATTTCGTAAGTTTCTATTAAAACTTGCAACGTATAAATGATGTACATAAGTGAGATTTGTATATTTTCTGCTTAAATACACCTACAATAGTTATATTAGAGTATATGTACATATATAATATAGTTTTTAGAAATTAGTTAGTTATTTATTTCTTTTGTTTGTTTTCTTTTTAGGACCCTAGATTGGCTAACAAAGCCACTAAACCCGTCAGAGTGAGTTACACCAAACGAATTGGGTTAATTAGAAAACCCTGGATTGGACTCGTTCTTCCAGTTGATGGACGGTCAATTTCATCCGTCAACAAATGGCACTAGAAGGAGGGAATGATTGCAATTAATGGCACGTGGAATTTGAAAGACTCCTACCCCACACACTCGCTCCCCTGTAGTAACACGTAGTTGCTCGGACAACAACGTTACTTCTGAAACAACAACTACCTCGAACGAAAATCCTAAGATTCCCATTGAACCAGTAACACCAGCTCCTGAAGTGACCAACATACAAGAAATTGTTTGTCAGTCACTTATAAGGAAACACAGTGCTCTGGCCCGTATCAGGCAACCTAATATGCTTCTCAATCAACCTTTATATTTCTCGGATATCCGAGAGAAACTTGAAGTCACTAGTCTTCTTTTGAACCCTTTATGATATAATGCTATAGATCCTGCCAAACCTCTACTCTTGGAGTTGGAGGATCTGGTATCCTACTTTCCCCACCTAGTTCATATCCATCCACTTCGGGAGGAGAGTCATATGACAAAGGCAGTTCCTCGTTTGAACCATATCATCATTAGACACCACCTACACCTATGGCAAACCAAAACAATCCCACCAGACCCTAGCTCAATCAAGATGTTGTGGTTGTACCTGGACCTCAACACCCATTTCCAAAACAACCAAAAAAATATTTACCTAAATTTGATCCAGATTCTAAGCAATCTACTGAAGATCACATAAAGATGTTTATGTTGGCCATAAGGCTCCAAAGTGTAGAGCATGAAGACGTAGTATGCAGAATCTGTCCTTATACTTTTGAGGGAAATGCCTCCACATGGTATTTCTCCCAACAACCCCAAACCATTGTCTCTTGGGATAAATTCGAAACCTGTTTCTTAGAGAAATTTGGAGACGATAAGTCCCCTGAGGTCTTGGTAATGGAACTCTCTAGCCTAAAAATGAACCCTAAGGAGAAAGTAAAAGATTTTAACCAGATATTCCTTATGTTAAAGAATTGAATTCTCGTAGATTCAATGCCTGCTGAGAGTCTGATTGTTGCATATTACACCAAAGATCTACATATTAATATAGCGATTTGGGTTAAAGGGTCTAAAAAATATACATTGTTGGAAGCGTTTGAAGAAGCCAGTCAAATTGAAAAGGATATATTAAGCTTAAAAGACAATCTAAATAGTGCAATGAAACAACTTCATCTTCTAAGAATAAAATAGAAATCCTTACGAGACCTCCCCAAGTCAAAGGTAAACTAGAAACTTTAGACCTGGAAATCTTGCAAAAAGATTTTCAAAAACTATCAAATCAAGTCATTGACTTGAAGAGATCAGTTGAGGAGGCATCCTCAAGCAAAGGAAGTTTTAAACCTCCTTTCAAAAAACCTTTCCCTCCCAACCGGCCAAATCAGACCACTGAAGGTCTCAATTTCGAAAGATTGCAGCACGCTTTGCAAACCATTCTTGAAGCACATGATAATTTTGTTCCTCCTGAAAGTTTAGAAGACATAATAGAGTAAGAAGTAGCCGAAGAAGAGGACTCATCTCCCAATATCTTTGGACACTTTTCTGATAGCATCTTTCAAGAAAGCTTTGAAACTGTTCACCCTTACAACACGAGAAGTAAAACACAAAGCAAACCGTCTTCTGAAATTAATAATAATGTGCCTCCAAAATAGTCGAAACAAGCTAAAATAAAACAAAGTTTAGCAACCCCAGTCTTAGAATATGACTGGATTGAAGATCTGAAAAAATTGAGGGCTAATATTTATGTTTATGAGCTTTTAAAATTTCCTCTTATTCCTGCAGAAAATGCATCAAAATATCGCAGAAAACAGTAAGAACAAGGATCCGAGCAGAAAGAAAACTACATAAATCAGTTCTAAATCAGCCAAAAAGATCCCCACTAAAAAGACATCCAAACTTCTGGATAAAAGGGATCTAACTGAAAAAACTGTATTGAATGTAGATAAAATTGTTTCAGGGACAACAACGAAAAATCAATAGAATTTTATTGTTAATACTCGTAAAAATGTCCCGCCTTTCTTACTAACTTTTGAATTTTTCAATAGAAATGTACATAATTGCATGGTGGATTCCAGCGCATCATCAAATGTGATGCCTTTATCTATTTGCCGAAAAATTAACACAGAAGTTCAACCTTCTAGTCTCAAAATCATTCAGCTCGATCGAACGAATGTTAAGGTAATCGGTGAACTTAAGGATGTACTGGTTAGGTTATCTTATAATCCTAAGGTTCACCAAATTATTGACATCATTGTTGTTGACATCCCAGAAGTCTATGGTTTATTTTTAAGCAGGGATGGTCCGAGCAGCTGCATGGTTACTGTTGGAGCCGCCTTTGTTTTTTTTAGCCCGTCTCGGATTTCATGTCTTAATGCTCGAAATCGAAAGATGGTTTCCGTATTTTCCATCTGTGGTTTCAAAATTTATGAAGTCTTATCACGTGAGCAACGATAGTTATCGTACTCTTGAGGCAAGTTCTACTTTTCGTCAAATATTTTTTCCCCCTTGTTCTACCTTGGGATTTCGTATGTCGAATGCTATAGATCACATAGTTCACAAGTCCCGAACAATGAAACGATGAAATAGTTTTAAAATTTTACCCAGGTCAGTAACAAGAGTAAAATTTCTCTAAATTGCGGTTAAGCATCATCGGGGTTTCGTGTCTCGGTGTTTACTAAATCCAAAAGTCTTACTGTCATAACCCCGATAGCTGAAACCACAAATTCCTTGTTTTAGTAACCCATGTCAAGGTTAAAGGTAAAATCTTAGCAGTGGTTAAGTTCCGTCGAAAATTCGCAACTCGACGTGTTTTCTTTTAAAAAGCTACAATGTCAAAGCCCCGAGTCACGAAGTCACGATAAAGATATGAACATGATTAAATAAACACTTAATCTAATTTTATCCTCCCTTTTAATTAAAACATATCATCGCGATCTCGCGTTTTCTTAACTCGGCATACAAACTTCACGGAAGCTATACCTTCGAAGCTCCGAGTCGCGAAATTGTGATATAAATAATTACATAATTAACTAAGCATCTAATCACAATTACGTTTTTATTAACCAAAGTCAATCATCGCTATTTTGGGTGTTAGAGGCTCAAAGGGTTAAAGAAAAGATTCTCGATGCAGTGAGTACCGAAAGATTAATTAACTTTGGTAAAACCTGATTAATTGAACTAAGCCAGTATTTCCTATGATTTGATGCATGCACAGTTTACGAGGCAATCTTAATTCTTCCTTACGCCAACTGACATTTCGAACCACCAAAATTTATGGCATTAATTAGAAACAAGGCGAATCAATGAGTAAAGATTGGGTTTTTATTGCTAAATTTATATTTAAGCGTGATTTGACCGATCTGTTCTTAAAAAGTAACGAGTTTTTGAATATATAGAGCTATTATTCGTTATAAAAAATTAATTTCTATATTATGTAGAGAACACTTTTCTTAGCGAACTAAGTTCTGTATGTATGCATATTTTTATCGCAGAAGAGCTAAAGCAAGATCTCCCGTCATGGCCCCACGAAAAGCATCTAAAGCCAACGTTGAGGTTTCAGGACAAGGTTTGGAAAACGTCGTTGATACTTCACCTCAAAGTGTTGACTCTGTTTCGAACTGGTCGTTTGTTTCTGATGTTCTACAGGCCGAATTAGTGGATTATTCTGATGATTCCAGTGATAATGAAAAAGATGACATAACCACCAAATATAAGATCATCGTCCAATCGGGAATGCATAAAGTAGAGGCCAGGCCATGACTGCTCCCTTACTATGATATGGTCTGTTGGGCATTAGACCATGTGGACATACTAACCAGAACCATCATCAATGAGCAGAAGGTCACCATTGGGACTTTCATACCCAAACAACTGCAGGCTATGTACAAGTTGCCTATCGCGTCTGACCTTACATACGATATCGAATTCTTGGAGAAGTTCAAACAGAAGGAATGTCTGCAGTATGAAAAGACTATGTCCAGCTTAATCAGAGATTGGGTTTTGCACCCTACGAGGTTCAGGGAAGACAGTAATGGTATATATTCAATAGCTTCCTTGGAACCACAGTTCAAGTATATAGCTATGATGACCTACAGATTATACGAGAGAGAGGACACCTCACATTTCTTTCTTCAATGGGTGCCTCTAATATATCAAGTCTCCGAAGGCTGTTCCTTCAACTGGGCGAAAATGTTGTCTGATAGCTTGACCTGTCGAGTTACAGAGTATCAGGCGCAGAAAGAGAGCGGAAATATTTCTTCATTTTTTATGTCCACATACATTATGGACACCGTGTGATTTCTAACACCCTTTCCCTTAATGATCTGGAGTTGGACTCTAGTATAGGTCAATCCCATCCACATCTACCATTTAAAATTGTGGGAAAACAAAGCGGCAAATTTCGTATATGAAATCTTTAACTGGGTAATGGTATTGTTTCATGTCACTATTTTCAGCCACCCGCCACCCAGGATCTCAGACAGTATAGTGATGAATTTGAGCAGTATAGCTGACTGGTATGTAGAAGCCGAATTCTCATATCTCAGGGTTTTCGGGGCTTTTGTTCCCTTGCATGCATTGCCATTATTCATCCCTGACAAGATGGCTTGTCATGAGGTTGCTAGACAAACAATAATCGGTGGCATACACAAGGAGCTTAAGGGATATTCAAAGAAGGTATGGCCACCTTTTCCTGTTCATTTAAATTCATATTCTTTTTTAGATTTCGGGCATGCTAAAGCTGAGGCAGCAGCCCTGGAAGACCTAAAATTGGTTCTTATTGAATTCAAGAAGCAC
>JZKD02S2378218.1:0-12802 GCA_000966675.3 Picea glauca
AAATACTAAAACCCTAGCATATATAACCCCTAAGAATTATCCCCTATAACCCCTAAATATTTGTATGTATTACCATTAACACTTAACACATATATCTTTTATCCATAATTAGCGTCTATAACCTCTTCCTCTAAACCCTTAGAAGGAGTGAAAATAAACCATAAAATAGTTCAATAGCACCAAATTACTAAATCACACAGAAAAATTTGAAGTACTGGCCTTCAAAATCTCAACTATGTAGAGTCTGATCAATTCAATGTTTCTCTTCTTGAAAGAGAATTGAAATCAAGATTTCATAAAAACCAGAACACCATTGCATCAGAACACCTGAATGATTTTCGCAACTATAGAAAATGATTGTCGTAACTATAGCAAATTTGTCGTAACTGGGATATATATATGATTGATTTGCCGCAAATGACCATTTGATTCCCACACATGCCCTTGTTGGTCGCTAGAGCGACTAAATGGTGGTTAGTCGCTAGAGCGACCAAGATTCGTCGTTAAAACAACCAACCTGGAATGTTGGTCGCTAGAGCAACCAACATTTGGACCCCGAAAAAAAAGTATATTTAGTACAAAAAATGCAAAAAAAATACGACGAAATTCTAAACCGTAGTAACATTTCGTTGTAATTTGCGCCCAATGTAGTAGTGAGGATCTTGATGGTCCTGGACACCTTTAGTTCAGATATATTACCTTCAGATTGGGTTGTTTTGAGAAGCAGGCTCAAAGCTTCCATCGGCAGGATGAAGAGTAATGGTGAGAGAGGGAAGCCCTGCCTCAGTCCCCTGCCCATGCGGAAGAAAGTGGAGGATTCTCCATTGACCAAGATGGCAAGGTTTGCACTAGAAACACAACTCATTATCCATTTTATCATTTGATAATTGAAACCTATATGTGTTAGGATCAATCTAAGGAAATCCCACTCGATGTAGTCGAAAGCCTTTTTTAGGTCCAATTTGAGGATAAGCGCTTTGGATTTCTTGGTTTTGATATTGAGGAGGCACTCTTGGGTTGCGCCTATGGCATCTATAATTTGGAAGCCTTTTAAAAACCCCAACTGCTCCTTTGAGAGGAAACGAGAGAGGATGGGCTTGATTCTGGTGGCAATAATTTTGGAGATGAGTTTGTAGCACAGATTACAGAGGGCTATAGGTTTATAGTCTCCAAGGGAGGAGGAGGCATCTGCTTTAGGAAAAAGAGTGAGAAACGTTGATTTTAAATCACCTATCACTTTACCACGAAGTCTGCTATCCTCCACAAGTGCCAGGAGGTCTGGGCCAACCAAGTCAAAAAAATGCAAGTAAAATTCTACCGTCCAGCGATCTAGGCCTGGACTCTTGTCCTTGGAGAATGATTTTAAAGCCACTAAGATCTCCTATAGTGTACAAGGACTACCCATAGATAATATGTCAGCCTCTGTTACTGTGTGGGCAAAGAGACTAGCCACTCAAACTAAGTTTTGAAGATTTGTTGAGGGATTCTGGTCAAAGAATGGCTTGTAGTAGTTGACAGCTGCAGATTTTAAATCTTGATGTCCTATGTGGGTTGTTCCTTCCTCGTTTGAGATTACCCAAATGTGTTTATTATTTCTGCAAGAGCTGGCTAGTTTATGGAAATATTTGGTGTTGTGATCACCACATTTAAGCCAAGTGGATCTGCTTCGTTGTCTCTAGGTGGATTCATTTTTGAGAAGTAAGAATTTTCTTTCTATTTCAAGATTTTTAATGGCAAGGTTGTCAGCACCAATGATCCCCTTGTTGGCTTCATGAAGAATATGGTCCCTGATTGCAAAGTCTAGTTCCAATAGTCATTGAGCATTCTGTTGATGATAAGAAGCAGCCCACGGTTTGATTTGGGCTTTGAGGCATCTGAGCTTCCAAGCAAGTCGACTTTGAATACATTGTTCATTTAAGAAATCGTTGTCCTTCCAAACATCAGACTCAATGGTGTTAAACTCAGCCTCATGTAGCCATCTTGCATTGAGCTTGAAAGGATAGGAAATCTTGCAGCGGGTTGTATCCAAGTGCAGGGATATTGGGGCGTGGTCAGAGAGGTAAGGGTAACTTACCCAAGTGCGAATCTTGTCCTCCGAGGAAATGAGATGCTCAGAAAGGATGAAGTGGTCTAGTCTCTTTGAAATGGAGGTTGTACCTTCACGTCCATTACGCCAAGTGGGTGACAAGGAGGCAGGCGCAAATTCCACCAAATGGTGAGCAGAGAAGAGTGCATTAAAGTATAGTGTCAGTGCATCTGGAGTGGCTGAGGCGCCCCATACTTCTCCAAGAGCAGTTGTTAGATTTAAATCGCCAACGATGATCAAGTTTTGCAGGTCGAGAAGCCCCCTGGCTTCTATCTTCTCCCAAAATTGTTGTCGATCGGTACATGGTCCATAAATGTTGAGAATATTGAATCTCTTGTTAGTGATGTGGCCGGTACCAGTCAAAAGGATGCCTCCACAGCAAAGATAGGGGAGAAAATCAAAATAATCAAGGTTCCAAGCCACTGCTAACCCTCCAGAGGAGCCAAGAGAGTTGATTGTGCAGGTATTCCAGTTGGAGTGAAATTGATTTAGGAATACTCTGGCCTTTTTGTTGTCTACCAAAGTTTCTTGTAGAAAGATGATGTCTTAGAAGAACAAACTTTCAATATTCTAATTCTCCCGCAAGTTCTCAGTGGCTTCCTTTGCAGTCAATCAATTTTTTATATTATCAGTTTTGATCTTACTTTTTATTTATGTTTTACAACATAGGTTTTGTAGTTCTTATTACTTGAGGATTTAGCAATACTTTTTTCGTATGATGAATATTAAAAATGGCGTCTAAGGTGTGAGCACTTTGTAATGCCTGGCATTGTATCGTGTTGTCAATACTCATTATAATGCTATATTTGTGTGCACTTGGCATCTCATCTTATATTGAATTCTTTATCTTCATGTTTTGAACTGTTGGGAAAGGAATTTTACCAAATCGATATTGAACTGTTGGGAAAGGAATTTTACCAAATCTATATTGCTAGTATGTCTTACTCAAGGGTTCCTTTTGCTTATCGTTGATCAGTTTCCAAGTTTTTTTTAGGTTCATAGTGGTGTTTTGTCTTGATGGGAAAGACGTTGAAATTAATGTTGAAATAGTTAGTATATACTATTAAGGACTCGGAGGTGCTCATATTTCTCCATATATGAAAGAATAGGATGAAAATCAGTGAAGGAACTCAACTTGCAGGGTCAACTAACATAGGAGTGGAGGACTTGCGTGTTAAATATCAGTATTAGTTTCATTAAGCTCGACAAGGAGGTGGAAGATTCCTCGGCTTGGTCTCTTAATACAGATACAGGTATGTACACAACTAAATTGGGGTATAAGGCAAAAGAAGAATTGGATTTTGATGGTAACAAGGCTTGGTAGTGGGAAAGCCTATAGAAACTACCAGGAATTAGAAAGTCCAAGATACTTTTGTAGATAGCTCTATCCAACAATCTCTTGACATGGGACAACATGCTAAGCATGGTTGGATCGGGTCGAGCAGATGTGCCTTATGCAAATCAGATGAAGAATAATTCAGCCATATTTTCATTTCATGCCCTTATCCGGTTCGAGTTTGCAAAGTAATGGAAAATTTGTTTTATCCCAAAGTTTCATGGAGGGGCGTTGATCTAGATGAATGTTGCAAAGGTTGGTGGACGGATGCTTCAGGTGCAGAATACAAATTCCCCCCTTGTTTCTTTGTTTATTTTATTTGGTAGTCTCGCAATTTGAGCCTTTTTCAGGATAAATTGGTCCTGGAAGAAGTATTTGTAGGCCTGATTGAAAAAATCTCTCGAGAATTTAAAGTGGAGCCAAAGAGAAAAAAGACCAAAGTGTTGGTCATGCCGCAACTGGACTTGGAGGTGCCATGGGGATTTTTTGACGGGGCTAGCCAAGGACATCCATCCCATGTAGGGATTGGGGTGGTATTATATATGAATACTCATCATTATTTTCACATTTGAAATGCTTTTGGGAGAGGATTTAACATGAAAGTGGAGTTTGTTGCACTCTGGACTCTTCTACATTCCACGCTTTCTCATGGGGTTAAAAATCTTCAGATTCTGGGTGATTCAAAAGTAGTGGTAGACTAGGCGAATGGAAAAAGTGTCATCCAAATTGCAAGATTAACTTCACTCGTGAATTAGATTCGGGGAGACATACAAAAGCTATATTGGTATTCTTTTATGCATATCTATAGAGAATTGAACAAAAAGGTTGATCAATTATCAAAGGAAGCGCTCTCTATGGACTATGGCGCTTTCATCTTCCACAAATTCATGGACAACCAAGAAGTCTAGTTCATGGCTTTTCACTTCTAATTTTTAATGTTTCATGTATGTCATTTTGAATTTCTGAGTAGTTCTATGAGAAAGAGCCCATGTGCTCATAGTTTGAAAAATTAAGGTAGCAGGGCATGTAGCCACCTAGGAATCTATGTCTGTTATCAGTCGGGTATGTTGGGACAAATCTATTTTGTTGCTTTTGAATCTAGATGTTGTAATCTCGGAGGGATGATGAACTCAATCAGTCAAATTCAATCTGTTTTTTCTCCAATGCAGGACTCGGTGGAGAACGATTTTTTTTGTAACAAGTATATTTCATTTTTGGAATATAAGATTTTTTCCTTTGGAAAAAATAGGTTGGCCCACTTAAGTTAACCTATAGTGATCTTACCATGCATTTATGGATTTTAAGTTGGAATTAGCTTTGTAATTATCAAAAATAAACAATCATCAAAATAAACATTGGAATTATCAAGATAAGGTTGGCTCACTTTAGTTAACTTATATTGAACTTACTATGCATTGACGGATTCCAAGTTGGAAGTAATATTAACTTGGAGGAACAAACTATTTTAGGCATAACTAGTTGAGAAGGGGATTAATGAATTGCAAATAAGTGAGCATTTAGCTAAGAGACCTAGGTTCTCATTGTGCATAGTTTATTTAGGTGAGAAAATAATTAAGCTATTCATTTTCTCCATTAACAAGCATCTACTCTATAAAAAAAAAGAACATAGTTCCTCATTATATATAATTTATTCAAGTGAGAAAATAATTTAACTTTCCTCTACTCCATCAATATTTCCCTTTAAGAGTTTTACCATGAAATATTTGTGAGTTTATTGTTCCATTATGATCATGTAACCATGTGCAATTTTAAACACTATATTCAATGTCAATTCACACACTTCTAAACATCTATCTTTTACATAACACTTAAGATTCCCTACATCCACAAACGTGCACTTTATTGTTAAAACCACAAGATTTCAATGAAATCGAATAATTATTTGCAGTGAAAGAAATGAATACACATAGTTTATTATAATTATGTTCATGACAATCCACATCCACTCTAAACAGTTCCAATCCATTTGTTTTGTTTCTCTACTTTGAAACATTTGTTAACATATTGGTTATTGGCAACTTTGTGATATTGGCACTAGATGTCAATGGGCATGTAATTAAAGTCTTTATTTGTTTCTTCCATGTACATGTACATGTCAAGCACCAAAGTTTCACCATTCTTTGTAAGGTTTGGCACCTTCATTTATGACTTCATAGATGTTTCTCGTTATAACATTTAATTTGATGTTATTATAAGGATTTAAGTTTTTAAATTATTAACAAACAAAATCTCTTGCTACAAAGTTATGTATATTGACAACATAATTAAGTTTATCTAGTATATTGGGTCTATTTTGGGTGGTTAAAAAAAGATGTTATTGTCTTCTCCACCCAAGTTCAAATCATATTTATGACATATTTACCTTTTATAAGTCGATTGAGGTTAGCAAGGTATCAATAATCTCACTCTCACTTAAATGTTTGAAGGTGGGATGAAGTGTTCCAAACATTTTCCAATTGGATACTAAAGTTCGATGGTTAAGAAGAGTTTTTATCCTTCTATTGTCAAGGTTGAATGACCCTATGGTTCTCCCCAATAAAATGTCCCAATTAAACCATAAATTGTTTAGAATAGAGAACTCGTCTGAATTATCGCCCAACAACATTTTTCGGGTTTTGAGGGGTATACCAGTTACGACCTGGTCCATTATTTAGTTTTTTTTGTTGTGATGCAATAAATAAAATACAACTACTGTAATATGGAAAATGCAGAATAATGCCCAAGCTAAACTAGCAAAACTAAGTAAATAAACATAGTACCAAATATATCACTATTTTATATCTTTAACAAGTTCAAGTTACTAATGAAATAAATGTAGAAATCTAAATAATAAAATGCATAATAGAGAATTATGAAAATGAACAACTAACTACATGTTGCGCGCGCACAACAACCTCCCAATTTTATTGTCTTAGCATCTCTCCAAGACAAGAAATTGGACCCCACTTCAATTCTTCCTACTAGGACCCTCGCCCTCTCTCTATCGTACAAACAACTAATCTCAGATCACTTCTACCCAACGATCCACACTTCGGTGAGTCCCATCTTCCTGCGATGATACATAGTGTATCAATGTGCGCATCATTCTTCCACCTTTACATTGACGCGCCATTGATTTTCTCGTCAGTACATCGTCCACCTCCCTTTGAACTTGGTTGACGCGCTATCGCGCTTCCGCCAAACCTCACTAACAGACATCTTCATTGTCGGTGAAGATCGCATGAACAACGTCATCTCACTGATATTGGTTACATAATTATCTTCGTCGTGTGCACGCCTTTCACCAACTAACTCCCTTCCACTCGTGTCGTTGCATCTCATTTTGGCAGTGTCCCTCTCTTTCGATTAGTTGCATTGCTTATCGACGAAGTTCACCTCTTCTTYGCCCATGTGTTGCTTGATGATATGCCTTCCATGTCTCATCCTCGATGCACCAGTAGAAGGATGTTGACCCCRCACCATCATCGAGCRCATCRATGATGATCTTCCCCCTCTCGCCAACACTGATCAGGTCAGYGTGGCCCACTTTCGCCTTGAAGCTTATCTCGTCCCTCTCTCAGCTACRATCCCTTYTTGTTGCACTCATCAGTCAAAGTCAATCTCCTTAYGTTTCCAATGACTAAACTCTCCATGCCTATCTAGACRGTTGGTCAATAATTTCCTATCTCACTTGATTCGCTTYATATTRYAGTTGTAATCAAGTTCCCTAGTGGCTTTCTTAGCGCACATGGTACTAGCTTGTGTGTTTTGCGTTTCTTGATGTTACAACTAAATATTCATTGTGGAAGGCTATTCATTGTGGAAGGCTTGCCTGGCATCARATGAGTTAATCATATCACCTTTTGGTCTTGCRTTGGCTYTGAAGYGCACTTCAGGAGAAATTTGGTCCTTTCAACTCCCARACAATACTAAGCRCACTARTGTCAATTGGTTGTTTTGGCGKATTTTGGTTGTTTTGGCGGATTTATAACTTTATGCGATTGACATGTAACGTTAGTATTAATGAGTAAATCATGARCATGTACATCACATATGACCCAACAACTAACAAAATTAAATTTGGATGAAGCATTAGCAAACATATGACCCAACAACYAACAAAATTAAATTKGGATGAAGCATTAGCAAACGTGGRACCTATAGTTCCATTAAAAAAACGTCTTTGAACGTAATTTTTTTTACGTACATCAAAGTTAAAATTTCATCCTARAAGCAAGCTACTCATGTTTTCCGGCATTGTCATTTCAMCGCAACTCACGAATCAAATTCCGATGCCCAGAAGTGCTAAAACCAAACATCTAAAGTTTCGAACCTACCTAGGCAGCCGTTACACCCACGGGATGYTTATATGGCATAATTAGCYGACTCGCAGGAAGCAAATCCCCACATTCTTCGCGGCACAACAGACTGCACTTGAATCTGACATGTAWATTACTAGTATTCAAAATTTCCTCCATTRGCATTAACATAAGGTTTAAGGTGATTGATCGATWTCCTTCCTCAGCGAATCTTTCGCTGRGAAAAAAAATATTTYGGTAGTGTCAATCCACCCAAGAGATTTCAAAGTATGACATTTTYGGATTTAAATGACTCTTAATTTTAATCTGAATCCAAAACTGATTTAAAACTGATTTAACATATKGTTAAGTGTTTGGGTTATAATTTAAATTATTTAAATATTAATTAAACTCRCACTAACCAAATTATGGTTTTGAACAAAGCCAAAATGCATATTAAGTGAATCCAAGAAGAAGCGATATTTTCTAATTRGTGAAATGAGAAACGCATGGGTGAGAAGTGCGCCCAAGTCACCGGCCAAGTTAAAAAATAAATTCTTCMGCAKCACATAGGAACGGAGTTGGGTAATTTGKGAGCCATCTTCTTTTTCAAGTTACKTTTTTGATAGGGTTTAYAGCTGTGTGGTTTTAAACTAGCACAGCCRTTAATTTGCGGCTGAGAACGCCGATTATCCGTTGAGAATGTTGGCTATAAAACTTCTATGGTAATCTGTAATCCGTTCGTGGTAATATGAAATGTTTGGTTGTACGGTTTAATCCTAYTTAATTATTTAAACKTGGCAATTACATATCCTTACAGTAATTTTTTAATGTGATTAGGTAAATGTGGTAAATGTTAAAAAGTAAACATGTTAACMGATRYTTTGATAAATGCAAGAAAGTTATGAACAATAAATCTGACCTATTRATTTTAGAGGAAGACTAARAATATGCCAGCATCTTTAATGCATAGCCATCAGATTAGGGTTTAAGGTTAAATAAGGTTAAAAGATCATTAATTGTGCCCATTGTCAATAGGTGGATAAAGTTAAAAGATCATTAATTGTGCCCATTGTCAATAGGTGTACGCCTTTCSRCGTAATTATTGGTYAATTTAGAATTTTGATCRAATTTTTGATCATTTAGGTTGRTTTAAAATGRGRCAAAACCTTAAAACAAAGTTCTGAAATRCATGAAACTTTAATMCATGCAAAACTCARACTATACCTGAAAATCTGATCRGATTCAAGTTCATATTTTTTTTGTYTRAAAAATTACTCCCGAGTTAACTTACTCCCATCGGCACACTTATGAAAACTTCTCTGCAGCACATTGGCAAAGTTAATAAGAAGTCTGCCGAAGTGATCGTGTAGTTATTGCGGAGAAAATGAAATAAACTGTATCGACTATCTTCCGAGGACTCTGCCTGGGTCTCTATTTGAATCTGAATCTGAAGGTGACGAATGAAAAAAGCCCAGCTTTGTTACACGACTTCAAGAGCAAGTATGCCGACTTCATCGGGGGCATTAAGAGCAAGCATGCCGACTTCATCGGCAGAGTTGATAAAAAGTGTGCCAACGGCCCCAATGAAGTTGATACAAAGATTACCAGTGAGGTCGGCGGCCATGAAAGCAACAGCTCCGCACACGATCGGTGAAGTTAATAAAAAGTGTGCCGATAGCCTTGGCAAGGTTAAGATAATTAACTCTGAATTGCCTTGACCCCCCTCCAATGTATCAGCTGTTGTGTGTTCAATTTTGAAAGACCGACAGATGGCATCCAAGATGTTTGAATAAAGTTATCGTGTTGAGCGATCTCCTTTAGGGTTTTGGAAATGAGTCTTCTTTGTTCTATGCAAAATCTAGACCTATTGTTTTCATTGCACACAACGAGCTCGACTACTACCACCACCGCACAACAGTGGTTGATAACAATTAAATGATTGGCCGATCTGATAGCAACAAGACACATTTAAAATCGGGGTCTCTGGATTCATGGGAGCGGCACACTTGCTGACTGAAATTAGTCCACGATTTTGGTATAGCATCTCCCGCTCTCCCCTCCCCCCACAATTCCATTCAATGTGCGCACGGTTTTTCTTTTGTTGTGTATTTGAAATGTGGGGTTTTGTTGAGCGTCGTCCCATTTGTCAGCCGTCAAGTTCAGATCCACAGGAAATCTGTGAGGCAGACCAATCAGTCCTTTATATATCCTTTCATAGATATGGTGAGGGTTTCTATCCTGGAAGTGGCGCTGTTACTGAGGTTGTTAGGTCCAAGGGAGACGGATACTCAATGAACATTCCATGGAGTTCGAGAACATGACTTTAATTTTTGCATTTCAACATGTCGTCCTTCCAAAAATGGAGCAGATGGTTAGGAGCAGGATAGTTGCATTGGGACCTTCTAGATGCTTTTCCATGCAACAATGGGGCGCATTGAGTACAAAGTGTCGAGACAAAATACCTTCCTACAGTTGAAACCCTAACCAGACTGTCTTTCGTATTTCAGCCATAACTTTTGACCCGGGAGTCCATTTCGCCCATTCTTGTTATCGTTGGAAAGGACTTTCCGAGATTATAATTTCACAGCTATGCACCCTGAGAAATTCCTCGTCAGTTTTCTGCATGTTTTAGGATTCGAACCCGCCTCGTCGACGACTCCGGGAGAACATAACACCTCAACCGCGAGAAGGGATGCCAAGAATGCAATTTAGGGAAGTTTACAGGAAGTCTGAATTAACTGGTGTTTCAGTTCAAATGCTTGAATTTAATTGTTTGCTTTGAGAATAATCTGAGAACAATAACCAATGCTGAGAAAAGGTTGTACTCAACGTCCTCGCAACTCAATCTACAGCCAAAGACATCAAAAGTTGTAGCAGTAGAAGAGGAGCAGCAAAGATAATCTAGAGAGAGTCCAAATAATTGAACAATTGGATTCCCCAATGTCCGAACTAGTCGTTCGTTTATGTCAGAGGAGATGCACCACAACCAAAAACCATGACGGTGCACCAGCACTGGAAAACAAATTCGAATCGTAACGACTGATTATCCCCTCATCATTACAAAGGTGATAAGGACAAAAGTTGGGAAATGAAAATTCAGGTAGGTGGAAGGCCAAGGGTCACGTTGAACTCCAATAAATACTAGGACTGAATGTGAGAGTAGAGGGGGATTTTTGGCTCTTTAAATATTGTACATTTTTTAACTACTTTGGGATTGGTATGTGTTGTTGTTTTGCTGTGGACTTGTAACCGGTAAACCGAACCAGTAATGTAATGGTTGATGGGCTAAAATCCGAATGGACTCCCTATTCCAAATAATTGTGAGAAGTCTAATTGGGACTTCTTACCAGCAGTGACCCCTTATTGTTGTCCGAGAATTTAGACCCATCAACACTGCATTATTATACGTATGGTTATAAATAAATAATTTGTGAAATAAATAAAATAAGTCAAATTGCTCATACAGTAGAAAAGTCTAAGTTATAAAAAGAAATGCTTACACCATTCCAAAACTTAGTAAACTAGTATTAAAAAGTTCTACACATCATAAGATTCGGAACTAAATTTTGTCTCCAAAACAATGGCTTCTCATTCATTAATTTTCTAAAAGAGTTTACAAAATTGTCAAAAAAAAAAAAGACTTATCTCCATCAAATTCCCCTTTTTTATACAAAAGAAAAGAGGGAGAAATCTATTATTTTGGCCCATCTTGATGATTGTTCATTTCCCCTTCATGCCTATTGATTCCCCTATTGTATTATCATTTTCCCCTATCTGAGGATTTGATTCTTCTTATATGTTCAGATCCTATCCCTGACTATTCGAACCCCTCCTCTAGAAGAGTGCCACACTTGGCTTGTTGAAGCTTCAGCTCTTTCTTTTCTCCATCTCCTTACATAAGTTGTCCATGCCTCAAAAGTTTAAAATTATGTTGTTTAAAAGGGGCTTTACATGACGCAATTTTTGTCACATTTTTTTCTTCTCCATTTTAGGTAGAAAAAAATTGATTAGTGCTATGTCCTTTGTAGGAGCCTTAATAAACTTCTCGATGGATGCTTCATTAAATTTCATTAAATTCAGGGAGAGACATGATATATTTTTCACTAGTTCTAATATAATCATTGAAGTCCTTAAATGCATGTACCTATGGAAAGAAATTGTTTTTTATCCCCAAAAAAAAAAAAAGGAAAATGAAAATTATTTACCATATTCTCTATAATCTACCACAATATACGAGAGTTTGTTACCTCGTGCATAATTCCCTTGAGAGCATTACAAGTTGCAAGTTTCTAGTATCTCAAGCTGAAATCCATCTCTTCAAGAGTTTCAGGAGTTAAAATAGGAATTTCCTCTAGGGAAAGTTTTTAGTCCTCACTTTATCTAACTATAATTGAACATGTTGATAGGAAAATTTGCATGCTTGAACAAGGGTCATGACATCAACTATATATTGGCCTTGAGCCCACACATGTTGTGATTTGTCTTAAAACTCTCTCCGTATATTGTTCAATTCATTTTTCACCTTGAACAAATAGTTAATAAAATATGAAGTTTGATACTTGTTGGATTTGTAATATTAAATTGGTTTTCCAATAAGGTAGTTTTTCTTTCATATTCCTTCATTCTCTTCTTTACATGAACATTATCTTGTGTAATAGCTATACCAACAAAAGAAAAGGAAGACAAACTCGGCTTTCTTGCATCCATCACCATAGTCTCTATAATGAGTACCACTTTGTAATCCAAGTTGATTCTCATAATTTTATGTTTATTCGTTATCACTTAATTTCCTTTTTTATCAATTGTAAACAATTCCAAATTGGCAACTTCATCTATTGGTGTTGGAATAGGGCTATCACCTCCTCCAAGCATACTTGGGCCAAAGATACTAGCAAAGGTTTGAGTAGTGATGACTAATTCCATCGGTGAAGAATCATGTTTCTCCATATTGGCCTTATTTTCATCCTGTTATCACCCCATAAATTATGGGAATCAGTCTTCTGACTAATATGTATCTATTTGGCATCTCTCCGGGTGACGAAGTATAGCTCAGGTGATTCCGCTTTCCTCCCTCCACTC
>JZKD02S2378240.1:13942-25087 GCA_000966675.3 Picea glauca
TTTTGGGGAATATATTTTTTTGTAAAATCAACTTCTTAAAAATTTAATAAATAAAATTATTTTAAAATAAACTAAAACTTAAAAAATAATTCTAAAATAAATCTTAGTTTTTATTTTTTTTTAAATGTTACTTAATGTTTTAGTTATAAATAAATGTTAATTTATATTTTTTTGAAAATGTTATTTATATTATGTTATACTATGAAGATAGCTTAATGGGTTAACTCTACTTGTTGAGTATTATGAATTCAAAATAATAAGTATTATCAAAGTTCCTATAAATATAAATATTGTACCTCACTCCATTTCCATTCCCATAAAATGTTATACCATAAAAATATAAAATGATAAATTTTGAATATAATTATTATAATAATTATAAGATATATTTAAAAAATATAAAATAATATTTTATTTTAAAAATTAAACTATTAGAGTATGCTTAAAATATATGGTGATTAAATTCAGATAATTAAATATGATGGTGATTAAAGTCCACTAAGACCAAAATAACAAAAATGTATTTTTAAGGTCAAGCCAAGCTAGATACCAAATCGATGTATGAAACCCCTTGTTTATGGGACAAGGGACATAGAATATCAAATATAAATTATAGTTATAATAATATATAAAGTTTAAAATGCCCCGGATGGGGTGACACGTTGCGCAACATTACCATCTGGCATAGCGCCTAGCCAAGGTTTAAATGTGGCAGGCCACTCCCTATCTATTCAACATTAATGATGGGAGCAGGCCATTACAGTAGACCTCGAAGTGAGCGACCTCTCCCTCGCGTGAATGTGTTGGCACTGGAAGAATTAAATATGTCAGAGTTAAAGTGAAGCCAGGTCCAGTCATCCCACAAGAATGTTAAAGCAAAGAGGTCTTGTTGTAGTCGACTCATCCTTTCTCTGCAACTCCCTGTCGACTGTAAGTTCTGGTGTGTTTCTCTTTGCGTCTTGTCCCTGGTGATTTTTCTGAGCCTTGGTGAGTTTTACACTCACTCCTCTTCCATGATGCCTCAGGAGTGAGGCAAGCCTCGTCGTGGGTCGGCTTGGCACACCCACGCTGCTCATCGCCAGAGGAGACGACATATGGAAAGAGCACTTTCGGCGGCCAACTCCATTCTTCGTCAAAGAGCGAGGGTTGCCCATTTCTCACTCCATGCTCCTACAATTGATTCTTCAATAGAGAAGATCCCTCACACCCCACCAGCACTAGATAATTGGCAGCCCACAGACATTAAGAAAGAAGAAAATCCCCCAACTACGCCTGAAAATCAATTTGGAAGTAGCTTAAGGGGAAAGCTTGAAGAGGATCTCTGAACCTATTACATAGAGGAAATACCATACACGTAAGAAACCCTGACTGCCTTGCAGCCTCAGGCAAGAGACAAAACAAGGGGGAGGCTCTGTGAGGATCTCCCAACGTGCTATATTTAGGAAGTGCCTTACATAATTTTGGTCTCGTAGAGGACCTGTGCAATAATGGTGCACCACACAGACATCGCATCGATGGACAAAGATGAGGCCAACATAGAAGTAGAGAAGGGTAACCCAAGTGAGGCGGACACAAAAGGAATGCATGCACGCTCTGACGCTCCTCCACCATTCCTCCACGCGGCACACCTAAAACTAGTGTTTGAACTCCGACAAATGGCAGACCAGGAGCACAGAGCCATCCTAATGGGATAACATTTGGATATGCTTCTAGACGCTTACTTCAATGCCCCGACGAATCGAAAATTCCCAACGTGCACTCAGACGTTTGTCATTCAGGCCAAAGCAGAGTGGCAAGAGGATGAGGACGACAGGTCACCGGGTATTTGAGCTTGTCTTTATTAGTCTGGTTTTTAATCTTGTTGTTCAGATTCAAGACGATATATTGCCATCTTTCCTGGTTTCCTTCGGGCAGGATAGATGGTGAAACAATATTTCAGTTTTTTTCCTAGAAGCAACATACGTGCCCCAAATTGTGTTGGTTTTCGGTAAAATTGTGGCACATTTGGTGGCAACTGTACGTTGTTTGTCTCTGCATTTTTGTTAATATAATATAGCAGGTAAAACCCCTTTTTCACTTAAAAAATATATATATATTACGTTTAAAATATCAAATTATTATAATAATACATAAGATACAACTATAATAATTATAAAATATAAAATGATATATTATTAAAAAAATATTATATTATGTCTAAAATACAATTTAATTAGTTTATAAAAATTGAGATAACTAAATATTATATAAAAAAAAAGTTAAAAAAGATTTCAATTTTTTATTGTTTGAAAGAATGCATGTGCTTATAGGTTTTCAATCCCAATTTGATTAGAAGATCTTGTTGTTTGAAATCCAATTCTAGATGGATATCTATACTTCTTTTAAGATGTATAATCCAAAAAGGCAATGACGTCATTCACCTACAACCACCAAAAAGGGTTATGTCAATAAAAAAAGAGTATCCTCTTCTTCTAATAGATTATTACTGTCATCCTGAGGTTAATCATGGTGGAAACCTCTACTCTTGAAAAATATTTGGAAGGTAAACTATAAGCTAGGATTTATCATGTGCTCGTCATTGAAGGCAAGAAACCTAAGAATATTCAAAGATGAATTTCTCACTTCATAACATATGGTTAAGAGATCAAAGGGAAATCAGAGAGACCTGTCAATGTTTTCCAAAGGTGAACTACAACTAATGTGAAAACTCTACTTTAAACATACTCAACCTTCAGGGTTCAAAGCAGGATCCCATTAAGCAATTGTGGGAACACCTTCAGGAACGGTTGCTGAAATTGAACATTGATGGGGAATATAAAGGTAATCTAGGACTTCGAAGTGTAGGGTATATGCTGAGAGACTATGCATGGTTCACCAAACCTACTTATTTTGTATTGCTATATCAGGGAGCAAATAAAATAATAGAAGATATGAAAGGTATTAAATGTATTGAATTAGTTGTTAAACATTTGGGAATCTAAGGATTAATTCTAGATGGTCATTAAAAAATCCTCATAAACATGACCAAAAAAAAAAACTTAAGATAGGAATGAAATATTGAGAGCATGATCCTTTGGTGTAGATCAACTATCCAATCAGTCAACAAAGTTTTATTTTCGCATGTTTGTAGATCACAAAATTTAGTAACAAACTTGCAATAAAATCATGCTATTGACTCCAAGGAGTATGGTTCAATGACCTTAGAAATAGAATGCATTTCAGAGAGTTGGTATTGGAGGAAGAGACTATAAATTACATGAATGCAAGTAGGATTACACCAAATGACAAATAATGAGGTGATAATGTGGAAATATCCATGTGTTATTATGATATTTTCAAAGAAATCTCTCCATGTTAAATTTAACATTATCTCCACTATCTTAAATAAAACTACCTTATTTATCTTTTCAAATAGAAAATAAAAACCAAAATATGTCTTACATTAATTTTAAATGGATCAGTAATTACTATATTACTATATACTATATTTATTCATTTGAAAGATTAGCTAAGATACTAAATTATATATTATAATTATATATTACTATATACTATATTTATTGATTTGATTTGAAAGATTACATAAAATACTAAATTATATACTATAATTATGTGATTAATTACTTTTTCTAATATTTGAATTAAAATTTATACATAAAAAAATTATAAAATAATTGCGTCAGCCGTTTCATTAATTTGAAAATTGTAAAATTTTCAATCAAAACTAGTCACGAGCGGTCATGAACATCTAATTGCTCACATCATTACATATCCCCATTCGTGAAGGATGAGGAAATCTTAATGACCCAAAACACCTACGCCACCCAAAACACGTACTCGTGGATGCCTCAAAACACGTGGATTCGTTGGGATTTTATGCTTTTGAGTGTTCTTACCAGAAACCGGGCTTTCTGGATGGTCTGTTGATTAGATTTTGTGATTTAATGACTGCTTGTGCTTTTGTAAAGGCCTCAGTTTTAGCTTTTGTGACTGCCTGAGGCGGTCTATTGATTAGATTTTATGCTTTTGTGACTGCTCAAGCTTTTGGGAATTCGTAACGGGTTAAGCTTTAGCCTGCTTTTGTGCTTTCGTAACGGCTTAAGCTTTAGCTTTTGTGCGTTTGTAATGGACTTAGAAGCTTTAGCTTTTGTGACTGGCGTGAAATGGTCTGTTGATTAGACTGCTGGTTGATTGAGCATTCATTTTTGGCGTCCGATGTTGATTAAATTTTGTGCTTATGTGACTTCCTGAACTTGAACTTTTGTGACTACTGGTTGATTGAGCATTCGTTTTCGGCGTCCGATTTTGGCTGCCTGAGCTTTCGTGACTGCTTGAGAGATCGAATTCGTTATGGTGAAGGTTAATATTAGCACCTGAGGGTTGTATTTCCCGTGTTGTATGCCATTTTTCGAGAGCTGAGAAATCTGCTGGTTACATGGATCGTTTAGCATCAACTATTTTTTGATATGTGCCACCAAAATATATGGAATCTTCTTTGCAGAGGGCTGAAATGTTTGCGGGGATGAAGCCGACTTCTTTGCAGAGGTTTGAAACAGTTTGCGAGGCTAAAGTCTACTTCTGCCTGGGAACCATACCTGGTTGTAGCTAACGTGAGCCAATATGTTTTATCTGATTCATAGCTTCAAACAAATAACATCCGTTCATCTCTTATTTATATGAAACAAACTTTTTGAATGGCATTTCTGTTTCAGGGCTCTAAATATAAGGAATGCACATATGTCAACGAAATTGGTGTATCTGTCATAATTTCAATCTCTAAAATGTGCAGTTTTGTTTCATCTCATGTTTCACCTTGCAGTTGAATGTTTCTTAGTCTGCAATTGGTTGAAAATCCCACATCACATGTATTTAATTCCTTGATTTCTTTTTGAAAACATTTCTTCTTCACCTTAATGTTTCTTTACTCTGTAATTTGTTGAAAATCCCACATCACATGTATTTCTTGTAATTCATCCATTGTTTTCCGAAAACATTTCTTCTTGTTTTCTAGATGAATACAAAGAGAAAGCATTCATTGTTTTTCCTGACTGAACAAAAATAGAAAAGATAGGCAACATGTAATAAGGAATTTGCTTTTTTTCTAAAGCAGTGGAGATATTAGTAGTATGAAATAGTTTTCCTTGTCATTGTGTTGATCTTGCCTTGCCAGATAAAGATCGAGAATTAGGAGAAAGTCGCGTGGAAATTAAGACCTCATAGTTTTCCTTGTCATTGTGCTGATCTTGACTTGCCAGATAAAGATTGAGAATAACGAGAAACTCACGCGGAAATTAAGACTTCGAAGAAGTTAAAACATGGGAGGACGTTGCTAGGTATACAGTTTTCAATTTTGAAAATTTTGTGGGAATGTTTCGATTTTATAAATTTGTGTTGTTAGTGTAGGCTTCTAGGCTTCTAAATAGGACATAGTGTTGGGAAATTTTATAGCTGATGTGAAGATCATAGAAAGGTTTTAGGTAAGGAATTGCTTACTAATTTCTGTATCCCAAAATGGAACCCTAGATTCATGTGAATTTTTTTTTGTATGTGTTCCGGTCATTTTGAACGGACTACTGGACCATAACCATCTATTTTTAAATGGAACCCTATATTCATGTGAATGTTTTTTGTATGTGTTACGGTCATTTGAGGTGACTGCTCGACCTTCTATTTTTAGCATTAAATTTCTAGACATGGTATTAGCAGTGAATTCAAACTCAACTAGTCCATTAGCAAAGATCTCCTCAAATTTCTGGATTCTCTTCCTAAATAAGTTGTCTGTTCCATTTATTTTCGACAAATGGTAGTTAAATGCAATGTTAGAACTACTGGAGCCCTCGAAAAGTTCGTTCACTTTTACCTCTTACACCATGATAATTATCCATATAAATACATGTCTCTTGCAATTTCTAGCCATCAAGGTATAATTACCTGCAACAAATAATCAGTTGTCACAAATAGCACCAAGAGTAAAAGATTTAGTGCAAGCGATTAAGGTATAGGAGTAACATCTTGCTAAAATTATTTTAGTTAAAATCTATACCAAAAACTAAACCAAAATAGAAGAGAGATTTTAATTATGTTTGCAATTTCAAGCGATCAAGGTATAATTACATAGAACACATAATTAGTTGTAACAAATAGCACCAAGAGTAAGAGTAAAAGATTTAGTGCAAGCGATTAAGGTATAAGAGTAACATCTTGCTAAAATTATTTTAGTTAAAATCTATACCAGAAACTAAACCAAAATAGAAGAGAGATTTTAATTATCAGTTTATCATGTTCATCAAATAAAATAAGGTTACTTTCCTCAACAAAAATAAAAATTAAAATTAAAAATAGGAAATATTAACTGCAATTAATTTGTACATTTGTGACAGTCCTCTATACATTGACTGTGAGTGTAAGTTCTCCTGCACGATTTTCATGGCTCTCAGCGCTTACACTTCTATTTCCAGTCTCTTTTGTTCTTGTCCCTCAGACTCTCGCAATCTTCTGTTCTCATCCCTCAGACTCTCTCAACATCATCTTAGACTCTTGGCTCTAGTTCCTTTTGTTTCAACTTTGTTCTGCATATAGTAAATAGATTAATTACCCGGAGAAGAGAAAGATCTCAGTAATAATGGCCTCTATAATTCTCTGAACCAAAGAATAAAATGTCCCAGATTTTAATTTTCACCTAGCTTTCCAATTCTAGAAGTGACGCGATAGCAAATTTAACTTGTTTGACGAACTTAAGCTTCTGCAAGTTTTTTAAAAGTAAACTATGGAAATCTATTTTATCATTACATCACTATTATGGTACTCAATGTACTCTCTTTTTGTTTAAATTGCACTTAAACATACCCTCCTTCTCTTCATCGAAACATCAATCCATCACTGTTATGGTACTCATTGTACTCTCTTTTCGTTTAAATTCCACTTAAATATACCTTCCCTCTTTTCGTTTAAACTGCAAACTCATTGAGTAGACGGTTTTACTGAAATTTCAAGTTAGATAATCCAGTTGAATATAATGGATTGGGACAATTCTAGTTAGATAATCTAGTTGAATATACAGGATTGGGACAATTCTAATCGCACTCGACTATGAGATAAATGCAAGACTTAAAAAAACATAAAATGAAAATTTATCGCAGGTGGTCTTTTAAAATAATGATAATAATTTTTTTTTCATTTATAAAGTATTTCAAATTGACTATTTTTAATATCAATCTATCATTAAAGTATAATAAATCTAACTATTTAAAGAAAAAAAAAATCCACTAACCTATAAACCAAACTGAATAACTTGTGTTGAACATCCATGTGAGCATATCAACCTAATATTTGGTGAGGTCACTGATGTCCAACCTATAAAATCCATCTAATAGTTTCATGTCCAACCTATAAAATGATATATTCCAATCATTAATTCAGTGACTCAATCATTAATTCAATTACTCACTAGATGTTCTTGTTTCCTTAAAGACGGTTTTATTACCTATTAAAATAAGATCGGTGATACATGAATATATATTCATTGATTCCATCGTAGCAATCCACTTCAGTGATAATCTAACCTAAACTGAATAACCTGTGTTGAACATCCATTTGCACATATCAACCTAACCTAGGGTGAGGCAATTGAATCGCCTCTCACAAGCTATAACAGTATAAGGAGTCTCTTCCACATTGACCTTTACTTATATACGGCCAAAGAAAGTATTTATTTCATACTGGGAATACTTGCTTTGCTTTCATACTGGAAGTACCGAGCCATAATGGTTGGTTTATTTTCGAAGTTTGTTGTATTTGGAAAAAGAGGAGAGTGCCAACCCTAAGACTTTAAGTGGTCAAAATCAATGAGATGAATCTTGGGCTTGAGCATTGCTTATGTGTCCTAGAGGTCCTAACCATGCAAGATAGGTTTGGCGGCTATTTCTTTATTACTCAATGATGTGGTTGATCATTTATTTTATTTTTTTCAGTTGATTGTGTTGTGCTTAATTGTGTCGGTCTTTATGTTTTTGCATTGATTATGTGTCGTTGTTAATTATGTTAATGCATCCAATGTGCGATTATTACTTTATGATGATTTCTATCTTGGGATGTTATTAATTATTTCATGACGATTTTAATTTTCTAATGCATAGACATTTTTTTTTACCTATTATACATCGATGTTTGTTGTCATAATAGAGTGGCGTTACAAATTGGTAAGCATTGTAATGTGTACTTTTACTATATATGAATTGAGATAATTCTATATAACCATTGAGTAAAATTACGATGCAACCTAACACTTATGGAGTCTTTCAGTTTGGCATAACCCTTAGTGAATTTCATCATGCAACATAACCATTGAAGAATACAAAAAATTATCATAAGTAAACAAAGATGAATGTCACAATAAGACATAATCATAAAGGAGTTCCACAATCTAATTTAATTCTTAAGGATCATTTCAATGGGACATCACCCTTAATGAATGTCAGAATGTAACATAACCATCGAGGAACATAACATTTTCACATATAACTAAGCCAAGTTGAAAGTAACAACCTAGCATAGCCAATGAGGAATGTTTGAATCAACATAACCATTGAGGAATGTCGACCATGGTCAAACATGGCCATCATTTTCAACCACAAACAATCATAGTGCAAAATTAAACATAATAAAATACAATAAACCATGGTCATCCAATGCCATCATGGTCAACCGTGGCCAATCATAGTCAACCAAATTTAATGTGACATAACCTTTGATGAGTGTCATAATGCAACATAATCATTCAAGAACCTAGCAATTCAATATAAATTATCCAAACTAAAAGTCAAAATGTGACATAATCATGGAGGAACATCACAATTTAACATAATCCTTGAGGAAAGTCACAATAGGAAATAATTGTTGAAGAAAGACACAATGTGAAATGAATGTCATGATCTCACATAACCATTAAGGAATGAGTAAGTTGACATAAATCAACCAACTTCATCATCACAATAGATGTAACCATATTGTCAACCTCTTAGTGTCACAATGTGAAATAAAATTTAGTTCAACCATAACACTAACTTTGCTAAACAATATTCAACCATATTAAACCACACTGAACAATAGTCAACAATGGACAATTTATTTTTTAAACACATACATTCTATTATAGTGAATTGAAATAAACGTATTTATATATCATCATAACAATGAAGAAATCATTATCAAATATCACAATCTTTATTCAAATTTAATAATTTAATGGTCATCCATAGTAAAACATCGTCAACCATTGTCAACCATAATTATCCATAGTCAACCACAATCATCCACTATCTATTCCGAATACCTTTATTTTCTTCTCTATCTGATTTTCTACCAGAGCCTTAAACTTTTTAAATTTATCAAATACCTCAGATTTCTTTCGGAGAAAATAGATCCATGTGTTCCTTGAAACATCATCTATGAATGAAACATAATACATGGATTTACCTAGGGATGGAACAGGAACAGGTCCAACCACATCATTGTGTATCAACTCTAAGACCCCCTTTGCTCTTGTAGCACCAGATGGGAATCTTACTCAATTTTGTTTACCAAATATGCAATGTTGACAGAAATCAAAATCTAGTGTTCGAAGGCCCTTTTCTCCAATATGTCCCAGTCTTTGATGCCATAGCATGGTATTCTTTTCAGGGATGATCTTGGTCTTGTCTTCTTTATTTGTCTACTCAAGGACAACAAAACTATTACACCCATTAGTATCAATGCTTCACAACAACTTGTACGAAGTTCCACATCGAAATTCCCTCATCAACACCATTGCTCCTCGTACCATCTTCCAGTTGTTCTTTCCAAATACAGTATCCACTCCTACATCATCCATCTTGCTTACATATATTAGGCTCCTGGCTAGTTTTGGAATGTCCAGAACCCCAGGGAGAGTTCTAATCCTTCCATATTTTAGCAACAACTTAACCCTTCCACGTCCCAAGATGTTGGTTGTCGACTCATCTCCTAGGAATACGTCACCACCATCATATTTTTCATATTCAAAGAACCACTCCTTGTGAGGAGTCATATGGTATGACACACCTGAGTCGATCAACCATACATCAAAGTCTGCATGTGTACTTGTAGATGCTAGGTAAACATCACCTCCTTCTTCAGTGGAGGTTTTCGTCTCTGTGGAAGAGATACTATCAGATCCCTTTGGATTTTCAACCTTCTTAGACCCACAATATTTCTTATAATGCCCTATTTTACCACACTTCCAGCATTTCCTCAAATATTTTTTTGGAGACTTAGATCTACCTGTAGATTTAGATTTCCACCCCAAAGGCCTACCAAGGTTCTTGTCTTGGGTACACCCTCTTACAAATAAAGCATATGTGTTGTGACCATCCATGCTTTTTCGCCTCATCTCTTCAGATAACAAGGGTGGCCCAGTCTTGGTGCCACCACCACTCTCGACACTGTCAGATTTCGACCAGGAACCACCTACCTTCTTCCATCTGGAGCAGTTACTGCTCGTTTTTTAGCTCATAAGACATATTGTTGATCAAATTCACCGAGACACCCTCATGCATCAAAGAATTGACATGTTGTACAAGGCCTACTTGAACTCACAAGAAACCTAGAGGTGTCCTACTTGTGTCAGGCCACTCACGCTCCAGCCCAGGAATGACACGACCTCGAGTGAAAATGTGTAATTTACTTGGTTTGGCTATCATGAGCATTCTTAGCTCAGATCCTTGCACTGTAACAAAAAAGTTTTATGGTTATGTCTTCAATTTTTTGTCTATGTCCTCTGTCTGTCTTGGTTTCCTACCACAATGTAGCACAAACTCGAATGCACCCCCTACCCTAGTTTTCATTCGAAATGGAAGATGTTGGATTGCCATTTTTGACAATGACATCACAATTTGTCACCTTCTTCGGTTTCCTCTAATTTGGTGAAACAACTCAATACTAGATTGTATAAACTAACATAAGCTTTAAATAGAACGTAGAGCCAAACAACATTAACCAATGAAAATATTAGATACTCACAACCTTTGTATAATGAAAATTTAAATATCAAACATTCACTTTATTTTAAAGTAAAGTAGGTAAACCAATTAATTATCTAAACAATAAACTATCATCATCCCATTTTCATAA
>JZKD02S2378240.1:128108-143030 GCA_000966675.3 Picea glauca
TCCCCCACGGTGGAATGATGTTGTTTCAAGATACACTTGTGCTTGTTCAAGAGGGAAACCTAGCACACACTAGATTTTCTTAACTGTGGAATGATGTTGTTCAAGATGAGCTTATGCTTGTGCAAGAGGGAAGACTAGCATGTGCAAGCTTTCCTCCATTCTAAAATAATTGTTCGACATGCGCTTATGCTTGTGCAAGAGGGAAAGCTAGCACACTCTAGCTTTCCCCCATGGTGGAATGATCTTGTTCGAGATGCACTTGTGCTTCTGCAAGATGGAAAGCTAGCACGCGCTAGCTGTCCCCCATGTTGGAATGATGTTATTCGAGATGTAATTGTGCTAGGGGGAAAGCTAGCACATTGAATGATGTTGTTTGAGATGAGCTTGTTCTTGTGCAAGAGGGAAAACTAGCACGGGCAAGCTTACACCCATGGTGGTATGATTTTCGAGATGCGCTAGTGCTTGTGCAAGAGGGAAAGATAGCACACGCTAGCTTTCCCCCATGGTGGAATCATGTCGTTCGAGATGTGCTTGTGATTTTGCAAGAGGGAAATCCAACATAAACTAGATTTCCCCCATGGTGGAATGATGTTGTGTCAAGATGCACTTGTGCTTGTTCAAGAGGGAAAGCTAGCACATGCTAGATTTCCTTGACGAAGGAATGATGTTGTTCAAGATGAGATTATGCTTGTGCAAGAGGGAAGACTAACATGTGCAAGCTTTCCTCCATGCTAAAATGATGTTGTTAGAGATGTGCTTTTGCTTCTGCAAGAGGGAAAGCTAGCACGCGCTAGCATTCCCCCATGTTGGAATGATGTTGTTCGAGATGTGCTTCTACTTGTGAAAGAGGGAAAGTTAGCACACACTACCTTTCCCCCACAGTGGAATCATGTTGCTCGAGATGTGCTTGTGATTTTGCAAGAGGAAAATCCAACATAAACTAGCTTTCCCCCCATGGTGGAATGATGTTGTTTCAAGATGCACTTCTGCTTATTGAAGAGAGAAAGCTAGCACACGCTAGATTTCCTTAACGGTGGAATGATGTTGTTCAAGATGAGCTTATGCTTGTGCAAGAGGAAAAACTAGCATGTGCAAGCTTTCCTCCATGCTAAATTGATGTTGTTCGAAATGCACTTGTGCTTGTACTAGAGGGAAAGCTAGCACACGCTAGATTTCCCCCATGGTGGAATGATGTTGTTCGAGATGCACTAGTGCTTCTGCAAGATGGAAAGCTAGCACACACTAGCTTTCCCCCATGTTGGAATGATGTTATTCGAGATGTGACTACTCTCGGGGGAAATCTAGCACATGCTAGCTTTCCCCCACATTGAATGATGTTGTTTGAGATGAGCTTTTGCTTCTGCAAAAGGGAAAACTAGCACGCACTAGCTTACCCCAATGGTGGGATGATTTTTGAGATGCGCTAGTGCTTGTGCGAGAGGAAAAGCTAGCATTTTTGAGATGCACTTGTGCTTCTGCAAGATTGAAAGCTAGCACACGGTAGCTTTCGCCCATGTTGGAATCATGTTATTCGAGATGTGATTGTGCTAGGGGGAAAGCTAGCACATGCTAGATTTCACGCACATTGAATAAAGTTGTTTGAGATGAGCTTGTTCTTGTGCAAGAGGGAAAACTAGCACGCGCTAGCTTACCCAGATGCGCTAGTGCTTGTGCAGGAGGGAAAGCTAGCATCCGCCAGCTTTCCCCCACGGTGGAATGATGTTGTCCGAGATGTGTTTGTGCTTTTGCAAGAGGGAAATCCAACATAAACTAGCTTTCCCCCATGGTGGAATGATGTTGTTTCAAGATGCACTTGTGCCAGTTCAAGAGGGAAATCTAGCACATGCTAGATTTCCTTGACGGTGGAATGATGTTGTTCAAGATGAGCTTATGCTTGTGCAAGAGGGAAGACTAGCATGTGCAAGCTTTCCTCCATGCTAAAATGATGTTGTTCGAGATGCGCTTGTGCTTGTGCAAGAGGGAAAGATAGCACGCGCTAGCTTATCCCTATGGTGGAATAATGTTGTTCGAGATGCACCTGTGTTTGTGCAAGATGGAAAGATAGCACGTGCTAGCTTTCCCTCATGGTGGAAAAATGTTGTTCGAGATGCACCTGTGTTTGTGCAAGATGGAAAGCTAGCACGTGCTATCTTTCCCCATGTTGGAATGATGTTATTCGAGATGTGATTGTGGTGGGGGAAAGCTAGCAAATGCTAGCTTTCCCCCACATTGAATGATGTTGTTTGAGATGAGATTGTGCTTGTTGAAGAGGGAAAACTAGCATGCGCTAGCTTACCCCCATGGTGGGATGATTTTCGAGATGCACTAGTGCTTGTGCAAGAGGGAAATCCAATATGTGCTAGCTTTCGCCCACGGTGGAATCATGTTGTTCGAGATCTTCTTGTGCTCTTGCAAGAGGGAAATCCAACATAAACTAGCTTTCTCCCATGGTGGAATGATGTTGTTTCAAGATGCACTTGTGCTTGTTCAAGAAGAAAAGCTAGCACACGCTAGATTTCCTTGACGGTGGACTAATGTTGTTCAAGATGAGCTTATGCTTGTGCAAGAGGGAAGACTAGCATGTGCAAGATTTCCTCCATGATAAAATGATGTTGTTTGAGATGCACTTGCGCTTGTGCAAGAGGGAAAGCTATCACGTGCTAGCTTTCTCCCATGGTGGAATGATGTTGTTCGAGATGCACTTGTGCTTCTGTAAGATTGAAAGCTAGCACACACTAGCTTTCCCCCATGTTGGAATGATGTTATTCGAGATGTGATTGTGCTAGGAGGAAAGCTAGCACATGCTAGACTTCCCCCACATTGAATGATGTTGTTTGAGATGAGCTTGTGCTTGTGCAAGAGTGAAAACTAGCATGTGCTAGCTTACCCTCATGGTCGGATGATTTTCGAGATGCACTAGTGCTTGTGCAAGAGGGAAAGCTAGCATCCACTAGCTTTCCCCCATGGTGGAATGGTGTTGTCTGAGATGTGTTTGTGCTTTTGCAAGAGGGAAATCCAACATAAACTAGCTTTCCCCCACAGTGGAATGATGTTGTTTCAAGATGCACTTGTGCCTGTTCAAGAGGGAAAGCTAGCACACGCTAGATTTCCTTGATGGTGAAATGATGTTGTTCAAGATGAGCTTATGCTTGTGCAAGAGGGAAGACTAGCATGTGCAAGCTTTCCTCCATGCTAAAATGGTGTTGCTCGAGATGCGCTTGTGCTTGTGCAAGAGGGAAAGATAGCACGCGCTAGCTTATCCCCATGGTGGAATAATGTTGTTAGAGATGCACCTGTGTTTGTGCAAGATGGAAAGATAGCACGTGCTAGCTTTCCCTCATGGTGGAAAAATGTTGTTCGAGATGCACCTATGTTTGTGCAAGATGGAAAGCTAGCACGTGCTAGCTTTCCCCATGTTGGAATGATGTTATTCGAGATGTGATTGTGGTGGGGGAAAGCTAGCAAATGCTAGCTTTCCCCCACATTGAATAATGTTGTTTGAGATGATATTGTGCTTGTTGAAGAGGAAAAACTAGCATGCGCTAGCTTACCCCCATGGTGGGATGATTTTCGAGATGCGCTAGTGCTTGTGCAAGACGGATAGCCAACATGCGCTAGCTTTCACCCACGGTGGAATCATGTTGTTAAAGATGTGCTTGTGCTCTTGCAAGAGGGAAATCCAACATAAAATAGCTTTCTCCCACAGTGGAATGATGTTGTTTCAAGATGCACTTGTGCTTGTTCAAGAGGAAAAGCTAGCACATGCTATATTTCCTTGACGGTGGACTGATGTTGTTCAAGATGAGCTTATGCTTGTGCAAGAGGGAAGACTAGCATGTGCAAGATTTCCTCGATGATAAAATGATGTTGTTCGAGATGCTCTTGCACTTGTGCAAGAGGGAAAGCTATCACGCGCTAGCTTTCCCCCATGGTGGAATGATGTTGTTCGAGATGCACTTGTGCTTCTGTAAGATTGAAAGCTAGAACACGCTAGCTTTCCCCCATGTTGGAATAATGTTATTTGAGATGTGATTGTGCTAGGGGGAAAGCTAGCACACGCTAGGTTTCCCCCACATTGAATGATGTTGTTTGAGATGAGCTTGTGCTTGTGCAAGAGTGAAAACTAGCATGCGCTATCTTACCCTCATGGTCAGATGATTTTTGAGATACACTAGTGCTTGTGCAACATGCTAGCTTTCCACCACAGTGGAGTGATGTTGTTCGAGATGTGCTTGTGCTTTTGCAAGAGAGAAATCCAAAGCTAAACTAGCTTTCCCCCATGGTGGAATGATGTTGTTTCAAGAGGAAAAGCTAGCACACGCTAGATTTCCTTGACAGTGGAATGATGTTGTTCAAGATGAGCTTATGCTTGTGCAAGAGGGAAGATTAGCATGTGCAAGCTTTCCTCCATGCTAAAATAATTGTTCGACATGCGCTTGGGCTTGTTGCAAGAGAGAAATATAACACACGCTAGCTTTCCCCCATGGTGGAACGATGTTGTTCAAGATGCACTTGTGCTTCTGCAAGATGGAAAGCTAGCACACACTAGTTGTCCCCCATGTTGGAATGATGTTATTCGAGATGCAATTGTGCTAGGGGGAAAGCTAGCACATTAAATGATGTTGTTTGAGATGAGCTTGTGCTTGTGCAAGAGGGAAAACTAGCATGCACTAGCTTACCCACATGGTCGGATGATTATCGAGATGCACTAGTGCTTGTGCAAGAGGGTAAGCTAGCATCCGCCAGCTTTCCCCCACGGTGGAATGATGTTGTCCGAGATGTGTTTCTTCTTTTGTAAGAGGGAAATCCAACATAAACCAGCTTTCCCCCATGGTGGAATGATGTTGTTTCAAAATGCACTTTTGCCTGTTCAAGAGGGAAAGCTGGCACATGCTAGATTTTCTTGACGGTGGAATGATGTTGTTCAACATGAGCTTATGCTTGTGCAAGAGGGAAGACTAGCATGTGAAAGCTTTCCTCCATGCTAAAATGATGTTGTTCAAGATGCGCTTCTACTTGTGCAAGAGGGAAAGATAGCACATGCTAGCTTATCCCCATGGTGGAATGATGTTGTTCGAGATGAACTTGTGCTTATGCAAGATGGAAAGCTAGCACGCACTATCTTTCCCCATGTTGGAATGATGTTATTCGAGATGTGATTGTGTTGGGGGAAAGCTAGCACATGCTAGCTTTCCCCCACATTGAATGATGTTGTTTGAGATGAGCTTGTGCTTGTTGAAAAGGGAAAACTAGCACATGCTAGATTACCCCGATGGTGGGATGATTGGTGATATGCGCTAGTGCTTGTGCAAGAGCGAAAGACAGCCTGCGCTAGCTTTCCCCCACAGTGGAATCATGTTGTTTGAGATGTGCTTGTGCTTCTGCAAGAGGGAAATGCAACATAAACTAGCTTTCTCCCACGGTGGAATGATGTTGTTTCAAGTTGCACTTGTGCTTGTTGAAGAGGAAAACTACCACATGCTAGATTTCCTTGACGGTGGAATGATGTTGTTCAAGATGAGATTATGCTTGTGCAAGAGGCAAAACTAGCATGTGCAAACTTTCCTCCATGCTAAATTGATGTTGTTCAAGATGCGTTTGTGCTTGTGCAAGAGGGAAAGCTAGCATGTGCTAGATTTCCCCCATGGTGGAATGATGTTGTTCGAGATGCACTTCTGCTTCTGCAAGATGCAAAGCTAACACGCGCTATCTTTCCCCCATGTTGGAATGATGTTATTCAAGATGTGATTGCGCTAGGGGGAAATATAGCACATGATAGCTTTCCCCCACATTGAATGATGTTGTTTGAGATGAGCTTGTGCTTGTGCAAGAGGGAAAACTAGCACGCTCTAGTTTTACCCCACGGTGGGATGATTTTTGAGATGCGCTAGTGCTTGTGCAAGAGGAAAAGCTAGCATTTTCGAGATGCACTTGTGCTTTTGCAAGATTGAAAGCTAGCATGTGCTAGGTTTCCCCCATTTTGGAATGATGTTATTCGAGATGTGATTGTGCTAGGGGGAAAACTAGTACATGCTAGCTTTCTCACACATTGAATGATGTTGTTTGAGATGAGCTTGTGCTTGTGCAAGAGGGAAAACTAGCACGCGCTAGCTTACCCACATGGTTGGATGATTTTCGAGATGCGGTAGTGCTTGTGCAAGAGGGAAAGCTAGCATCCGACAGCTTTCCCCCACGGTGGAATGATGTTGTCCGAGATGTGTTATGCTTTTGCAAGAGGGAAATCCAACATAAACTAGCTTTCCCCCACGGTAGAATGATGTTGTTTCAAGATGCACTTGTGCCTGTCCAAGAGGGAAATATAGCACACTCTAGATTTCCTTGATGGTGGAATGATGTTGTTCAACATGAGCTTATGCTTGTGCAAGAGGGAAGACTAGCATGTGCAAGCTTTCCTCCATGCTAAAATGGTGTTTTTCGAGATGTGCTTGTGCTTGCGCAAGAGGGAAAGATAGCACATGCTAGCTTATCCCCATGGTGGAATGATGTTGTTCAAGATGCACTTGTGCTTGTGGAAGATGGAAAGATAGCATGCGCTAGCTTTCCCCATGTTGGAGTGATGTTATTCGAGATGTGATTGTGCTAGGGGAATGCTAGCACAAGCTATATTTCCTTGACGAATGAATGATGTTGTTCTAGATGAGCTTATGCTTGTGCAAGAATGAATACTAACATGTGCAAGCTCTCCTCCATGCTAAAATAATGTTGTTCGAGATGTGCTTCTGCTTGTGCAAGAGGGAAAGCTAGCACACGCTAGTTGTCCCCCATGTTGGAATGATGTTATTCGAGATGCAATTGTGCTAGGGGGAAAGCTAGCACATTGAATGATGTTGTTTGATATGAGCTTGTGCTTGTGCAAGAGGGAAAACTAGCTTGCACTAGCTTACCCACATGGTCGGATGATTATCGAGATGCGCTAGTGCTTGTGCAAGAGGGTAAGCTAGCATCCACCAGATTTCCCCCACGGTGGACTGATGTTGTCCGAGATGTGTTTATGCTTTTGTAAGAGGGAAATCCAACATAAACTAGCTTTCCCACATAATGGAATGATGTTGTTTCAAAATTCACTTGTTCCTGTTCAAGAGGAAAAGCTAGCACATGCTAGATTTCCTTGACGGTGGAATGATGTTGTTCAACATGAGCTTATGCTTGTGCAAGAGGGAAGACTAGCATGTGCAAGCTTTCCTCCATGCTAAAATGATGTTGTTCGAGATGTGCTTCTGCTTGTGCAAGAGGGAAAGATAGAACGTGCTAGCTTATCCCCATGGTGGAATGATGTTGTTCGAGATGCACTTGTGCTTATGCAAGATGGAAAGCTAGCACGCACTAGCTTTCCCCATGTTGGAATGATGTTATTCGAGATGTGATTGTGCTAGGGAAAAGCTAGCACATGCTAGCTTTACCCCACATTGAATGATGTTGTTTGAGATGAGCTTGTGCTTGTTCAAGAGGGAAAACTAGCACATGCTAGCTTACCCCCATGGTGGGATGATTTGTGAGATGCGTTAGTGCTTGTGCAAGAGGGAAAGCCAACCTGCACTAGCTTTCCCCCACGGTGGAATCATGTTGTTCGAGATGTGCTTATGCTTCTGCAAGAGGGAAATCCAACATAAACTAGCTTTCTCCCACGGTGGAATGATGTTGTTTCAAGATGCACTTTTTCTTGTTCAAGAGGGAACACTAGCACACGCCAGATTTCCTTGATGGTGGAATGATGTTGTTCAAGATGAGCTTATGCTTGTGCAAGAGGGAAGACTAGCATGTGCAAGCTTTCCTCCATGATAAACTGGTGTTGTTCGATATGCACTTGTGCTTGTGCAAGAGGGAAAGCTATCATGTGCTAGATTTCCCCCATGGTGGAATGATGTTGTTTGAGATGTACTTGTACTTCTGTAATATTGAAAGCTAGCACGCACTAGCTTTCCCCCATGTTGGAATGATGTTATTCGAGATGTGATAGTGCTAGGGGGAAAGCTAGCACATGCTAGATTTCCCCCACATTGAATGATGTTGTTTGAGATGAGCTTGTGCTTGTGCAAGAGTGAAAACTAGCATGCGCTAGCTTACCCTCATGGTTGGATGATTTTCAAGATCCGCTAGTGCTTGTGCTTTCCCCCATGTTGGAATGATGTTGTTCGAGATGTGCTTGTGCTTTTGCAAGAGGGAAATCCAAAGCTAAACTAGCTTTCCCCCACGGTGGAATGATGTTGTTTCATGATGCACTTGTTCTTGTTCAAGAGGGAAAGCTAGCACACGCTAGATTTCCTTGATGAAGGAATGATGTTGTTCAAGATGATCTTATGCTTGTGCAAGAAGGAAGACTAACAAGTGCAAGCTTTCCTCCATGCTAAAATTATGTTGTTTGAGATGTGCTTTTGCTTCTGCAAGAGGGAAAGCTAGCACGCGCTAGATTTCCCCCATGTTGGAATGATGTTGCTCAAGATGCGCCTATGCTTGTGCAAGATGGAAAGCTAGCATGCGCTAACTTCCCCCCATGGTGGAATGTTGTTATTCGAGATGTGATTGCGCTAGGGGGAAATCTAGCACATGCTAGCTTTCCCCCACATTGAATGATGTTGTTTGAGATGAGCTTGCTCTTGTGTAAGAGAGAAAACTAGCACGTGCAAGCTTACCTCCATGGTGGGATGATTTTCGAGATGCGCTAGTGCTTGTGCAAGAGGGAAAGCTAGCACGCGCTACCTTTCCCCCATAGTGGAATCATGTTGTTTGAGATGTGCTTGTGCTTCTGCAAGAGGGAAATGAAACATAAACTAGCTTTCTCCCACGGTGGAATGATGTTGTTTCAAGATGCACTTGTTCTTGTTGAAGAGGAAAGCTAGCACATGCTAGATTTCCTTGACGGTGGAATGATGTTGTTCAAGATGAGCTTATGCTTATGCAAGAGGAAAAACTAGCATGTGCAATCTTTCCTCCATGCTAAATTGATGTTGTTTGAGATGAACTTGTGCTTGTGCAAGTGGGAAATCTAGCACGTGCTAGCTTTCCCCCATGGTGGAATGATGTTGTTCGAGATGCACTTCTACTTCTGCAAGATGGAAATCTAGCACGTGCTAGCTTTCCCCCATGTTGGGATGATGTTATTCGAGATGTGATTGCTTTAGGGGGAAATCTAGCACATGCTAGCTTTCCCCCACATTGAATGATGTTGTTTGATATGAGCTTGTGCTTGTGCAAGAGGGAAAACTAGCACGCGCTAGTTTTTCCCCATGGTGGGATGATTTTCGAGATGCGCTAGTGCTTGTGCAAGAGGAAAAGCTAGCATTTTCGAGATGCACTTGTGCTTCTGCAAGATTGAAAGCTAGCATGCGCTAGGTTTCCCCCATGTTGGAATGATGTTATTCGAGATGTGATTGTGCCAGGGGGAAAGCTAGCACATGCTAGATTTCCCGCACATTGAATGATGTTGTTTGAGATGAGCTTGTGCTTGTGCAAGAGGGAAAACTAGCACGCGCTAGCTTACCCACATGGTCAGATGATTTTCGATATGCGGTAGTGCTTGTGCAAGAGGGAAAGCTAGCATCCACCAGCTTTCCCCCACGGTGGAATGATGTTGTCTGAGATGTGTTTCTAATTTTTCAAGAGTGAAATCCAACATAAACTAGCTTTCCCCCATGGTAGAATGATGTTGTTTCAATATGCAGTTGTGCCTGTCCAAGAGGGAATGCTAGCACACGCTAGATTTCCTTGACGGTGGATTGATGTTGTTCAACATGAGCTTATGCTTGTGAAAAAGGGAAGACTAGCATGTGCAAGCTTTCCTCCATGCTAGAATGGTGTTGTTCGAGATGTGCTTGTGCTTGTGCAAGAGGGAAAGATAGCATGCGCTAGCTTATCCCCATGGTGGAATGATGTTGTTCGAGATGCACTTGTGCTTGTGCAAGATGGAAAGATAGTACGCGCTAGCTTTCCCCATGTTGGAGTGATGTTAAGATGTGATGGTGCTGGGGGAAAGCTAGCACACGCTAGATTTCCTTGATGAATGAATGATGTTGTTCAAGATGAGCTTATGCTTGTTCAAGAGGGATGTAACATCCCGCTCTGGCACACTGAGGAAACTTATTATTTGAGGACACTTGCTCGCAAGTGATCTGGACTTTTTTGATGTTAAAACATTTATACTTGATTATGATGCGTTATGATAGACGACATGATGTTTTACTATTTGATGTAGACAAGTGCTATTGACTCGGTTTTATTGAGTGTGTAGGGTTTTGGACCTTGATGATGAAGAGGCATCGGTGGAACCCCCTTGGACTCCAGATTGAGTCAGGGAGTGTGCTTTTGGGTTGATTTATTTATTTTGATATTTCATTTGATTTGATTATTTCATGATTGACATGTTTTGACACGATTGTTGATGATGCAGGCTGACGATAGCTTGCTGACCAGACTCACATATGGAGTAAAGGGGCCACACATGATTTCCAGAGAGGTTGAGGGAGAGGGGTGGACAACAGCCCTGCCACCGCCTACTAGCACTCTTGTCGTGGCTCGAACTGTAGGTTAATGATTACCTAGTTTGAGAGGATCCACGATGTCATGAGGGCAGACTGTGACAGTCGCTCACGATGATTCTAAGGGGCGCACAATAAGGAGAGGGCCTTATTCCTTAGAGCCCTTAGTCTCCCACAAGTTCACCTGGCGGAGTGTTGACTCCAGGGGTTATAGATGTCTACCAATCAGTCAAGTTGGCGAGTGACACCCTTGGAGCACGTGGTGCATCCTGAAGGGCACGTCGCACAAAAGAAACACAAGAAGCGAGTGGCACCCTTGGAGCACATGGTGCACCCTAAAGGGCACGTCGCGCAAAGGAAACGAATGAGGCGAGTGGCACCCTTGGAGCATGTGGTGCGTCCTGAAGGGCACGTCGCATTGATGTGGATGAAGGAAACAAACCTAAATAGCCCTAAGACAATAACGCCTTAAGAAATCCTTAAACAACTTCCCTAACCCAGTGTCGCCCAGTTCAAAATCTAAGTACTAAGTCTAAAACTTTTAGGGTAAAATTTTAGTCTAACCTTAAGAACAGACCCTGGAATAAAAATAACAATTTAAACACAAACCCACCTAAGTAATAGTGGGGTCTTCATAAAATTCTTGGGGCGATAACGAGGGTAAGATTTAAATTAAAACTAATGGTTATAAAATTTTACAAGGAAGAAATTAATTCCTAACTTGTGGAAGAACAAAAAAAATATTAAATAAATAATAAATGAAAAGATTAATTAGCGCGCTTACCTTTTTGGTTTTAAACAAAAAAAAGAAAAGAGAAGGGATTAATAAAAATAGGGAAACAAAGTAATAAAGGAAACATAGGAAATTAATAAGTAATAAAATTATTTAACGTGCGGGAGTATAAAAAAGGTTATGAATTTAAAAATAAAATGAAAAGATTAATTAGCGCACTTACTTTTTGGGTTTAAATAAAAAAAAAAAAAGGGATTAATGAAAATAGGGAAATTAAGTAATAAATGAAACCTAGACAATTAATAAGTTAAAGAAAGTAATTTTGGAGAAACGCGGGGGATGAATGACACTTGTACAACCGAGAATTTTGGAGGGTTTTCCTTAAAACTTAAAAATAAAAATGTGATTTAAGAAAGTTGGGGGGGGGTCTCAAAACTCGAGAAAGAAGGGGGTTTTTAGGGTTTGAGGTTACGCTGCCGGATGGGGACTTGATTGATTGCTTGTGAGCAGTTGGGATTTCTCAGCTGGTATTGGAGTGGTAGCTCAGCCTTGGAGGCGAGTTGGGAAGCTAGGCATACCTTCTGGATTTGTGTTGCCCCTTTGCGGCTCGGGGGGATAAGGGGGAAGCAGAGTACCCCTAGCGTTTGGCTGGGAGGTACCAGTGTAGTCTCTACGGTCGGCGAGCAGGAGCGGGACGGAGCGCGCAAACAACGTTGGTGCAGGAAAAAGGCAACGGTACGCCCTTTAAATTTTGCATCGTAGATTTCTTAAAAAAAATGCCTCCATTCTTTATAGTTTTATAGTCATTTGACATTCACTGATTTAGTTAAATGTGTGGTTGTCCTTTCTTTTTACATGGAGGTATTGCATGTAGGATGTTCGTGCGGTAATAATATATCTTGCTTCTGTCATTTACTTTGATAGGGAGAAGGTAATAAGATAATCTTGCTACTGTCATCTGTTGGATAAAACCTTGCTTCGTTCATTTACTTGTTATAGCCTTGCTTCTTCCATTTACCTTGTTAATGAGAAAAATTTACTGTGGGCATCAATTTCTCCGTATTTGTGGCAGCCATTGTAGTAACAGTACAACCCGGGATGCGTTAGATTGGTAATTTCGCTCTGTGATAATTATTTATGTTATCTCGGTCAATAAATTAAATTTTACTTGGGCCGAGATTTGCTATACCTCACGTCAACCATAAACACTATATTGATCCCTGTCTGCGTTAAATTTCTGGGCAGTAAATTTTCTCACACCTACATTTTCAACCAAATTTAATTTTTTCTTGCGATTAAAATTTTACTGGAATGGATACGATGGGCGCTGCGCACTAAATTCGTTGGCCCTTCTGGGTGAGCTCTTTGAGATTTTACTTTCCCCTACGCTTACATCTCTCTTCAGTCGTTGTTGTTCGGCATTATCCTTCACTTTAGGCGAGCCCTGGAGATCGATCCCGATCATTTGTTAGTTTGCGAGGGTTATGGTTTTCCTTGACATCTGATGTGAGGAGAAATTGAATCCCTCTTCCTTCGCCTTCAATGGAGTTCTTCAGATTTGCAGTTGCAGTTGCGCATGGTCTAACGTCTTCTGTACTATTGTTGCGTCCTCTGCAGCAGAGGAAGCGTTTGCTCCTTCTCCTGGAATGGAGGTCGGGGAGTGCACCTACCCTTCGTGCCTGAAATGGCATCATCTCTCTTTGGCTGTATTGTTATATTCTGGCTTTCTTCTGATGGTCTGTGGCTAAACCCTAGAGTTTAAGGAATCGACAACTGGTATGTAGCCGTTCTCTAGTTTTTTTATCTGTTGTGTGATTTTATTTGAATAGAGAAGAGGGTTTCGATCCAGTGTCTGCAATGTATATCTTCGTTGGATTTTTAGGCAATTCATTGTACTGTGGTCAACTGTAATGGATAGTTTAAATTTATTTAGGGAGGTACTAGACTTGATAGGCAATCCAGATTCTATAGCAGTTTCCGTGTCATGTTCTTGATTATATAATGTTTATGATCTTATATAGTTTGAGTGGAGTGAGTGTATATACTTTGAGTGTACCCAATGGTTAATATCATGAGTTTTTGAGGTCATAAATTCAATTTCAAGAGGGGTAGAATATGTATATCATTTTAAATCGTTGAGCTGAGAAAATCTCATACACCATTTGGACATCTAGCTTTTTGTATTGGCAACATCTAAACATCTAGCATTGCTACATGATAAGGATCTTAAATAGTGTATGTGTTACTGTAAGTGAAGTGAGAAGGACTTTTAACACTGTAAAATCTTGATGACATCTGAACGTTTTAAGTTTTGTCCATTTTTAACCATTTTTCCAATCATTTCTATTTGTAATCGAACCAAAAATTCTTGAATTGTAAGTTTTAATGGTGAAATCTATAAAATCTGTGTGCATCCTTTTAAACAACAATATTGTACCTCCTTATATACCAACAAGGATTGGACAGTATCTATGACTTTTATGCCCAACACCCAATTTTCCACTTCCTGTATTTTCTACTTTTATAAATTGTATTAATAATATTAATACTTTAAAATTGTATCATTTGCATGTAATGTCTAAGATATTATGCCTTCAAAACTGTTTTTTTCTATTATGCTTTTAAATTTTTGGATCTAAAATTTAGCCTATCAAGTGAGAAAGTGAGTTAGGGTTTGAAACCTTTCAAGAATGTTGTGGATTTTTTTTAGATTGCTAAGTTATCTTAATACTATGTAATGGCATTGTTACCTTACCATAATCTATTTGTTGTTGTAGTATGTATGGAGTAACTTCATTAAAATATATTGTGGGTAATAGGTAAAGGTAGTACTTTATTGCAATATAACATAAAGAGGTAAGGTAGGTGTTGATAACATGATTGGTAATTTGAACGTTGCTTTAAATGCATGTCATTGGAAAATAAATGAGGGCATGGTTATTTTAGGGTCTTGGTATAGTAGTTCATCGTGGTTGATAACAATTACAATGCAACTTCCTGGTTATCGAAATGGCACTGTTGTTTTCGGATAAGAAGTAATGATAGGGTTATTTTATGATCCTGTTAGTGTAGATCATTGTCATGATAATAATAAAATGTATAGTACTCGTGATTTTACTTGAAATGTTAGTGGAATATAAATAATGGAATGGTTGCTTTATGATAGTGTTGTTGTAATTTCATTTTTATCGATGACGTACAAAAGGTAAGGTTTTGGAAACTAAGAAAAATCATTATTATGATTCAGTAAAATGGGGAATGAAATGATTTAATGTACCTTAGTTAAGGTTGGGTTGGTAACTCGTTGATTGTTAGAAAGTAAATGGGGGTTTTGGTCTATACCTATTGTCCCTTGAGTCATATTTAGTGCCCTGTCATAATAACGATTGTTGTTGCTGGAGTATTTTGGGTTGGCACCTGCCGTAGTGGGCGTGGTTGATTTGATTATATTTGTACTTGGTGGTAGTCATTTTTGCTTGGTCTGCTTGTGTCGGGAGGGATGTAGACACCTCCATGTAGCCTTAGTATATAAGTCTGTATGTGTGTTTATTTTATATGTAAGGATCCAGTGGCGTATCAAGAGTCTCGGGCCCTTTAAAGGCAGGGTTTCCACTCTTGCGACACACCTGACGGAGATTACTAGTTTCTGCCTGAGCAGTCGGCCAGGAGCCTATTTGACCTTCTCTCTCTCCGGAG
>JZKD02S2378240.1:159634-171139 GCA_000966675.3 Picea glauca
GCCATTCCGGAATCGAAATGGGAAGTTATTTCGATGGATTTTATTGTTGGATTGCCACTGATGGAAAGGAGACACGACTCGATTTTTGTAGTAGTAGACACTCTGACGAAGAGTGACGCCAGCTGCCCTCAGTGACAACCGCGACCACCAGAACCTTCTACACCACGGCCCGAAGAGTCCAAGCTCTTCCAACTCCGAACTGGAGTTTTCGTTCCCCACAAGTTACTCCTGGGTGATCTCCGCTTCGCGTATCGGAATATCGGGTCTCGCGATATCGCGAGGCTCGTAACACTGCTCCCGACCACTCAAACGCCGAGTCCCGAGTGTCGATGGTCAACAGTCAATGCTCCGTATATCGGGCTTTCCCCTATCGGGATATGGTGACCCGCGATGTCAATACTTTGTGCTTTCGAACCCCGAGTACCGAGGCGTCGATTCTCCGCTATAGTGCCACCTGTCCTCCACTATATCTCGGGCCCCACGCTGATATGAGAATCTCCAGCTTCATGCCACCTGTCCCTTTGACGATCGACGACTCTGGTTAAATCGGGAAATCGCAACTCGCGATTTCAGCGTGTATGAAATTCTTGCACTCGCCAACCCCGATATACCGATATTCGATGACCAAGGATTCTCTCATGCACCTGCAAGTTAACCCCCTCACAACTCCACCGCGATCTAACGGTCTGCGAGATTTCGTGACTCTCCACGACAAATTCAAGTCGTCGATTCTCTTCCTCTTGAAGAGTTCTCCGCTTCACCACCTTCGTCCTGTGTGAGCGAAGCAAAGGTACTACCCCTCCAGAACTTTTCCAAATCTAACTCCTTCAGAGATTTATCGAACACGCTCTCTGTGCTCGACCTTCAACCACTTCCAACAGTGATGAAGTCTTCCAGGTTCTGCGCTTTCACAGTCACAGCAACCCCGACCTTTCTCTTCTCAGACTTGCTACTGAGACTCCAATTCGACCTGCACTTCCCCTGCTCGACTCGAATAACCCAACACAACTCTGGGCGAATGAGAATAAGAGTTTAACTGTAGAGCCTCCTCGACGCACTCTATGCGAAAGAATTCAACTGCACTCTATGCAGGAATCTCCTGGCTCAAACAGAGAAACAATTGAAACTTATTTTCTCATTCTCTTAGGTTTCGAACCTGATACGCAATCACATACGCAGCATATAAAATATAGGCATAAAAGGAAGCAAGTATGCAACAACATAATGTCAACAACACACAGAGATCAAACACATCCATGGAATTGAATCAAAGCCTTTCTTCTATTAATTCAATCTGTACATGGGTGTTCTCCATAGCTCTCTACTCTGCTCTTCTTTCTCTCAATGAGAGTAATAATGCCAATGCTAATGAATTTTCAATAATACAAAGGAGGGTGCCTATATTCCGTTTTCCCTCTCGAAAGTAAAACTTTCTAATCTACAGTTAATTCCTATCTAACAACATTAAAACTATTAAATGCCTTCTTATCTCCAATACAATACAAAGGCGCTTCATATGAATGCTTTTATTCAAACGACGACGCAACAATCTTTTCAAAGTAGTTCAAAAATGTATGTGCTGGCGCTGTCCAGCTGTTCTTCTCTTTCCACACGTTGGCTCGCTTGATGAAGTCGTAGATGCTCCTGCATCATACTCCTCGGCTTAAAATATTTCATGGGCTCCTGTCCATGATCTCCTGCACGGTGTGCCCATGCTTCTGAATCACTGCCTCTGTTTCCCAACTGGCATCCTCCATTGGGTGGTCTTTCCATTTCACCAGGTATTTAAAATACTGTTTTCTTCTGGTCTTCCTTCCTACTCTCTTGTCCAGTATGCACTCCATTTGAGGCTTCTGTGCAACTGGCAATTGCTTCTGCTAATGGACTACTGGTTCCTCAGTTCCAGTGCCTGTTTCTTCATCCCTGTATGGGTATAAATCCAAAATATTGAAAATCGGAGATATCCCAATGCCCTCTGGAAACTCAAGCTCGTATGCATTTTCTCTGAACTTCTTCAGGACTCTGCATGGCTCGATCTTATTCATCTTGAGCTTGTTATATGTTCCCCTTGGGAACCTTTCTTTTCTCAAGTGTGCTAGAATCATGTCCCCAACTTCAAACTGAAGCTGCCTCTTTCTTTGATCGGCTCTGCACTTATATTCCTGATTCGCCTTCTGCAGTCACTGCTTCACCTGACTATGAAGTTCTTGCATCGCTTTAGCGAACTCTTCAGCTCTCGCACTGCTAGTTTCAGCCTGTTTTGACTCCCTGAGCTCGGAAACTCCTCTCGGTTGTGTCCCATACAAAATTTGGAACGGGCTTCTTCCGGTACTCCGATTCACCGAATCGTTGTATGCGAACTCTGCCTGTGGTAGGATCTGATCCCAATTGCTGTGATGCTCCGTCACCAGGCTTCTCAACAGATCCCCCAAGCTTCTGCTGACTACTTCTGTCTGCCCATCTGTTTGCGGATGGTAAGCAGAACTGAATTCCAGGTCAGTCCCCATTTTCCTCCATAGCGTCCTCCAAAAGTGACCTATGAATTTCGTATCCCTGTCTGAGACTATGCTTCTCGGCAATCCATGCAATCGTACAATCTCTTTAAAAAACAAGTTCGCAATGTGGGTTGCATCGCTGGTTTTATGACACGGAAGGAAATGTGCCATCTTTGAGATCCTGTCCACCACTACAAAAATGGAATCAACCCCTCGCTGTGTTCTCGACAAACCTAACACAAAGTCCATGCTAATGGCTTCCCATGGCCTCTCGGGTATGGGTAATGGCTGATAGAAACCTATGTTATACTTCCGGCCCTTTGCATGTTGACATATCCGACACCTGTCAACAAATCACTTTACATCTACCCGCATGCCTGGCCAATAATATGATTCTCTCAACTTGGCGAATGTTTTGTCATGTCCGAAATGACCTGCTAAGCCTCCGCTGTGCTTCTCCTTTACCAAATTCTCTCTCATAGAGCAATTCAGAATGCACAATTGATTGCCTTTGAACAACAATCCATCCTGGATCAGGTAGTCAATCCACAGACTCCTATCCCTGAGAACTGGGTTCTTGGCTACCTCGTATGCCTCGCCAAAGTCTGCGTCACCTGCATACATATCCTTTAAATTTTCAAAACCTAAGGTTTTGACTCTGAACTCCTGCAGCAATAAACATTTCCAGCTCAAAGCGTCTGCTACTTTGTTAGCAGTCCCTGAAATGTGCTTGATCATGAATGTGAAATTCTGCATGTATTCTGCCCTTTTTGCATGCTTCTGATTCAACTTCTCCTGCTGACTTACAAACTGCAATGCATGATTATCGTTGTATAAAACGAATTCCTTGGGTATCAAATAATGCCTCCTCTTTTTCAATGCATGTATGATGGCATAGAACTCCTTATTGTACATGGAGTACTTCAACTTTGCATCATCCAGCTTCTCGCTGTAATATGCAACAGGTCTGTCATCCTGGCTTAAAACCCCTCCAACAGCATACCCACTGGCATCACACTTCACTTGGAAGGTTTTCTGAAAATATGGAAACACTAACACTGGTTGCTCAGTTATCTTTCGCTTCAACAAATTGAAGCTTCTTTCAGCCTCTACTGTCCAGGAAAAAACTTTATGCCGCTTCTTCACAGTGTCCATCATTGCGGCGCTAATCCCACTAAAATTTCAAATGAATTTTTTGTAGAAACTAGCGAGTCCATGAAAGCTCCTTACCTCAAAAACATTCCTCGGCGATGGCCAATTCCTGATCACATTCACCTTCTCAGGATCCATCTTCAATTCATTTGCCGAGATTAAAAAACCCAAATAAATGAGTTATGTCTGCATGAAGGAACACTTCTTCAAATTGATCAGCAGCTTCTCCTACTGCAGTCTTCTCATCACAATGGCCAAATGCCTCAAGTGTTCAGCCCTAGTCTTGCTGAAAATCAGTATGTCATCCAAGTATACGACTACAAATTTGTCGATGAATTCCCACAGGACTTCATTCATTAGCCTCATAAAAGTGCTTGGTGCGTTTGTCAACCCAAACGGCATGACCAGCCATTCGTACAAACCCTCGTTTGTTTTGAATGTTGTTTTCCATTCATCTCCCTCTCTCATCCGGATCTGATGATATCTGCTCTTGAGATCTATCTTTGAAAAATAATTTGCCCCGCTCAGGCAATCCATCGAGTCATCCATTCTCGGCAGTGGAAACCTGTACCTGATGGTGATTTTAATAATCACCCTGGAGTTTGTACACATCCTCCAGCCTCCATCCTTCTTTTGACTCAGTACCGTTGGAATGACACACGGACTTAAGCTCTCCCTCACTAGTCCCTTATCCTGCAGATCTTGAACCTGCCTCTTGACCTCCTCATTCCCCTGAGGTGTCAACCTGTACGCTGCCTTATTGGGAAAACTGGCTGCGGGAATGAGGTAAATGTGGTGACTCACACTCTGCATCGGTGGCAACGAATGAGGTAGTTCGTCCACGATGATATCATTGAACTCTCTCAGCAGTTCCTGAATCTTTTCTGGCAAGTCGTCCACTCTTGTGCTTGTCAGGACAATTCCCAGCTTCCTGACAACAAAGAATTGTGGATCTTCATTCTTCTCCAGCTCTGTGAGAAGCTCTTTCCCACTCATGAGAAGTATCGTGCTACTAACTTCTGGCTTCACCTCTTTATCTTTTATTGGGAGCAATCTGTGTGTTCTCCCATCCTTCTCTAAGGTGTATGTGTTCATCCTCCCATCATGAACAACATTCCTGTCATACTTCCATGGCCTACCCAGCACCACTATGAGATTATCGGTGCTTCCGCTATCCACTATGACCTTGCATTTCCATCCCTTGGTCTTACATGTGGTTCGAAACAGTCTACATCTTTGCGTTGAGCTGTCCACCTCTTTCTCAGGCTTCAAGAGAGCCTTGTGCACTGTCAGTGACTTCCCACTTCCAGTGTCTTCGTCCTCTACGTCACGCCTCTGCGCCTCTGTGACGTGATCTTTTCCTCTGTCCATTTTCCTGTCTGGACAGTCCACGACCTTGTGTCCATCTTTTCCACATGTGAAACATGTGATCACTCCTCCTCTCCCTCTTCCTCTACCTCAGGTATGATGAATTATGACGCAACCTGCCTCCCTCGACGACACAGTCGCTGAACTAGGACCTTCTCACTCTCATGGGCCCGAAGGGTCCAAGCCCTTTCTATTCCCCTCGGGAATGATTTACCCACAGAGATACTTCCGCGCGATCCTCCCTTCGGGACTCGGAAGATCGGACCTCGCGATATCGCGAGACTCACAACCACGTTCCTTTACCTCTGTAAACGCCGATCCCCGATTTCCAATAGTCAATGGCCAACGCTCGGGTATCGGGATTTTACTTATCGGGATATCGCCCTGACGATGTCAATCACTTGACTCTCCAAAACCCGAATGCCGCGGTGCCGAGCCCTCGCTACGACGCCACCTGTACCCGACTATGTCTCCGGGTCCCACACTACCACGTCAACCTCAGGGTTTCGTGGATCGCGAACCCACAATGCAACGTTCTCTTGTTCTGGAAACCCCGAACGCCGAAACCCCGATATGCTGGATCTTGAGCCACCTGTCCATGCTCAAATCGACGACCCCAAATCGAGTCGGGAAATCGCACTTCGCGATTTCGTCGTGCGCGCAATTCTTTCACTCATCAACCCCGATTTTCCGATATGCGATGGCCAGGGTTCCTTCGCTGCCTGAGCGTTAACCTCCTCACTCCTTCTCCTAGATCCAACGATCCTCGGGACTTCGCGAGCATACACGAGAATTCAATTCGTCGATTCTCTTCCTCGATGAAGAGATATCTGCTCCGCCACCTTCATCCTGTGCGACTTTCACTGGGTCGATTTCTCAAGCAAACGAAAGGAGTTTTCCCTCCTGAGATTTCTCTAACTCGAACTCTTTCAAGAAATTCTCGATCCTGTTCCCTGTGCTCAATTTTCAACCACTTCCAGAAGTATTGAAGTCTTCTGAGTTCTGTGTGCTCACGCTCGCAACGACTTCCACTCTCCTTCTCTCAGACTTGCTACTGAGACTCAAATTGAACCTACACTCACCTGCACGGCTCGAATACCTCAAACCCAACTTCAAATGAAATGAGAATGAAAGTTCAACTGTTTAGCCCCCCTCGACGCACTCTATGTGGAGGAATTCGACTGCCTCTTATGCAGGAATCTCCTGGCCTAAACAGAGAAACAAATGGAAACCCCTTTTCCTCACTCTCTCTGGTTGCGAACCTGATATGCAATCACATAAACAGCATATAACAAATAAGCATAGAAAGAAGCAAACATGCACAAGCATAATATCAACAACACACAGAGATCAAACGCGTCCATGGAATTGAATCGGGACTCTTCCTATTAATTCAATAACTGTACATGGAGGTTTCTTCACCAGCTCTCTGCTCTGCTCTCTTCTCTTTCCTGTATGAATGAGTGAGAGTCTCACAATGATACAAAGGAGGGTGTCTATACTCCATTTTCCCTCTCAAACGGTGACTGTCTAATCTACAGTTAATTATTCTATCTACCTGCACTAAATCTAAGTAAATGCCTCAACTACCTAAGGACGAGAGCTTATCCGCTCAAGGTCTGTTACAAGATATACGTGCGCTTTATCACATCAAAACATTAATGCTTGGCGCAGTCATATATTACAATGGTTCAAAAATTTGGATGTTGGCGCTTTCCAGCTGTCTCTTTTCCTTCCACGCGCTGGCTCGCACGATGTAATTCGGATGCTCCTGCATCATACTCCTCGGCTCAAAAGATTTCATGGGCTCCTGCTCATGAGCTCCTGCACAGTCTGGCCATGTTTCAAAATCATTGCTTCCGTTTCCCAGCTGGCATCCTCCACTGGGTGGTTCTTCCATTTGACCAGATATTCAAAATATTGCTTCCTCCTGGTCTTTTTACCTGCTCTCTTCCCCAGTATGCACTCCATCTGCGGATTCTGTGCAACTGGTAGCTGTTTCTGCCACTGGAATACTGGTTCATTAGTCCCAGTGCCTGCTTCTTCAGCCCTGTAGGGGTACAAGTCCGAAATGTTGAAAATCAGAGATATTCCGATGCCCTCGGGCAACTCAAGCTCGTATGCATTCTCGCCAAATTTTCTCAGAATTCTGCATGGCCCGATCTTCTTCATTTTGAGCTTGTTATATGTCCCCCGTGGGAACCTTTCTTTCCTCAAGTGCACCAGAACCATGTCTCCAACTTCAAATTGAAGTTGTCTCTTCCTCTGGTCGGCTCTGCGCTTGTACTCTTGATTCGTCCTTTGCAGTCGTTGCTTCACCTCTTTGTGAATTTCTTTCATCACCTCAGCGAACTCCTCAGCTCTCGCGTTGCTAGTCTCTGCCTGTTCTATCTCCCTGAGCTCAGACACTCCCCTCAGCTGTGTCCCATATAAAATCTGAAATGGGCTCTTACCTATACTCCGATTCACTGAATCGTTGTACGCAAATTCTGCCTGCGGTAGGATCTGATCCCAACTAGTGTGATGCTCTGTCACCAGGCTCCTCAACAGATCTCCCAAGCTTCGGTTTACTACTTCAGTCTGTCCATCTGTCTGCGGGTGGTAGGCAGAACTGAATGCTAAGTCAGTCCCTAGCTTCTTCCATAGTGTCCTCCAAAAATGACCTATGAATTTTGTATCCCGATCCGAGACTATGCTTCTCGGCAATCCATGCAATCTCACGATCTCTTTGAAAAATAAATTTGCGATGTGGGTTGCATCGCTCGTTTTATGACACGGGATGAAATGTGCCATTTTCGAGAACCTGTCCACCACAACAAAAATGGAATCCACACCTCTCTGTGTTCTCGGCAAGCCCAACACAAAATCCATACTGATCGCCTCCCAAGGCCTCTCAGGTATGGGCAGTGGCTGATATAACCCGACATTCTGTCTTTGGCCCTTCGCGTGTTGACATATCCTGCACCTGTCAACAAAATGCTTCACATCTGTGCGCATACATGGCCAGAAATATGATTCGCTTAGTTTGGCGAATGTTTTGTCATGTCCAAAATGACCTGCTAAACCCCCGCTGTGCTTCTCCTTCACCAAGTTCTCTCTCATACAGCAATATGGAATGCACAGTTGATTGCCTTTGAATATCAATCCATCCTGGATTAAGAAATCGATCCACGGGCTCCTATCCCTGAGAACTGGGTTCTCAACTACTTCGTATGCCTCGCCAAAATCAGCATCACCTGCATACATGTCCTTTAAATTTTCAAAACCTAAGGTTTTGACCCTGAACTCCTGTAGCAACAAGCACTTCCTGCTCAAGGCATCAACTACCTTGTTCGCAGTCCCCGAAATATGCTTGATCACAAATGTGAAATTTTGCATATACTCTACCCACTTCGCATGCTTCTGGTTCAGCTTCTCCTGCTGACTCACGAATTGCAGTGCATGATTATCGATGTATAAAACGAACTCCTTGGGTATCAAGTAGTGCCTCCACTTCTTCAATGCCTGGATAATGGCATAGAACTCTTTATCGTACGTGGAGTACTTCAATTTTGCATCATCCAGCTTCTCGCTGTAATATGCAACAGGTCGGTCATCCTGACTGAAAACCCCTCCAACAACATATCCACTGGCATCACACTTCACCTGGAAGGTTTTCTGAAAATCTGGCAGCACCAGAATTGGCTGCTCGGTTATCTTCCGCTTCAACAGATTGAAGCTTTTCTCAGCCTCGGCTGTCCACTGAAAAATCTTATGCTGCTTTTTCACAGTGTCCATCATCGCTGCACTAATTCCACTGAAGTTTCGAATGAACTTCCTGTAGAAGCTTGCCAAACCATGGAAGCTCCTTACCTCAAAAACATTTCTCGGCGATGGCCAATTCCTGATCACGTTCACCTTCTCAGGATCCATCTTTAACTCATTCGMCGAAATTACAAAACCCAGGTATATGAGTTCTGTCTGCATGARCGAGCACTTCTTCAAATTAACCAGCARCTTCTCCTRCTGTAATCTTCTCATCACCATGGCCAAATGTCTCAAGTGTTCTTCCCTRGTTTTACTGAAAATCAGTATAKCATCCAGATACACCACCACAAACTTGCCAATGAATTCCCRTAGGACTTCATTCATCAGCCTCATAAAAGTGYTGGGTGCATTTGTCAAGCCAAACGGCATGACCAGCCATTCATACAAACCCTCGTTTGTCTTGAATGCTGTCTTCCACTCATCTCCCTCTCTCATCCGGATCTGATGGTATCCGCTCTTGAGATCAATCTTGGAAAAATAATTCGCCCCACTCAGGCAATCCATCAAGTCGTCCATTCTTGGCAATGGGAACCTGTACCTGATGGTGATTTTATTAATCGCCCTGGAGTCTGTACACATCCTCCAGCCTCCATCCTTCTTCGGACTCAGTACTGTTGGAACGACACACGGACTCAGACTTTCCCTGACTAGTCCCTTATCCTGCAGATCCTGAACCTGTCTTTTGACTTCCTCGTTCTCCTGAGGCATCAACCTATACGCTGCCTTATTTGGAAAACTTTCTCCGGGTATGAGGTCAATGTGATGGCTCACACTCCTCATCGGTGGCAATGAACGCGGCAGTTCATCCACGATGATGTCAACAAACTCTCCCAGCAGTTTTTGAATCTCCTCTGGCAAGTCATCCACCCTCGTGCTTGTCAAGACAATTCTCGGTTTCCTGACGACAAGAAACTGTGGATCCTCATCCTTCTCCAGCTCTGTGAGAAGCTCTTTCCCACTCATAAGAAGTATTGTGTTGCTAACTTCTGGTTTCACTTCCTTATCTTTTATCGGTAGCAGTTTATGATGTCTCCCATCCTTCTCCAAGGTGTATGTGTTCATCCTCCCATCATGAACAGCATTCCTATCATACTGCCATGGTCTACCTAACAGTATGTGGCACACGTCCATGGGAATAACATCGCATAGGATCTCATCATGATAATTCCCAATTTTAAATTTGACTAAACATTGCTTTTTGACACTTACCCGGTGTCCCTTCTGTAACCACGAGACTTTATATGGACTCGGGTGTTTAGTCGTTGGCAGCTCCAATTTCTCCACCATCTCGGTTGAAACGAGATTGTCGGTGCTCCCGCTGTCAATAATGACTTTACATTTTCTGTCCTTGGCTGTACAAGCCATTCTAAACAATCTGCTCCTCTGCACCGCGCTGTCCACCTCTTTTTCAGGTGCCAAAAGGATCTTATGCATTCCCAGCGACCTCCCGCTGGTTGCATCTTCGCTGTCCACGTCATGTCTCTGTGCCTCAGTGACGTGAGATTTTCCTCCGTCCATTTTCCTCTCTGGACAGTCAACGGCTTTGTGTCCGTCTTTACCACATGTAAAGCACGTGATAATTCCTCCTCGACCTCTTCCTCTACCTCGGGTACGAGGAAATGTTTTGGCATCAGCGTATCCACCCTGCTGATCCTCTTCCTGCCTCCTCGGCTCAGAAGTTTGTTGTCTCTGCTGTGAGGTTCCACCTCTCTTAGCTCTACCCTGAGGCCTCTTCCAATCCTCCTTGGGTTTCTGTGTTCTCTCTGGAACAACAACTTTTCCTCTAGGCTGGCTTCTGCCTCGGCCTCGCTGACCTTGCTTACGGCTCAGCTTTTCTTCGGCTTTCAGAGCCATCTGATATGCATCCTCAACCGTGCGGATGGTCAGCATGCTCAGCTCGTCCTGAATTTCGTACCTAAGGCCATTCAGGTATCTGGCCACCTTTTCATCATCACTTTCCCGATGACCATCTCGAATGTTGAGCCTGTAGAATTCTTCGGTGTACTCCTTCACCGTCATCAATTTCTGTCTCAGGTTCTGCATACGCCTGAACAATGTGATCTGGTAATCCCTCGGAATGAACTTCGCCTTCAACTTGGCGATCATTCGATCCCAGCTTTTGATCTTTTGTTTTCCCTTGGAACGTCTGTCTGCCTGCAGCTCATCCCACCATAGGGCTGCATGTCCCTTCAGCTTAGTGACAGCATGCCTTATTTTCTTATCCCCTTCGATGTCTTCATAATCGAAGTAGGTATCCAATGCTCGGATCCAATCCAACAACTCTTTAGCATTTAGACTTCCCTCATAAGTCGGGATGTCCATCTTCGTCTTCGAGCTCATCCTCAAAATGGATTTAATCAACCTTTCGGTTGCAGCATCCTCTGCTGAGACTTCCTCTTCATCATGTCCAGCTTCCTCCTCAATCTCAGGATCGCTGAACTCTTCTGCATTGGCTCCACGCCCTCGGGTAGTCTCCATATCCTCGAGTCTTGCCCTGAGATCTCGAATCTGACGTTCCATCTCAGCATTACCTGCTGGATTTCCTGTGTGCCTACCCCTTCTTCACATGTCCCTTTCTTCACGATCAGGTGACTGTCTCTCTCTTCTGGGCGGCATTGTGTATCTCCTCTTTGTTACCTAAACAAGGGAATTCCAACTCCCGCTCTGATACCACTCTGACGCA